>OU744316.1:70239398-70527675 GCA_916610145.1 Eristalis arbustorum
AATAATAATAATAATAATAATAATAATAATAATAATAATAATAATAATAATAATAATAATAATAATAATAATAATATTTTTTGCTTTCTCGAGTATCTTGTTAACCGTATCTGTTAGAATATTGAGTTGTTCTTGTGTTTTAGTATTAATTAATACCTGTCTCTTGTTTGACTCCACCAGCTGGGCTTCTCTTACTTTAATTTGAAGCAAATCGTCACTGTCTGGGGTGCCGGCAATAACCTTAAGAGCTGAGCCCAAGAAATCTAGACTTCTGGCTACTCTGTGGTGGACCCTTATAGAAGATAACATCGTTTTTACGTGGGAATAGTCAGTTAGTTTTGCCGCTGTTAATCCTAACGCGAAAAAAATACTAAGTAGAACCTAGAATAATACAATACAATCAGCAGGACTAATAATGATATAAATTTGACATAAAACGTATAAGAGTGTTGGTTTTTACCGAAGGTTGTCCTTGTGGACCATCCTCCCTTTTATAAGAACCGTTGTGCCCAGATCAGCCTCTATTTTTTTCTCTTCGCACAGTGGTGTCAACTTGTTTCCAAATCTTCTATTAGTTTTTACAAGAACTTTTTCTCCTACGTCAACCACTCTATTCTGCCTGACAGGATTTTTCCTTTCCGATTGTACCTGCTGCGCTTTCTCAATCCTAGTTTTGATTACCTCCCTGAACTCATCGCTAACAGTGTGAATAACGTCAATTGGTTTCTTACTCGTAATTGAGTGTACTGTTCGATTGTGCTCAATTGTGGCCTGCAAAATGAGGTCAACTGTGTCATCAATCTTACTCTCAAGTTTAAGACACTTAGCGATTTCTACAAGAGTGCTATGAAAGCGCTCTACCTGTCCATTTGAAGTACTGTGGAGAGGAGGTGCGTTAACTATGTCAACGCCAAACTGATTTCTCAATAGGGATGTGATCGTCTCTGAGTTTAGGAACGCTTCGTTGTCGCAATAGACAATCTTTGTTTTCGGAAAAACGTTCATCAACTGGAGTATAGGTGGCTTTACATCGATTATAGTCCGAGACGGTATTTGTTGAACTATCGCGAATTTAGAGAACTTGTCCATGCAAGTGACAAACTGTTTCTTGTCTGTAGAGAAAATATCAATATGCAGTATCTCACCTGCATATGAAGGAATTGGCGTTATTCCGAGCTCTTGCTTTTTCGGGTGCCGGTCGTATTTCGCCTTTGTGCAAATTCTGCAGTTTGCCACGATTTCGTTAGCTAATCCTTTAGCTAAAACCTTTTTTGACGCGTGCTTACTCACAGAGCCATTTTCACCCTTTAGGATGTCAGTAAGGGGCCTTGCTATTGATGCGAAATCTTTTACGAAACATCTATAGTAACTAGTTAGACCCAAGAAAGACCTAAGAGCGAACAGATTGTTTGGTTCGACTCTTACTCTACTCTTGAATAGCTCTGACTTTTTCAGGGTCTGTCTTTGCTCCCCATCTGGTAACTATGAAACCAAGGTATTCTACACTTTCTTTAAAGAACTGCGTTTTTTCCCTGGACACCTTCATGTTAGCTTCACATAAGCTTTTTAAGACCCATTCTATGTGTTTAACATGATCAGACTCATTTTCTGAAAATATTATGACATCGTCTATATAGACGTAACAAGTCTTACCGATCTGCTCTCGCAGAACGTCGTCAATCGCCCTCTGAAAAATGCTTCCGGCATTATTCAGGCCAAAAGGCAATCGACAGAATTCGTATTTTCCGCCATTGACGGAAAAGGCTGTTTTCTCACGATCTTGTTCTGCGAGAACAGTCTGATGGTAGCCCGATTTCAAGTAAAGTGTCGTGAAATACTTGGCTTTGCCCAAGTTTGCCAAAATCATAGGAATGCTAGGCATTGGGTACTTATCAGCAATAGTGCGCTCGTTGAGTTTTCGAAAGTCGATTACTAATCTTTTTTTCCTATTGCCGAACTCGTCGCAGCCTTTTTTGTCTACAACCCAGGTTGGGTGAATGGCGACCTTGATAGTCTAATAATACCATTTCGCAGTAATTTCTTTATTTCGTTATCTACGAATTCTGCGACTCCCATCGGATGTGGATACTGCTTTGAATATATTAGGTTATTATCTTCGGTGCGAATCGTAGCTACGACTGAAGTATTGAACGGCAACAGTTCATTTGCTACTGACATGAATCATTTTCATGATCATTTTTTTGAAATCAGCTTTAGCCGCTTTCGATACATCGATGTCATCGACGTTGGTAAAATTGACATTATCGCAAATATGGTACTGCAGGTGCTCTGATGTAGTACCGTAATAAATCTTATTGTCCTCCAGGTCAAGGGTCGCGCCTACCTGCGTGAGCATGTCAAAGCCAACGATTCCGTCGAACAATGTTAAGGAGTCTAGCAAAAAGAATGGGGATGTTTTTCCAAAAATGTTAATTAAACATTTTTGTTTAATTTTATTGGAGCCATGGATAGAGCTCACAGTAAACGGGGAGTTGACCGACACTATGCCCTTTAGCTCCTTTAAGGGCTTTACATAATTTTTTGCCGCTCCCGTATCGATAAGGAACTTTAGTGATCTCGCAGCAACTTTCCGATCGACGAACGGTAGCCGGGAGCGTTCCCTAAAAAATTAATGGAGTCACTTTCAAGGTCCGCTCCAACTTCTGAATCTAATTCCGCG
Organism: Eristalis arbustorum; assembly: GCA_916610145.1. Lineage (NCBI taxonomy): Eukaryota > Metazoa > Arthropoda > Insecta > Diptera > Syrphidae > Eristalis > Eristalis arbustorum. The sequence continues at coordinate 70,242,079 of OU744316.1, forward strand.
ACAGCCTCTGCGGCCATATCATCATAGTGTGCCGCGCGCTGATCAAGACCCTGTTGGTTTAGGTTATTGGTCCTTTGCCGTCTTTGACCAGCCATTCGCTCTGAGGTATTTTTCCTCTTGTTCCCTTGGGGGTAGCTATTGCGCCCACTGAAACCTTGGAATGTTAGCTGTTGAAACCTCAATGCTCCTAGCATTACTTGCCTCCGCCTCCTGAGCAAGTGCCAGAGCGGTTGGCAGATCTCTAGGCTGAGCTGGAAATACGGCCATTCGTAGTGATCTCTTTAGACCCGATATAAAGGTATGAAGTGCATCGCGTCTGGGTCATGAGTCATCAGGGTTTTGTTGGTTATGAGAGTTAGTCTTTTTTCTATCTCGTCATAATATTGGGTAAGTGACAGATCACCTTGTCGAATGGTGTCTAACTCTTGTTGAATGACGCGCACTGGTGTTTTATCGGAATACGTAAGGTTTAGCCTAGCTATGATAGCTTTGAAATTTAATACTGTGTTAAATGATGATAATACTGCGTTTGCCGACCCTCTTACCTTGTTTCGATAATGGCGACGGCTTTATAGTGCCTAGAACTACCATTATATGGCTCAAAAAGGTCATAGGCAGCCGAAGCTGCTGGTCGCCAAGAAATATAATCTCCTTGATTATCGTCAAATTCTGAAATAGATTTTACGATATCCAAAGGTTCGTCGCAAGTAACGCCTTGAACAATAGAAATTTTATTTTTCCTTTAAGTCTCCAATGTCGAGTCGGTGATTCTTATTAAACTGCTCTTCGTGCTAACCGATGCTGCTATGAACTTCTCCGCTGCCCAGAGAGCGCCTGTGACTCTGGTGACACTTTGAGTTGATTAAAAACTTATTTTCTTACGAACAGAGACAAATTTGTCTCTTGTAATTATTGCTGTTTATCAGTAAACACTTTTAAACTTTCACTTCACTTTTTATTGTGGGTTCAATTAAATTATTGGGCGCCAGTTAACAAATATAATAAATACCCATTTATTTTGCTTTACGACATTAAGTGTCGGAGAATTTATTGCCGGTTTCTTCGGCTTCTGAACTAAATCTAAATTATTAAATTTTTCTTACAAACTAAACACTATGTCACTCAGCGAGAGACGCTGAGCTTGCGTCTGGTGCACATATTTGATAACGACGTCCCGCGTTGGCGACCTGACCTGCGTGAGAAACGCTGTGCGCGTTATCAGCAGACGGATCCGTTGCAATTTATGTGCCCAGACGAAATTTGAGAGTTATATGTTAACTTATACATTTACAATCGTTTTGAAATAGTGATTGCTGTAATTTGTTTGGCCCTGAATTGAAGGAATGCATAATTCTTGACACACACTAAGTTATTGTAAAATATCTACGCTTACAATTCCAGTTGCCTTGATGTATTCAGTGAAAGATGCATTCACATTGGGTTTGTTTTTTTTTTCGAAATTTTCGAATTGCTTTATCCGTATTTTTTTAAATATTATATACCATACATATGGTACATTGAAAACTATCTATCCAAAATTGAATTCATTCATTCTATGTCTGCAAATGTATACGTATCTCTTTTTTTTAGAAGGATTGTCAATAGTGGGCTGGTTAGGATTCCAGATATGCGGTATCTTTCACCTCAATCAATTCTTCAAATGATGTAAGTATTTTGTGAAACAAAAGTTTCTTCCTTATGTTGAATTGTTATTACTTTCAGAGATCTAGAAGGAAATCATATAGAGCGAATCTATCGAAAATCTGTTTTAATCAAGACTGAACAATTGTAAGCTTTTGAAATATATGTTGGAACTTAGATTATTACCCTTTCTTTAAGAATTTTAGATAATAATAACATAAATTTCATTGAGGATTCTGCATTTTCAGGATCTCAGATAGCTAAACTGTAAGTGTTTATAGATAATGTATATAAGTATTCAGATTGAAACTGTTTATATTGTTTACAGAAGCTTCAAAGGAAATAGGAACCTTGAAGAAATACACTCAAGTGCATTTGTCGGAATAATGAATATCCAGGAACTGTGAGTACATTAAGCCCTGGTGTACAGGAGCTTTTTATGCCGCTAAGCACGGTAGCGTTAGCGCATATATTCAGAGTACACGAAACGAAGTTTTTCATTAATCATATGCGAACATGTATACACTCAGTTAGATAGATAGATAGATATTTATTTCGTAATAAAATTCTTACATTGGTTTTAGCTATCGCAAAGATTATACATATTTGCTGTAAGGTATATGATATTGTTACGTTTTAGACAAAAACTGTATCTACTTATTCACGAGTAATTTGTCCAACAGGGTTTGATCACTGGATTGTGACGAAATGAAACTCACTAGTTCATAAAATTGCACTGCTTTATTTACTTCTACTGCACAATTACGACTAAAACTTCAATACACTTTTGTCGCCACAATTACTTTATTACACTTTTCTTTACTGCCTTTCAGGCTCACACTTATTACACATTGATCACTTGTATACCAAATCCAAAACAGGCTTTTCTGCAGAATATTGCATTTCTAACATAATAAATCTTTTTTTGTAATCTTAGTTCAGTAGTCACATATTACTTATTACAATATATAACAAAATTTGATTTGTGGGTTTTACCTGCTTGGATTGTTTGGAAGAACATTTTTTACGAGATTTCCTTATTCTTATATATAAATTTGATTTCTTAAATCGGGTGATAATGCACCCGAGATTTTTGGTATACTGTATTTCAACTGTCTCTTGCCGTAGTTGTTGTAGAAACGAGGTTCATGCAGCATACCTTGTGTCCGCCTTCTGGTATTAAGCCCATGGTGAATTGGCACTAAAGCCGGTTGTCATCGTAGGTCATCTTAAAGATGTCGTCTACACGAAGAATGTTACAAATTGGTTGACCTGAAGCACTGATTTGATGTTCTAGGCCCACCTTCTTCATTGCCGTATATTGAAGCTTTTTTAGTTGCTTTATATATGTAGCAGATGCATTGCCCCATGCAAAAATACCATACCTCAGTTTTGATTCCATCAAGGCATAGTAAACTTGTCTCATCACTGGCATTGTGGCATGAAATTTTAAATGCGTAAGTGCGTACAAAAGTTTTTTTATGGCTTGCGCGCAACTCATCGACATGCGTATGCCACAGAAAATTGCTGTCAATTGTGATACCAAGATAGTTGATTTATAGTTTTCAACAATCTGGATCGGACAGTTAATTAAGTTACTACACTATTTCGATACAGAGTTTGATATTGAGTCATCTTGGTTTTGGATGCGGTGACTTCATATCGTTCAACGACTGAATTATTATTCGTATTTCACAAAAGTTGGCTTCTTGTAGAAACATTGATCTGACTGAAGTTGAACGAGTGTGTGTGGAAGTGACAACACCACATGGGTAGATGATGTGTCGTATCAGAGAGTGAAAATTTGTTGCAAATACACTGGCTCGGCTGCCGAGACACATTCTGCTAGAGAAATTCTTTGAAATAATTTGATCAACTCCAGGCTTTTTTCTTCCAAGTATCTCATATATCAGACTCCATGTTTTACGATTTTTGGGTGATTATCTCTTTGTTAACTCTGTTTCTGAAGCTCTTATACTCCAATTCATAAGTCTTATTTAGCCGGTTATTTTTCCATTTTCGGTAAATTTCATCCCTTTTTTTGCACTTGACAATTAATTTAGGACTCATCCAAGGTTTACATTTTCTTTTCTTTTGTATTTGCTTGACAGCTGTCAATTCTTCGTATATAAATGTAATTTTATCAGAAAGTGCTTGAAAAGGTGAAACAGTATCATCATTCTTTAAGATATCATCCCAATTTGTCTCTGTAATTAGTTGGTTGACCTAAACGTTGGATATAAAGGATAGGCTGACTGAACTATATTCAATAGGGGGTATTTGTATTGGCCTAAAGTATATGATTGGATAATGATCGGTGATACAACTTTTAATTAACCGTGAATTCATTTGTACTTGTATAGCATTAGTTAAAATATGGTCTATTATTGATTTTGATCCTATGCAAGGTTTTATTCTTGTAAACTCAGATATTACATTAAACAAACCTAGACATGTCAACTTCTCTAGATAGTTTTTTACACCATACATGGTCAAGTCCTTCACATTTATATTCACTTCACCCATTATCACAATTTTGTGGTGTTTCTCGAATAGTCCAGATTTGTTTCAGAATTCTGTATATGCCTATTACACATTTATTATATTTTTTTTCTCTGTAATACAAATTTGAATACGCTTATATGACATTTCAGATGGTAATCGTTCGTATTGCAAGTCATACAATAAATTACAATATATGGATAAAATGAATAACGTTCACATAAAAATCATCCTAATTCTTTTTCAATGATCTTATATTGAAACATAAATAACAACATTTATTTTCTTTAAATTCATTTATATTAATGTCGCTAGAACCCTGAATTACGCTACAATTAAGGTCAACACTTACACCATATGTGTTTTCCATTTAGGTGGGATTTTTTTTCTGGTTCTCTTTACTTACACACAATGCATTGGAAACACCCCCAGAATTCTCCTCGAATTCTAACTCGTTTTTTAGGTTTCCGTTTACCGTTGAAACCATCTTTTGCACTTTGCTTCTGAAAGAGCATGATCACCATATGCCTCGACAAGCATTCTCCGCAAATCATCACTTTCTGGTACAAAATTCGATATTTTTAACACGATGAAAAAATATGATTTTGTCTGTTTAATGACTTGATGTATACTAAATATTTTTCACAGATGTCATAGCAAACAAACAAACAAAAATAAGGGCTTGTTCACAACAAATATTCCCTATCGAGACATTTGTATCTTGACGGTCACTTCATACTGGTACGTCTGGTAAGGTCCCAAACATACCCTTGGCGTACCTCAGCACGTTTAAGAACCTCAATTTCAGTATAAGTTTTAAATTCATCAAAAAACTGTGTTACAAGTTGGTGCGGTATTTAAAACTGAGCTGAGATTACAAGAGCTGAGCCCTGATTACGGGCCATACAATATTCTTTCCCGTGAGAATCATTTACCACTTCGAGTACTTGTTTTTCCTGTTAAGCTTAATGGCATTAGGAATGATTTTATTACGATTTACAATCCAATTGATAGGAATATGCTTATTTACGCGATCGCATATATTAATCAAGTCGAGAAGACTAGGTGAAAAATATGGAGCAAATCGTGTGTAGTGTGCGTTAAAGACTGATAACCTAGCTGTTGCAACAGCTGGGCTCGGGATTTAGTTTTGAGAAGATCAGCATTCAAGTCATTAGAGACTATAATGTGTTCGTAGTTTGCGGAGAATCACTGAATAACAGAGAATAGAGGTAGCCTAGAGTGTCTTTGATTGGCATTATATGCAGCGACAACAATGCACTAAGCACATCCATCGGTCAATTAGTCTCCTTCCGAACATCAGCAAGGTATTCGATAAATAGAGCTCTGATCAACTGGACAGAGGACAAACATATAATTCCGGATAACCAATTCGGTTTCAGAGCAGGGCATGACGCTCTTACAAAGAGACTGTTTTACAACAGCCAACTCGAAGTGAGGATGAAAGTAATCTGTCTTGTGTTAGGGCTTGCCTTCGCCTTTACGGAACAACAGAGTCCCACTACATGTGGAGGCCTGTTCTGTTCTGGTGGCTTAGGAGCGAAAGAACTCCAGCGTCGAACCCTTTAGATCCAGGGTAGAAGGGGTAGTGGGTTCCCCCTTATGGGGCGCAATCGGTATATGTCTGTCGAAAGACATAGGATAAGATAAAGTTTAGCTCAGAGTGCCCGCTGAGGGCCAGTAAGTTAGCAATAGTAAAATTGTACGTCCAACTAGTTTTAAGCATTTTTGTCTAGTACTGAAGTTAATTATGAATTATTAATAAAAATTAATGAATGATATCCATCAGTAACTTCAACAATCAGTGGGTTTCCCATTAGCTTTGCATGAGAATAAGCTATTACAATAAATCGCTATCCCTCCACCTCCACAGAGTATTTGTTAATCTGTCATTCCTAATCAGTTTATTATTTTTCGAGTGCTTTATTATGGTCCCATTGGTGCGTACTGGATGTATGGTATGCATATGTTAAAAGAGATGGGGCATGTATGTGGATGGGTGAAAAGGTGCTAGAGGATTAGATTCATTCTCTGTGTCCTCCTTTTTCTTTTTCGTTTTTTCCTTATTTTTATTGCTTTAAGATTTTGCTGATTTTACTCATATCTACTGTTTATTTTGTATTTGGAATCTTCTTTAAGATGCAATTCCAGGATTTTGATATTCACACATATGAAAGTCATGTAGTCTGTATATTGCTTGTATATTTTCTATACATAAATGTATGATCAGTGGTGGTGGCCCGTGGCTTTGTGGGTATGTGCGTCGACCCCAACCTCGACGTCGTAGATTCGATTCGATTCCAGCTTTGAGCGACAAAAATAATTGTCACGACAATGCTCAAAGAGTATTTCCTGTCTAGAAAAAGCTTCTCAAACTTGGCGTTCGGAATCGGCATAAAACTGTAGGTTCCTTCCACTCGTGTGAGAACAATAGCACGCACAACACGAGTGGTTGCTGAGAACCTAGGCCCTGGCCCTTTATTGGCTGTAGCGCCACACATATATTCCACATATATAGTCCAACAGCATATATATTTATATGTATATATATATATGTGTGATCAGAACGCATTTCCATTAATTTAACCACGACTGTCATCGCAATCTTTGTGATTGTGAAATCCCTTGTGTAAAGCAGCCCATACACAATTCAATTCAATTCGATTATAAACTGAGTTGCCAACGAAATCGATACTTGTTTGCTTGTGCTTGTTGCCTCCAGCCGCACGTTATTAGCTCGTCGTTCAGTCTCCTGCATAGACCGTAGGAATTCGAAGGACTTTTCTCTCAAAGTGACCAATTATATCCTCGTCTGCTTTAGTTAGTTTCCATGCTTCTGCGTCATACAGCAGGACTGGGACTATCAAGGTCATCAACGTCGAGAGATGGCTTTATTCCTCAGTGGCCTTCCGATTGCGAAAATGCAGCGATTGATTGGCCAGCGTAATCCTCCTTTTTTCTCTTTGTGGTGGTGCCATTGTTTGTATTACATTCGCCTAGGTAGACAAACTCTTTCACTACTAAATTATAGCTGTATTTAGTGACGTTTTGTCCAAGACTTCGGTGTTGGTGGACCCTTTTCGTAGACAGCATATACTTTGTCTTACCCTTACCCCATCTTGGCCGCTTCCTTCTCGATGCTCACAAACGCACCACTCACAGCCCGTTGTGTTCTTCTGATGATGTCATTGTCATAGCTTCTTCTTCTTCTTTGATTGGCGCTACAGTCCTAGGTGGACCTGGCCTCAACCAACATGCCTCTCCAGCCAGCACGATCTTTCGCCAGCTGCCTCCAGTTGCGCACAACGAGTTGGTTGAGGTCCTTTTCCACTTGTGTGCGCCATCTAGTGCGAGGACGTCCTCTGTGCGCTGTCCCAATGGCTCGGTATCGAAGACTCTTCGGGCCGGAGCTGTGGTGTCCATCCGCTCTACATGACCTAGCCATCTTAAGCGTTGGATCCGAAGACGCTTAATTAGGTGCATGCCGCTGTACAGCCCGTATAGTTCGTGGTTGAACCTTCTCCTCCAAACGCCATCAACGCAAACAGGACCAAAGATCCTACGCAGAACTTTTCTCTCAAAACAACCAGGAGCTTCTTCATCCGCTTTCATTAGCCTGAATGTCTCTGCGCCATAGAGCAGGACTGGGATGATCAGGGTTTTATACAAGATCAATTTGGTGTATCGAAAGATGGCTTTGTTACTTTGTGATGTTGTCCCTATTTACTCCAGAGCCTAGGTAGACGAAGTCCTTGACTACCTCAAAGTTTCTGCTGCCCAATATGACGCTTTGCCCGAGACGTCGATGTTGTGCATCCTTCCGTGACATGTACTTTGCATGTACATTGTTTTGCCCTGGTTTACCGCTAGACCCATCTTAGCCGCTTCCGTTTCAATGCCAGCAAACGCCTCATTGACAGCTCGCTGTGTTCGTCCAATCACGTCAATGTCGTCCGCGTAAGCAAGCAGTTGAACGGACTTTTGGAAGATCGTGCCTCGGGTGTTTACGTTTGAGTTTCGCACGATCTTCTCAAGTATGATGTTAAAGAAGTCACATGACAGCGTGTCGCCTTGCCTAAAACCTTTTTTGACATTGAAGGTCTCGGTGAGTTCGTTACCGACCTTGATGGAGCAGCGAGAGTTCTCCATCGTCTTCCTGCACAACCTGACGATTTTGGCAGGAATGTCAAAACTAGACATGGCGCTGTATAGCTCGTCTCTATGCACGCTGTCATATGCGGCCTTGAAATCGACAAATAGGTGTTGGGTGTCGATCTGCATCTCTTGAGTCTTTTCCAGGATCTGCCGGAGTCTAGGGTTTCAGGCGTACACACAGGACGGCACAGAGTATCTTGTAAGCGATGTTAAGGAGGCTGATCCCTCGATAGTTGGCGCAGTCAAAGGGGTCTGAGATTCCACTCATCGGGCATGCTTTCCTCCGACCATATCTTACAGATGAGCTGGTGTATGCGCCCAACCAGTTCATCTCCAGCTCCAGCTTCAGTCTAGATATTGCTATCTTGACTTCGTCTTATTCGGGGGGGCAGAATTCGTGTTCATCACCGTCCAAATTGAGTGAAACATTCTGTCTGACAGCGGAATTTGTGTCGTCACCGCCGTTTAACAGTCTAGAGAAATGATTTTTCCAAATTCTCAGCATCGACTGTGATTCTACTACTAGTTGTCCATTTTCGTCCCTGCAGGCTTCGGTCCGAGGTGTGTATCTTCCTGATACTTGTTTTACCTTTTGGTAAAACTTTCGGACCTCCTTCCTGTCGTAACACCTCTCCATCTCCACGACCGCGCGCTTCTCATGCTCTTTCTTTTTCTTTCTGAGAAGCCGGTGTTCTTCACTTCTTTGAGCTCACGAACAGTTATCGTTGTTCGATGCAGCGTTGGCTTGTAGGCCTCCTGCTTGGCTGCATGTACCTGCCTGCACTCGTCGTCAAACCATGGGTTCCTTCTGGGTGGTGTTGCGAAACCCAGCACATCGGTGGCAGCTTCTTTGATGGCTTTTTGACAACCTTTCCATTCTTCTTCTATTGAATGTGCAGGCAGCGTCGAACTTTAGAGAGTTTCAGGGAGACTCGGTGGGCAAAGTTCCTAGCGGTCAATTGCGATTGTAGCTTTGCGACGTCAAGCCGTAGTGTTCTTCTCTCGATATCCTCATCCTTACCTTGGCTACGTTTGGACATCGAGAATATTGGAGGAGTGTCTGACATCGATCGCAACGTGATCAATCTGGTTGACGGTTGATTGATCAGGAGATCGCCAGGTCCCCTTATGGATGTTGAGGTGTGGGAACCGCGTGCTCATCACAGAGAGGTTACGCCCCGAGGCGAAATCTACCAGCCTGAGTCCGTTTCCGGATGTGTTGTCGTGCAGGCTGTGTTTTTCGATGATTCTAGCAAAGATTTCTTCCTTGCCCAGCTGTGCGTTGAAATCTCCTAGAACGATCATGGTGTCATTGCTGGGGCATCGATCGTATGTTCTTCTAGGAGATCATAGAAGTCATCCTTGCTATCGTCATCCTTCTCCTCGGTCGGGGCGTGTGCGTAGATCAGGTTCCCGAATTTAGCCTTGATGCGGATTGTTATGAGGCGTTCGCTGATATAATCAAAGCTTAAGACTTTTTGCCTAAGTCTGCCTCGAACAACGAATCCGCATCCAAATAAGCGCTGCCTTCCCTCTTTGTAGCAATCACCGTAGTAGATGTCGCAGTTTCTCATCTTCCTTTTGCCCGACCCATTCCATCGCATCTCCTGGATGGCGGTGACATCTGCTTTGTAGCAGTCTAGGGCTCCGCGAGTTCATCGGCTGCACGTGGTCTGTTCAGGGACCTCACATTCCACGTGCAGAACCGAAAATCATTGTCCTTTCATCGTTTGCTGGGGTCGTCAACTTGGAATCCGTCCATATCCGATGCCTGTTGTCGGTCACTTCCATTTTATCTCTTTTTTGATTCAGTATTATTTTATAGGTATTTATTTTTCTTAAAACTAGTGTTTTCAATAATAATATTACCCTGCGGTGAGATGGCTAACAGGCACAGCGTTTCCTTTTTGCCGTACGGTATATTTGTAGAAGTTAGGGAGGAGTCTTTTTTCCTTCACTATACATTTTGAGTAGCAATTCACGTTCGCACTTATCACAATTTATTTTTTTTTTATTAATTGACGCTCGTTTCGATTGTCCTTGCTTGGGAGCCAGTTAAAAATCGAGAACACGATTTGATTTGCGATGACGCTAAAATGTAGACACCTGCCATGTGCGAAAATTGATAATACTGCATATTTCTCCAGACTCCAGTCAGCAGCGGATGGCGACATCCGGTAGTGACCCAATTCGAGGTTGTGCAGGTTGTGCAAATGTGCTAACCTTTTTTCAATGAGCCTTATTAACTCATGGCATAACAAAGAGCTGCTCTCCAAAGTCAAGTTCTTGTTTATGTAAATAGGAATACTTTTGTTCTTGCTGTTGTTGTGTGTCGTGTCACCATTCGCCTTTGGTTGGGTCAAACATTTGTTCGCGCGAAAATTTAATAACCACATATTCTGCTCAGCATGTGGGGAGAGTTAAATCAATAGTGGCCGTTTGTTGGGTTTTGTGTAAATGCGGAACGCATCGTTATGCACGGAGATGGGGACATGCAATACGGAGACAATTTTTTTTGCGAGTCCAAAGACATTTTCTTTTCGTGATATCTCACGAGCAATGATATCACATATCAGCAAATTTTTCCTTCACTCGAATGTACACTTTTTGTAGCGCACTCATAGCACCGCCAATCAAATTGTAAATGTTTTTCTCTAATTCAGATAGTAACGAACTGAACTTAGCCATACAACTTGTTTCTAGAAAATATCAGATTTAGAAAATGATCAGCAAATTTTAAGGACTTCTTAGATTTCTCTAATTTATTGCTAGAGGTGGCTGCATTACCAGTCGGTGTTATAACAACTTACTGAAATATCTAGTTCTCGAAATTATTGGGATTTTGTTATTTTTAAGCAGGCAATATCGAACAATTTTCCTGAACGAAAATTAAAAACCATCCGGTTAATAATATAAAAATAAGACTTATTCTCTTTCCGTTATTACTCTCTTGATCTGATTTTTAATATTGATAATGTTGCAGACTAGTTTGTCTGATGATGTGAACTTATAGCACATAAACTATAATTCACTGTTGATTGTGAAACTAGCACTTAAACCAGTTCACGGGGTGATTCTCAATTGCGTACGAGAAGTATAGTCGGTGACGATCAAGTATTAATTCACCTTTTATTTCTTGTAACTTACGTATTTATACACATGTTTTGTCTTATACTACTTACGTAATAATTATACATTTCTCTTAACCTATCTTATACGTACATATGCTTTGCTTACGCTAAGTTGCCCTACTCTACTTATTCTTCTTCTTCCCCAATTCTTTGTACACTTGCACAATGCCTCTGCATGATTTTCTGCATTATCAGCGTTCTCGTTCATTCATTGGGCGACCGCGATGTCAATGTGTCGCGATAATCAGTTCATGAGTACACATTGTCTTCATTCATAAACAGATAACTTTAAAATGTCTGCAATATATTCACCTTTTGGGCATCCTACATAGTTAGATGTATTTTGCTTCCAATTTCTTATTTTAATTAAGCCCTATAAGAGTGAACACCACTACTTTGGAAGCTACAGTTTTGTATCAACCCAACTCAGTATTTTATCACATCCATGACTCGAAAATAAGAATCGTCAGGTGTGTTCTTTTGCACAACTATATAGGGATACATTCATAATTGATGCACAAGACAACTGTCATCCCGCCTAATAATTCATCATAAAAGAACTTTACTTTACGCTTTGAAATTTGTCTGTCATCTGATTAAAATTTCGAAAAAATTAAATTGACATTGAAATCTGTCTTGTTTTACATATTCAACAAGGTGGTGAATGAATTCACCAGGCGTCGTGAAAAGAATGAAGCCGAATTGGAAAAGTTATTTTCTATGCTAAGTGCGGGCATTTCAAGTTCCAATTTTGAGGAATCTACCATATGTAGATATATGGACACAAACGCATCTTAAATGTGTACATTTTTGGAGTCAATCGACACACATTTCAAACCTATGTTCAATGCCTTTGTATTTTTTTATGTGTCAAATGTATGAATTCAATTTGCATAAACGCAAAAGAAGCAGCACATCAATAACAGCCCAAGCAGCAGGAGTAACAGCATCAGCAGTCAGAAGAAGAACAGAAGAAGAAGGAAAAACTGTAACCGATAAATCTTCACAAGGTGGACGTCATCCAAACTGCTCAAGTATGTAGAGCGGTCATATGTAGTTGCAATTTCATTATTAAAGGAAACAAAGGGTACGAAAAATACTCAATAGGCTGCAAACAGTAAAGCAGTACAAAACGCTAAAGACGTGTCTAAGGCATTCGACGACGGAGTTCTTCTCCTTTACTCCAAAAGGAGAAAAGCCCCAGTCCGTGTTGCTAAAGCTCGCTGCACCACTCGAAGCGGACGAGATCCTTCAACTGCTCAAAGAGCAAGTGTGTGACGGTCTCGAGTTCGTCGGAGTCAAGCCCTTCAAGAAGGTGCAACGGAATTATCCAATTCAAAGGTTTGGAAACGCCGCGTCGAACTGTCAAATGAAACACCGATTCGAGAAGTGCAGCAAATACTTTAAAGCAGAGGATTGCCCGCCGGGGAATGAGGGAGCAGCTGACAAAATTCACCTCAAGTGCGCACTCTGCGGAAAAGCTGGGTACACCACTAACTATCGGGGTTGACCTAAGTTCTAGAAGCGGAAAGCAAAAGCGGTTCTTGAGACGGAGAGTACTTTTAAGATCGTTGCAGTGAATGCAAATTCATTCGAAAAAACGCCTTCTATCGCTTGTTGCTAACCCGGAGAGGCATATTGGAGCACTGTAACTGTAATGTTATCAGAAGAGACCGGCCCAAACGATACCACGGTATGCACGAACTAACAACGAAAACTTGACGGATTATAGCTACTACTCCGAATGGTGTTAATTGTTTCCCGCAGATGGCGCTTTAGGTTGGTTTGTGTCTACGTCAATATGCCTAACGGTAGGCGGTTCGTCGTTAAGAACGGCAACGTAACCTCTACAGGTATTTTTGAACTAAAAAATGGTCTCCAAAAGGGTGCCGTTAATTCGCCGATCCTGTTCAATATTTTCTTGAGCGATTTACTAAGTTCCCTTCCTCACGCAATTGGGAATGCCATTGATTTGATCGTGTGGAGATATGGTAATAAGATCAAGGACATCATCATTCTAGCGCAGGGTGACTTCGATTCTTTCGCATTGAGAGATTGCGATGACTGGAAGTTGAATACCAACTTTCAGAAGTCGGAAACCATTCTGTTCAGGACGCCGTTGTATAATGCTTCAACGGATACGACACGGGCAACCACTTGCGCAAAAGATTGTAGTCAGATACCTGGAGATGCGGCTAGACCAGTGTCTATATTTAAACAAACTTGTAGATGCTGCTCTGTCCGGGGCTCTAGGCGCTTTCGCTCTTACAAAGAGATTGTTTTACAACAGCCAACTCGATGTAAGGGTGAAGGTAATCTTTCTTGTCTTAGAGCTTGGCTTCGCCTTCACAGAACAACAGAGTCCCAGTACATCAAATTCTACTCCAATGAGATATTATACAACAGGGCGAACCTAATACGAGTGGACTATTTCCTGGTGATTCGAGGCCATACTGCGATGACGATGAGCTCTGTTAATAACCTGATCGCGAGGGCTTACTAACCGAACCCTCAATACCACGAGAGGAGTAACGGGTTCTTCCCCCGAAAGCATTCCGATAAACACGGTCTGACACAGAATGAAAATGCCGTACTGATTCTTTATCACATCGCCCGTTCAACTGTGGATGGGCGACTCAACCACAACCGTTCCGTCGCACAACGAGCAAAGGAAGATCTCCTTCGCTTCAGTATGGCGGTGTCGAATCTGGGTGTTGTGATGTGAGCAGTGCGTGTCCCTGAATGGGGAAGCGGTAGGCCACTCTCTTGCGGCGGTAATGTTACAGCCACAACCTATTGCCGACCTACATAGATTAGAATAGTTTTTAAGGTAGTTGTTAAGCTGTACATACATTAAAAAAAATTTTAGTATACACTTGTGTATAGTGATGCGTATACGAATGGCTATAGTATATGTATATTCAAGTGGGTTGTGTCCATAAATCTGTGTAATTTAAGATAGTTTTAGGGTAATTTTTAAGTAAGAAGCAAGTTTTATGTAAGTAAAAGCAAATAAAAAAGTTATGTTATGTGTACCATAGTATAATACCATACCATAGTGTAATGCGTGAACATGAGTGGAATAATTTTCCCCTTCGATCACAGATAATGCACAAAGATTTTCTTCAAGTGATAGTACAATTAGTTTCATATACAATGGTAATTTTTATATTTTTTTATAATTTGCGCGTCCTCAAGTGGTTATTAATGCCCTTAATTGTCCGTACCTGCAAGCATTGGTCTTAAATATCTGCGGATTGTAGTCTATGGGAAATATTGAGCCGGAAGGAGAAATTAATATTCGTGTGGTGCGGCTGAAAAACGAGTATTTAAATTTGGCTGTGCTTCCGAAAGCAGGCTCAAGGGTAAACTGGTACCCATATTATTAAAAAAAAACCTATCCGCTCTATAATAAATTTATTTTATATCCATGTTAGCTGTCCACCTTTTATAGCCAACTGCATTCTAGTTCAGCTGACGTCATCGATCATGTTGATTATAAATTTGTGCTTGTTTGCGTAATGCAAGGTATGATGACAAAGCCTATCCAATCGATTCAGGAAGTCGATAAAATTAGAGAACATACATAGCCTTACCAATTTTTATGAACAACTTTGTAGATATGAGGTGGATTATAAAAAAAATTTAATTTTCTTGATGGCAAATGGAAGTTAAGCCTTTAATTTTGGCAACCAACTCGGTGATAAATACCTACCCGCTCCTTATATGCAAAATTCGGTGAGTTTCGTTTTTCGCCTCGTTATTATGTGTCAATTTAGCTAACATGTGCTTATTAATATGAAATACGGCCTTTACACACGTTTTAGTACTAGTTCCTTGCTATGTGGTGTTTATTAATAAGGTTTGTTTGCTTACATGAAGCGAATACAAAGTATAGTTTGGTTTAAGGCTGTCCAGATTGACATATTATGATAATTTAAAGCGTATTATAAAAAAATGGACATAGGTTATGTGCATTTTCAAAAACCGCCTTCGAAACTACGTCTTCTGCAGCTCATGTAGAGTAGTTCTATAAAGCTACCGACACCTAACTATCGTTGACTTGGAGGTTCTGGATGAAGAAATTTCCCAGTGTTATCTGTCTCAATATGCAGAGACTGGGGCAATGACAGGGGTAGTGGGAAGTATCCTCAATCATATCTTCGTAACCACAGCTTCTGCATATGGTGTCATGTGTAAGTCACACTTTCTGTTCATGGTATCTCAGCCGATTATGGCCAGCTTGCGCCTGAATTAAATCTGCGGCATTACATTATGCCCGTTTGGACATCCTGATTGCACTTTTGCTGAAGACTTCTGAATATAGAGGTGAGAGGATGACCTCTAGAACCCCTGTAGGAGAGGGGGAGGGGGGGATTGCGGTCCCACCTAGGCATGCTAGTCTCTGAATATTTGTCAGCAGCTTTAGGTTAGAGGCCTGTAGGCAGGCTTGCCACCAAAGTACGCCGTCGTATGTGAGAATACTGCTTACAAAAGCTGTGTACATCCACTGTATTGTTATGGGGTTTGAACCCCACATTTTCCAATATATCTCAGTTAGTCTTAGTCTTAGTCAGCTAAGTTTTCTGTCGGGGATTAGCCCAAGATATTTCTTGCAATACCTTAAAGTGAGGGTCAATAGTTGGAAGGGCGAGGGACGGAATGACTCTTTTGTGGTAAAAAGAACCAGCTCCGTTTATTTGGGAGTTGATCCCGAGAATGCAAGTTTTGGCCCATCTAAGGAGGGTAATAATTGCGTGATCAATTAACTCACTAAGAGTTGGGTGAATTTACCACATTGTATTACCGCAACATCATCGGCAAATGCAATGACCTTTTGTTTCCACTGGGGTAGGTTTTTCGAGAATCTCGTTTATGACTAGCACCCATAGAAGGGAGGGAATGACTCCACCTTGTATCTTTTGAGGCTACAACTCTTGTAGCTAAATCGCCCAAGGATGATTTTCTTGCTTAGCAGTCGTACAATTACCGAAGTCACGGGCTGCTCAACTTGGGCCCTTTCGAGTGCAACCTTTATCGCCTCTATCGGTTTCCACATTATTAAAGGCACCCACAATGTCTAAGAAGGCGGCGGAGGCTTATTGCTTGACATTTAGTGATTTTTCCACAAAACTGACTATGTCATGAAGTGCCGTTTCGACGCCTTTGCCTTCGATTTAAGGTTATTCCTTATTTATGCGTTGATGATTTTCGAACGTGTTTAGGACGAACGATGTAAGGCTTTAATGTCAAAAATCTTTCGCTGTGCTGTGTTACCAGCTTTAGAGATGATGATTCCTTTATTTCTCTCCAAGTGGACGGTATGTAGCCGTATGCCAAGCTGCCTTGGAAGAGGTCTTTAAAGATGGAAGTGATAACATACTTAGTTTCCAGAAACATGATTGGAAAATACAGTCATCTTATTTTGTCCCCGCTGAAAATTCTATTTGGTAAGTTGGGAACAACGGTTAAGGTCATGTCAATAGTGAATGGTTGGTCTTGTGTACACCCTAGGAAGTGTGTATCTGCAAGAAGACGTAGAATGTCACCAGATGACTGTGTGTATCCCCTCTTTTTTAATGAAGCCCGGGACCGAAGGACGTTTAGAAAGTATGTTAATGTCTCTCGGGAAACTCCTCCAAAAGTTGCACAGGTCGCATGTGAATTTAAGATCGGGTAAATGTGGGATAAATTAAAGAACTCGTAGTAATTCAAGGTACTATAAACTAGCCGATGTTGTGACGAATAAGCTTCAACTTCATACATGTCGTTGGCTTTTAAAACATTGGCGAAGATAGACTTAACCGATGAAAGTTCCAGATCAGATGAAAACTCCATAATTTGCCGCCAACTCCCACTTTGAAATCAAGGTCCTTGTCAATATTATATAATCCTCGGCAATCGACATTGTTCAATCTCCTCTTATTTCGTAATATAACCGGCATGTATTTATAAGGGTTGAGACCTACGAATGGTCTCCACTCATCCTCGCAGTACAATGCAAACAATATGTTCTATATTTTGATAATGATAAAACTTTTCACTGAGAAACAGAGATAATATGGATGTATGTATATCAATCGATTTCCTAATAACGCTTTTACATATTTATATAAATTAAATTTACAAATTACAATTTAAGAAGAGTACCACCAAACATGAAAAATAAAATTAAATACTTATACTACCTGCTATCTCCGACGCCTCGACATTGTAGCTGCCCTCAGCAACTTTTTGACCAAGCCGTCTTGATGGCAACATATACCTAGTTTTGCCCTCATTCAGCTAAGCCCATTTTCTCTGCCTTTCTTTTAACATCAGAAAACGGCCCGGTGTGCCCAATTAATCAGGTCAATGTCGTTCGCGTATGATGGTTATTGCACGGACCTTTGGAATGTATCGGCGAATATTTTGTACGACAATTCAAACACGATATTAAAAAAATCAAATGAAGTCGCCTTGGCCAAAACCTTTTTACATTAAAGGTCTCGTCGAGTTCGTTAACTGAACTTGATAGAGCAGTGCAATTTTTCCCATACTTATCATTTTTAATTTGTACTTCATGGCATATATTATGTACCAGACAAAATGTTTAGAACAAGGTGGACGAATAGTGTTTCTACATCCAACTAGCTGTTCTCCAACGGACAAACTGAGCTAAACCTAATCTTATGCTCGCTTTTCGACTTTAGCTAACAAGGGTTATTTTTAACTCAAAGTTTTAAATGGAGGAACTCATTGACAGAACGTTTTTATTTGTCTATTATATAAAAATCCAAAACTCCAGAAGGCGCGAATCGATTGCCACGGTTTGGCATTCGTTGTAAAGGTTTCGGGCTCCGTTCGGTTTATAGCAAACAAAATTCAGAAAAGCAAGAAAATCATTTTTCACATACAGCGTCATCTCTGATACATAGCTTGTACTACAAACCAATATAGTTTTGCACGGTGGTGGAGGAGATGGCGCCAGAACGTGGTGTGTGAGTATCCCGAAAGTAAGTACGTTTTATTTAAAGTAGATGGCGCCGGTGCGTGATACATTGTTTGACAGCTACTCACTGAACTTTGCTTAGTATATGTGATATTTATTATGCGCACGTTCTTTCAAACGCTAACTTAAAGCCGGTATTGTGTTCACTGTGAAATTGTGAAATTTAGGTTAATGTTATTCGTTTCCTAACAGTTCAATTGGAAACCATCAAATCAATCACGCGTATTGTGCAAATTTGTATTCAATTTCAACAGCAGGCATTTGTCCTTAAGGTGGTAAGTTGAACTGTGAAAACAATGTGTAACGTGCATTTGAGGTTAAATTCACCAGTCTGTCCATCGAATCGGCTGCCGCACAAGACATGCAAGCCAGCAACAAATGTATTCACAGAACTGAGGCGAAGAAAGAAAAAATATAATAAGAATAGATAAGAAAGAAAAAATATAGTAAGAGAAAATGCCCGATTGAGACAACGCGTGAGCACGCGAAGACCGTTGGCATTGCACAATCGTTGGTATTACACATTCCAATATGATCCCAGTGCGAACTACAGTAATGATGACAATTTAGATATTGGACCAATGAGGACTGTATGCCGATATTGCAATGCATTAAAGTTAAAAAGAGAAACGGCTGAATTGTGCTTCGCAAGTGGAAAAGTCAAACTGGATCCATTGCTTACACCACCACAACAGCTGCTGCAACCATTGTTCGATGGAAGTGATCACGATTCCAACCATTTTCTTCAACGCATCCTTGAATATAATAACTGCTTTCGCATGACTTCCTTTGGAGCTAATATCATTCGAGAAGGCGGCTTCATGCCGTCTTGCAACGTAAAAGATACAACACACGCAGCCAATCACTCACACCAACGCCATCAATTGCAACACAGAACAACTACACATACACCACACACGATAACACATAGTATTCTTCAACAAATGATTGTTTGCAATTACAGATAAAATTACAAATGTATCATTTGCATGGTTCAATGATGCCAACATCAGATGAGCCGCATCAATTTCTGCAAATATATTTCATTTCGTCAATGGTGAATCAGTTAAATGTGCTGTGCAATATACAAGGAACACAACAGTTAAAGAGACGAATTATTGAACAGTTGCAAGCATTTTTTCACGCTAATAACGCTGTGGTTAATATGTTCAAAACACCATTGGAACGAAACAGGTCAACATGTGCGAGCATTCAATGCACCCACCGTTGATGATGTTGCTGCGAATATTGTTGGCGATGCAACTAAATCACGAGTCATCGTCGTTCAGCGAATAAGCAATATCATGCATCGTGTGAACGAGGCACATCGTTTGTACTATGCGTTACAATATCCAATCATTTGTTGGCAAGGGCAAGACGGATACGACATCACGTTGAACATGGTCGATCCAATTACATGTACAATATTCACACACTAATTATTTACTATGCGTATCGTATAATGATTCGTACACATGAGGAGAATGTCATTCTGTAGTGCCGTCGGCTATTCCAATAATTCGCTGTCGACATGTATGTCAAAGTCGAGACTGAACGTTTAGCGTTCCTGATTAGCGTTCCTGATTAGATTCAATCAGGAAAGCTACAGTTTTGAGGGCTATATACACTTGCGTGATGCTACTCATTCAGACGGTAATGTTCGGAATATTGGACGGCTGACGATTCTTTTATCATCTTATATCGGAAGCCCACGCCACATGCACGAATACACTCAAGACGCTATGACGTACGTACGAAATTATGGAACTCCGGATTTATTTATTACGTTCACATGCAATCCCAAGTGGACGGAAATTGAACGTGAGTTGGACCCGGACCAACACCGCTAGATCGCAATGATATAATCGCCATAGTATTTCAGCAAAAACTCAAGGTTATGATGGATGTGCTTACTAAGTATCGAGTTTTTGGTAACACACGTTTTTATAAGTACTCGGTGAAATGGCAGAAGCGTGGACTACCGCATGCGCATATCCTAATTTGGTTGCTGAACAAATTACATTCAAAGTGGATGACATCATCAGTTGAAATTCCGGATCCGGAGGGGGTTGACCTCATGCACAATCTACAACTGATAGGCCAGGCCCATTTATGACCCTCGGACAGAGGGGGATCGCTGCATACATTAGTTCACCACCCAACGGTTGTTGTGATGGCCATCCAGGAGCGTCATGTGGAGGCTGGGATGTCAACTTAACTTATGCAAAAGCAGGGATCGGGCTGGCATTCTACCAGCAATACACTTACCCAATATACAGCACTGTTTGTATTTTGGAACGGCAGCGTATGTTAAGCACCAGTTCCAAAATAACGAGGTGGAATTTAATGCTTCCATAACACAATACTGTCCTTTGTCGCTAAAGCGATCCCCTGATAATCAGCCATTATCTATGAATGGTGCTTATATCGACGCAATCGGAAAACTCTCCATCCTTGGTATGTGCATTAACACAATACTTAGTTGGAACGATCACTTATTCGAGGTCGCCAAAGATGCTACGAAATGTTTCCTTACACGGTGCAAGAACGATTTCACCCTTTTCTGAGTTGGCTTTAATCTACAAGGCGTATATTCGCCCTAAACTTGAGTACAACGCTCATATTTGGTCTGGTGCCCTCCAGACCACCCTGCACCTACTACATAAAATCTAAAAGCGAGCGATAACATATATAGGATACAACAATATCGCGGGTTCAGTAGACTCGCACACACTAAACGATGACCCAAATACAGCAAAATTATGTACGTAACAAATAATTAGCGAAGCAAACGAAATTGCATCAGCGTATGGGTACGATTGTACTCCGTAGTAGACGAAATTGTCTCAGTTATCATAAATTTGATGGGTGCCAAGTGCTATTAAAAAAATTACAAATATCGCAGAACAAAATCTTAAGAATTGTGCTGAATTTTCCTTGGCATCAATCTACCATGAACTTACATTATAAAGCATCACTCTTGTGTTAGCAGTTGAAGTGAGTGCAAGTGTTTATTCCCATCGTGTTTCTTAAAGACAGTAAAATTTCCAACAAGCGAATTCGTAGTGACTCTGGTGAAGGCAATAATCGCGCTCCCAGCAAACATTCTTATTTAATTTCATGTATAAAAGATTCTTCAAGAGTAAAAAAAGCGGTATCTTCGTAGCAGACGTAAATTCCCTCAGTGATCCGTACAGACTTCAAAATTACTAAAAGAACCCGGTCGGTTAATGTAGAAGACCTTTTGTCTTCATTTTAAATAAAAAGGCAAAAAGAGACAGTGACTCTATATATAACCGCTTTCTACCACTTTTACAACATCAAACTCTGCCAAATTGTGATAGTGAGTGGCATTCGATGAAATTGTTAGCAAAAGTGAAGAAAAACGTGTTAAAATTCCATCTGTGATCGTTCTCTTCAATCTAACGAAAATGTTCATAGGCTCTTCAAAGAGAAACAAATATCGAGTTATTTCACGATCAAGGTGTCAATTGGTATCAAAGTGATCTGTGAAGACATTAATACTCACAATAGAGTGTGCGGTCTTCTCAAAAGTGTGCAGTCGCAATATTTTACGCACGATCTCCCAGCTTCCAAATCTTTCAAGGTCATACTGTATGACCTAGATAAGATGCCCATAGCTACTCTTAAGACAGAACTCATAACATTCGGGTTGAAATGCCAAAACATAAAAATGTTAAAGAAAAGCATTCATCATTATGTCAAAATCGTTTACATAGTTTTCCTTGAGTTAGGTTCAATCAAATTGCATGAACTTAAGAAAAGCATATGCTCCTTATTATTATTATATGACCCAAGTCAAGTGGGACTGTGGTAGAAATCAAAAAAAATAAATTAACGCAGTGCTACAACTGCCAAATATTTGGTCATGGACAGATAAATTGCAATGTTAGAACATACTGTGCAATTTACTCTCAAAACCATAAAACTGAGAACTGCAGCGAAAAGAATCCTATTAAGTGCGCCAACTGCAAAGGCCATCACAAGTCGGACGACCCACGGTGTGTTTCAAGGCAATCATTTCTTCAAATAAGAGAAAAGCTCGCCAACAGTAACAACAGCAAACGCGCAGCCCATCTTGTTAAGAGAACCAATGAGCCTTTCATGGTTGACTGTGAAGCTTTCCCCCAGCTCGGCGCTCATCCTAATCACAAGCTACATTCTCCTTCACAACAACAACCCATGGAAGAACACAGCTGGTGATCATGTAAGTCACCAATAATCTCTTTTCTCTCGAAGAAATAAATTCCCTTACTCGCGAGATGACAACATTGTTAGGTAAATGTAGAAGCAAATTTAAACAATTCAATGTCATAGCGCAATTAGCTATTAAATATTTAAAATATATAATGTTAAGTAATATGAATGCGAGCCTTAATATAATTACTTGGAATGCAAGCTATTCGAAATAAAATGTATTGTAAATTTTTTGCATTTATGTGCAAACATAATATTGATATAGGTTTATTATTGTCTGAAACATGGTTATCTGATAATATTAATATATCTAACAAAAACTATAAATGTTACCGGTATGATCGAAATGACGGAATTTTCGGTGGTGTCGCGGTGATAGTAAAAAAATATCAATCCAGCACAAATTATTACCAACCGTCAGAACACAAGTTCTTGAAAACATTGGTGTTGAAATACCTTTTAGTAAAATAGTCTCGGTATCCAATCACAATCTTATCCCCATCAAGTCCAACTTATTACCCACCTTCTGCTAGAGCAAACCCATCCACTCTTGACTTGTTTTACACAGTAGGTTTGGTTAGCCAACCACTAACAGTAAATGACCTCAGTTCAGATCATTTACCAGTTAAATGTTCTGTATTAGTATCACCAATTTTCAGTGCCACTTGGATCAAAGACTTCAATAGGACTGATTGGTCACGGTATGCATCAGTACTAAAACTCAATATGAGACATGCGTTTAGTAAAGAAACCGACAGATTTGACTCTCCGGATTCCATTGACCATGCACTTGAAACATTAACCTCGTCAATTCTAAGCACCGTCGATGAAGTGGTTCCTAGCAAGGTTTTGTGTCTCAATGGTTCAACCAACTTGTGATTGATGACTACTTACATGCGACCAAGTATCTTATTACAAGTATTAGACACTAGATACAATTGTTGAAAAATTTTGAATGGAACCATAAGGCGTTTTAAGGTATTTGTGAACCAGACTCCATCGAATGTCCAATGGATTCCTGCCGGTGTTCCTCAGGGCTCGGTATTGGCTCCCATTCTCTACAAAATCTATACATCTGACTTTCTCTCATTTCCTGGATGTTATTCTGCAATTTTTGCAGATGACACATGCATTTATTCGTCTGATTCGATAGGCTCGAATATTGAGTCTAATTTGCAATCTGGATTAGAATGCCTGCTTAGATATCTTGAAGGTTGGAAAATTGAAATCAATCCTCTAAAAACAAAAGCAATATTTTTTTCTCGAAAACAAAATCTTGTTTTTTACCTGCTAGGAACTTAATAGTCTGCGGAAATCAGATTGAATGGGCACCATTTGTCAAGTATCTAGGAGTCTGGACAATGGACAAGAGATTGACTTTTGGCCAACATACAGATAATGTCATTTGTAAAGTCCGCAACACCATTAAAGTACTATATCCATTCATTTGTCGCAAGAATTAAGCAAAGAGCAGAAGCTAATAATTTATATATCTATCTTTAAACAAAATAAAGTCTTAAAAAAGATCCTAAAACGACCATGGTATTTTTCAACTTCTGAACTTCACGAAATAGCCAAAAGAAAGAATAGCTCGGCTTTCTGAAAAATGTGTATTCTCTGTTATATATAAGATAACACCCTCGTTTCTAATCTTAATGTTCTTTGATTTTATATGTTTTATTTGCTTATAAATGTATTAAGTTATTTCATTATTATTTATTATTTATTTATTATTCATTATTTATTAAATTGTATACATGCCGTATGTGCCCACAAAGGACACACCCATACACAAAACTGTGATATTTTGGATAAAAGTTTTTAATTCCTTCGTTTCCTTTGTCTCTTTCCTTTGTAAAATTGATAATGTGCTCGCATTTCCATTTTACATAAGTAAGGTTAGCAATAACCATATCTATGTACATCTAAATTGTAAAAAATGCAAATTGTTGCTAAAAAATAAATACAAATACAAATACAAAAGATTCTGCAATGGTGAATAATACAAATTATTACGGTTTGCTGAATGACTCCGGTGAAAATGGGGATAGTATAAATAATGAACGTTTAAACGTCATAAAAGATGGTGTCCCTCCCATAGTTGTGATAAAATCAACAGGTGAACGTATTCGTCGCGTATTGAGCGACTTAAAAATCGATAATTATCTTATAAAAAAACACATCCGCCAAAAAATTCTTTCTCCATCTTTGGAAAGCTTAGAGAAAATAAAATCGGAACTAAACAAACTAAATATTAAATCTGAATTCGAATTCGATTAAACTTACAGGCGAAAAACTTGTAAAGGAAGAACTTATTTTATCCGGAATAGAGTGCATCGACGTAAAAATTATCACAATCAATGCTAATTCAAACATCCACTATAAAACTTATCTTTACATTGTTTATATTCAACGCGCAACAATAAAACTAAACGAACTGAAGAAAAATCATTCCAGTTTTTCAAAACCATAGTCCGTTGGGACTTTAAGAGACAAAAGTCAGGAAAAGTTACACAATGTCATAATTTTCAGCTGTACTGACACGGCTCCATGCAAAACAACTGAATGCAAGGAACCTGACACGATCCGCAGTGCCAACTGCATTGAACCACACAGATCATCCGATCCAAATTACATTAGCCGTAAACAATATCTGGAGATTCGTCAAAAACTCTCCTCTCATCAATGTGCAAACAACAGCAAACACACACCACCTATATTACTCCCACAAAAACCTTTCGATTCACTTTCCCTTTCACACATCCCTTCTTCTTCTTCTTCGTGTGGCGCTACAGTCCGGGGTGAACCTGGGCCTCGGTCAACATTCCTCTCCAGCTGGTGCGATCCTTAGCCAGCTGCCTCCAATTTCGCACTCCAAGTTGGTTAAGGTCCTTCTCCACTTGAGTGCGCCATCGGGTTCGGGGTCGTCCTCTATTGCGTTGTCCCACTAGTTCGGAGTCGAAGACTCTTCGAGCTGGAGCAGTGTTGTCCATGCGCTCAACATGGCCTAGCCATCTTAGGCGGTGAATCCGTAGACGCCTGAGTAGACTCATGTCGCTGTACAGCCCGTACAATTCGTGGTTGAATCTTCTTCTCCAGGAACCTTCAACGCAAACAGGACCAAAGATTGAACGCAGAACTTTTCTCTCGAAGAGACCAAGTGCGTCTTCATCCGCTCTTGGGATGGTCCAAGCTTCCGCGCCATACAGCAGGACAGGGATGATCAAGGTCTTATATAAGGTGAGCTTGGTCTTTCGAGAGAGGGCTCTACTACTCAATTGCCTCTTGAGCCCAAAGAAACAGCGATTGGCAAGAGTAATTCTGCGCTTGATCTCGGTACTGGTGATGTTGTCCCTATTTACTCCAGAGCCTAGGTAGACGAAGTCCTTGACTACCTCAAAGTTTCTGCTGCCCAATATGACGCTTTGCCCGAGATGTCGATATTGTGCGTCCTTACGTGATCACAGCATGTACTTTGTTTTGCCCTCATTCATCGCTAAAGCCATTTTTGCCGCCTCCGTTTGAATACCAGCAAACGCTTCATTGACGGCTCGCTGAGTTCGGCCAATCACGTCAATGTCGTCCGCGTATGCTAGCAGTTGAACGGACTTTTGGAAGATCGTGCCTCTAGTATTGGCGTGTGAGTTTTGCACGACCTTCTCAAGTACAATGTTGAAAAAGTTACATGACAGCGCGTCGCCTTGCCTAAAACCTTTTTTGAAGGTCTCGGTGAGTTCGTTACCGACCTTGATGGAGCAGCGAGATTTCTCCATCGTCATCCTGCACAATCTGACGAGTTTGGCAGGCATGTCAAAACTAGACATGGCGTTGTATAGCTCGTCTCTATGCACACTATCATATGCTTTAAAGTCGACAAATGGGTGGTGGGTGTCGATTTGCATCTTTTGGATTTTTCCGAGGATCTGACGTAATGTGAAGATTTGATCGATGGTGGACTTCCCAGGCCTAAAAACCGCACTGATAGGGACCTATTAGGTTGTTGACGAATGGTTTCAGGCGCTCACACAGAACGGCAGAGAAGATCTTGTAGGCGATGTTAAGGAGACTTATCCCCCGATAGTTGGCGCAGTCAAAGGGGTCTCCTTTTTTTCACACATCCCTCCTCTCCCCAAAAAACTTCGACCACTTTACGTTCTCAGCCAACAAACAAAATTAACCAGCTGATCGTTCTCCACCATTAGCTGCCACGCAGGTCGCAGGTGTATAACATTAACGAAATGCACCCAAGCTTTTCTTACTATACCGTCCTGAATTTACTTACGTCCCAAGATATAAATCTAAATCTCCTTCTACTCTAGAATTCTTTATGACAAATATTTCAACGTACTGCGCCTATGCCGTTCACCTATGACAAGTTGGGGTCGGATAATCTTCCTGTCAGTATCAATTTGAATCTCGTTGTACTTACGTTGTATTATAAATATTCCGCAGAGAATTGGAACCATTTTGCATAATTTATCAATACCAACTGCAATCTGAATAATGTTATTTCTTCGTCTATAACTATGACTACCCAAATTGATTCAATGTATATGTATTTTACTTCGTTATTAAACAGCGCTGCCGATTTCGCAATACCTAAGTATGCTAAGAAAGATAGTAGTGCAATTCAACTTCCTAGTAATATTGTAGTATTAATACCGCTGAGAAACTCAGAGAGAAGAAAATGGATACGTTATCGCTATGACTGCTTTCTTTACAGCAGGAAAATGTTAAACAAAGCCATTGCAAAAGAAATTACCGAGTTCAATAATAAGCGTTGGAATAACCTACTTTATAGCTTTGATAAGCATAGTAAACCATTCTGGAATCTTTCAAAAATTATCAAAAATAGAGGTTTAAGTATTTCACCTCTAAGGGTTGAAAGCCTTTATATTTCTCCAAGCGATAAAGCCAATCTACTTGCAGAGACTTTCAAAAAATCAGCTGATTACTGCCCATTTTATTGATCCTGCCACTTCCACTAAAGTGTCTCACGCAATAGACAGTTTCTCACAACAAATGTTGCATTATCGAATTTAAGTATAGTTAATACTAATAAAGTTAGATCATTGATCAAAAACCTTAAAGCTAATAAAAGTCCTGGCTTGATATAAAGGAAAATATTGACTATTATATTGACTTAACTGTAAATAATATACTCCCCGACTATCAATTTGGGTTTCGGCGTTCTCACAATACATACCATCAAATCATAAGGATTAAGAAACATGTCAAGCATAAATTTCAATCCAAAGAGTCCACTGGATTAGTATTAGATATGGAAAAAGCTTTTGATACGGTTTGGCATGATGCTTTAATATACAAACTTATTAAATTAAGCTTTCCTGTGGAAACTGTTAAAATCATCCAAAGTTTTTTTAAATAAAAGAAAATGTATATGGTAGTTATAGTACAAAATGTTAAGTCCGTAGTAAAAACATATTACATATGGATTACATCAAGGTACTGTACTTGCTCAAAACTTTATATATTTAGTATATTTGTCTCTGACGTTCCAGATCTTGGCAATGGCATACTGATGATACAGCTATATTTGCATCTGGAACATATTATACAGACGTCTATAATGTGCTGGAAGAGGCACTTTCCAAATTAGAAAAATTCCTTTACAAATGGAAAATTAAAGTAAACGCTTCGAAAACGAAAGCAGTTTGGTTTACACGTAGACGGAAAGAATGTTTTATTCCAAACAACGTAAAAAATCAAATGGGTTCTGTCGTATTGACTGGTCTGAGCACTGCAGATATCTCGGAATTATGATTGATAAGAAACTAACTTTTCAGAAACACTTTCAATACATCAAAATTCGTTACCCCATCATAAATAGAAAATCGAAACTTAACACTGACAATAAGCTTATTTTATATAAGTCTGTCTTTCAATCTATTCTTCTGTACGAAGCTCCTGTTTGGTATAACTGCGCTAAGACTCACAAACTTAAACTTCAAGTTTGCCAAGATTAAAATGATGCTCAATTTACCACGTTGTTATTCAACCCGCAGACTTCACAACCAAAGCAATATTAACTTTTTACACTCCCTTATAGAAAATTTAACACAAAGATTTTATGATAATTGTCATATTTCAAATAACGAACTTATCAAATGCATATCATGGTCAAATTAAGCGTTTAACAATATATAAATATGTTGATTAATATGTAAAATAAGTTAAATAAACTTATTTGACTAGGGGGCATAACAATATTCGATTTTAAGGGTTAAATAAAAGTTTTTTCTTGTAGCTTTCCCTTGAATTAATATCTAAATATTTTTGTCATGCAACTTAAATAAACAAATGAAATAAAAATAAATTATAAGGCTAATGTTGAATTGATCTCTAACAAAATACAAAAGCTCTCTGAATCTTTAAAAGTCAGGTGCTGTATCCCTGGCAATCCTCTTATAAACGAGTTCTTTATCTAATTTTTTTTAATTTTTTAAATTTTATTTTTTCTCTTTGTATGAGGTTTTTATTTATATTTATATCTGTCAAACAAAAACACTTTTATGTAAAGACACTCTTCTTCAGTAGTAAGATTACAATATGTTAATCATATCTCTGTGCAAATAATCTAAATTGTGCGATAACTAATTGTAATTTGAAACGAAATAAACATATCTATCTATCATAAATTTCATTCGAGTGAATAAACAGAAAACAAGTGTCATCATATGATGAAATGTGCCTTAATGCCTTTTTGTGCCGTCTTAGGTTCTATAACAAAAAGTGGCGGAAGCATTAAATGTTTGTCTTAAAGAATAGAACTCTATCTATTGTTTAAGCTATTGTTGCTCAAGCAAATCATTTATTACCGATCAGGTAGTACAGTAAAGTAACTTTGAATAAAAACAACCTTCTTATTCCGTCAGACGCAGTCGGGAATAAGAAAAACCCAAAGTTCGGCTCACACTCCTAAGTGGCGATCATTATACAAATGCCATAAAGAGGTCAAGCGCATTCCATAGCTGCCTTTCGTGTATCTGTGAAGAAAAGAAATGGCCAAATATGCATCGCAAAGTGAAAAACCCATGGGATAAATACCGCACGATCGGGATGGGCAATATTTATTTTATATTATTGCCGTTTCGGAATTCGCATCTTTCAATATATGTCGCAGTTTTCTATTGTTTGTGTGTTTGTTTATGCTTGCCTCTTAAACGGTAAGAGACCATATCTTTGGAAACTTCGTTCAAATTATCTTTAAAAAGGTATTGGTACCAGTTTTTTACTTTTATTTTGTTTTTTCTAATATGTGTAGCAACGTAGTAACGTCACATATAGTCGGCTACCCCATTATTTACCATACACTAATATTAATAACAGCCCCGTTTCGTTTGGCGCGTATAGTCGCTTACTAAAAAATGTAAATGCTAATTACCACATCACGAGCACTAGTTAGTTAGCGAGGAAAACTATTGACGCTTAGTCAGTCGTCGAGAAGCTTTCGTTCGCGAATGACATTCCAATCCGGCTTTTTCATAAAGGTTAATTGGCAAAATTCCGAAACGCGGCAGATCTCCGAATTCCGAGGGTATATCCAATCCCTTGGATAAAAAATCTTGCGGCATGAGCAGTACCAGCGCGGGTAAAAATGACCCAAGGGGTAATTATTTTGACCCATTGCGGCATTTGCTTGACGCGGATGAAATGGACGAAGTTATCTCGCCGAGTGAAACGCAAACTAAAAAAGTGTTTATACCTCCTATAAAATTACTCCAGAAAGCTAGTGACTATGTGCATAGTTTCATGAAAACATTAAATATCTCCACCTATTCCATTAAAAAATTAACCATCGGAATAAAAATCGTATGTGAAACTATTGAAACATATAACACTGTGATCGCGTTTTTAAAAGAGAACAATTGTCAATTTTTCACTCATGATATTAAGAGTGAAAAGGCATTCAAAGTCATGTTACATGGACTTGATAACATTGAAGCAAACGACTTAAAGCTTGAATTAACTGAGCGCGGTTTAAAGTGTATTGAAGTTAAGAAAATCACAAAGAACTACGAGAAATATAGTGACACTTTGTACTTAGTTTCGTTTGAAAATGGATCAATTAAATTAATTGATCTTAAGAAAAATGTCCGATCCGTTTTCCACACACAAGTGCGCTGCAGCTTTCAAAAGAAAATTAAAGGCAAACTGACACAATGTCACAATTGCCAAATGTTCGGGCATGGCGAACGTAATTGTCATGTAAGAACATATTGTGGTGTCTGTGCCGGCTCACACAAGACTGCCGATTGCAAAAATCTCAATGTACAGAAATGTGCAAATTGCAACGGCGAGCATAAAGCTAGCGATGTCGCTTGTTCAAGCAGAGCAAAATATTTAGAGCTTAAGAGCAACTTGGCAAACCGACAAAATCAGTCTCGGCATCATACTCGAAAAGCTTTATCTTCAACGCAAGCTTTCAATACAGAACCGGTTCGCAACGTGCATGTTGATCTGTCATCAATGACAGCTTTTCCTCCTCTTCCGCAACGAAGACAACCGACGGGGGGACGTTACCATCAATCGGACGCCATCAGCTGTTTGCAACCTCCAAACACACGGGGGACTAATACTCACCAAACAACAGGATTGATCGGATCAAACAGCAATCTTTTTTCTATGGAGGAGCTGAATGTTTTAATAATGGAAATGATATCAAAATTGGCAGTATGTAAAACTAAATGCGACCAATTTCAAGTTATTGTACAATTAGCAACAAAATTTTTGTATTCTAATGATGATAAGTAATAATATGATAGATAGTTATTTAAATATAGTAACATGGAACGCTAGGGGGATTCGCAATAAAAACGCGGAATTCACAAACTTTTTGAATTCAAAAAACGTTGATATAGCTTTAGTGACCGAAACATGGTTAAACCAAGATCATAATCTATCCACACCAGACTTTAAATGCTATCAAGTTGATAGAACTACTAGACGTGGTGATGGCGTAGCTATTCTCGTGAGAAGATCGATTCAACACACACTTTTACCAATCACTAGAACACAATTAGTAGAAAACATAGGTATCAAAGTGAAATTAAATAATCAAAGAACTGTAAAAGTTTTCTGTGTTTACTTTCCTGGTGGCAGTGTGTCAGATATGAAAAAGAATAGTTAAAGAAATGATTTACGTAAACTGTTTTCCTTGCATGACGATTTTCTAATCGGAGGTGATTTAAACTGCAGACATAGGGATTGGGGTTGTATGAGAGCTAATGCTTGGGGTAATTTGCTTTGTAATCTGTCTGTTTCCCTACCCATTAGCATATTGTTTCCGTGTAGTCCAACATATGTACCTGCTGGATCACGTGGTTGTCCATCTGTGCTTGATATCTTTGTCACTAACTGTCCTAATATTGTAACTGATCCTGTCGTTTTTAATGAACTGAATTCAGACCATAACCCAGTATTATGCAAGCTTCTTTTGACTGGAGCAAAACAGCTTCAGTATATTTATGATATGAAAAATGCCAACTGGACTCATTATAGAAGTAGTTTAAACAAAAAGCTTCAACATGTCAATATTAACATAGATGAAATAACATGTAAGCAAGATGTAGATTCTCTTGTTAACACTTTTACAAAACACATCTTGGATTCTGCTGACGAAAGTATACCAAAGGTAGGAAAGAAAAATCATTCTTTCAAACTCCCATTGCACATTTTAAATCCCATTGCATAAAATAAGAAATATGTGTAGGAGAAACTGGCAGAGGTATAGGCAACCTTTTTTTAGAAACCAGATGAAATACCTGAACAACATCATCAACAAGCATATATTTCAGTTTCGAAATGAATCCTGGAGTAAGAAGCTCCAGGATTTAGACAAGAATTCGAAGCCATTTTGGAACATGGTAAAAATAGTCAGAAACAAGAATAGGCATATCCCATTGCTCAAAGAACATTCAAATATGTATTTCACGGACAGTGAGAAAGCCAATGCTCTAGCCGTTACTTTTGAGCGTAATCATTGCATATCTCAACATTTGGGTGATGCGCATACTAACTCTGTGGTTGATAGTTCAGTCGAGAGACTTAGAACACTGAACATAAATACACCTGTAGATGCTTACGTAAACGAAGAAGACATCTTGTTTTTTTTAAATAATCTGGTTACTAGAAAGTCTGGAGGATTAGATCATGTCAGAAACATTTATCTTAAGGAACTACCAAAAAACAGGGATCAAAATGATGGTGTATATTATCAACTCCTGCCTTAAAATGCAGTACTTTCCGATGAATTGGAAACTTGCTAAAGTTTCACCAATATTAAAAGCAGGTAAGTTAGCGGTTAATCCGGGTAGTTATCGACCGATAAGCCTATTAAGTAACCTGAGTAAGGTTTATGAAAAAATGCTAAAAGTGAAAATTATGAAAATCATTGATGATAACCATATCTTCCCGAATGAACAGTTTGGTTTTAGACGCAACCACAACACTGCCTATCAAGTACAAAGAATTTATAATCATGTTAAAAGTAACCGGTCGATAGGAAAATCGACCGGCATGATTTTACTTGATATTGAAAAGGCCTTTGACTGTGTTTGACATAATGGATTGATACATAAAATGATGAATCTAAACTTTCCTCCTTATCTGTGCAAAATAATCCTAAATTTTTTGTCTGATCGTCGTTTTCAAGTGCATGTGAATAGTGGCGTATCTACTGTAGTCTACTTGAAGTCCGGAGTACCTCAGGGTTCTGTACTGGGTCCCATTCTCTATAATTTATATACCTCAGACCTTCCAGTTCTGCCTGAATGTGGATTAGCTGTTTTTGCTGATGACACAGTTGTATTTTCATCCCATGATTTTGCTCTCAATATTGAGATCAATCTAAAATATGCGTTGGAAATACTAGAAAGGTATTTTAATAAATGGAAGATCCAATTAAACAAGGACAAGCTGCAAGCTATCTTTTTCACTAGAAAAAGAAAAGCTTGGTGTTTGCCCTCCGCTAATGTACATATTAATGGAACAACCGTAAAGTTTCAGAATTCTGTTAAATATTTAGGTATCCATCTTGATTCCAAATTAACATTCCAGGAACACATCTCACAGACTGTTAATAAGATTAATATTGCAACGAGAGTCCTTTACCCATTTATAAATAGAAGATCATCGCTTTCACTGCCAAATAAAATAATTATATTTAAAGTTATATTTCAAGCTATTCTTCTTTATGGCTGTTCATTTTGGGGAAACTCCGCCCATTGCCACATAAAAAAGTTACAAGTAGCTCAAAATAAAGTTCTAAAGTTGATATTAAACCTACCATGGGATTATCCTACTTTACACCTACATAAAAGAGCTGGTGTTGAATTTGTGTCAGAGAGAATAACCAAAATCACTAAAAAGTTTATGAATTCTTGCGCTTTTTCTGACAATCCCCTAGTTAATAACCTGTTTGCAACTACTAGTCAAAATGTATGATTTATTTATTTATTTATTAACTTGTTTGCCTGTTTATTTATTTATTTTTGTATTTTCATTTTAATTATTAATCATTAATTTAATTTAATTGTTTATTTATTAATTTATGTGCTTATTAATATATTACTTTATTTATTTGATTGTATTAATATATTTGTAGTTATTTATTTATTGATTTATTTATTTATCTATTTATTTATTTATTTATTTATTTATTTATTTATTTATTTATTTTTATTTATTTATTTATTTATTTATTTATTTATTTATTTATTTATTTATTTATTTATCTATTTATTTATGTATTTATTTTTATTTATTTATTTTTTTTTTAACTTATATTGAAGGTTTTGTCGTGTTTCCTTCAAAATTCAAATTCTTGTCTAGTTTCCTTTTTAAAATGTTTGTAATAACTTCTCAGAAGAGATAATGAAAATATCAAATCTCTGTAATCAATAGTATATTGTGCAATAACAAAGCCATTGTAAATTTATAACGAAATAAAGCTATCTATCTTTCTATCTATTGACGCTTAGTCTTAAACGGAATTAATTTCCTCAATCCGTATCTGTAAAGTTTGAATAATTGCTTAAATCGATTTGACATTTTGCTTATAAATCAACTGAAAAACTAAGTTGTTCGGTAATTCAAATGTCATAAAAATGTGTACCAAATTATTTTTCCCGCAAAACACATAAATGGGTTTGGCAATTTTGTGTGCCGTTTTTGAGTTAGTAAGTATACGCGTGCTAAAATGATGCATATTCAAAGTCTTTGCACTTTAATTAGCATACGATTTTCTCATATATAGCATGTGAAATGCTAATACTAGACTAATGCGAATTATCATTGAAAATTAAAGTGAATATAGTCACACAGTCACTGCCATGATAGTTTTGAAATGGTACCTAATTCGTAAGTAATTCACTGAACTACCAAAAATGAAAACGTAAGCTTTTTTGAGTTGTTTCTTATAGGCGCATTAGCGCTACGCATATACTCGCCTGCCACTCAGGCGTGCACACTCGCATGCATTTTTTTCCTTTCTATATGGTTTGAATTGTGTGCACACCCTCTCTGACATCTTCACAAATTGTTTTTTTGTGATTGTTATTCATGTACAGGTGCAAACGAAATCGCAGCAACCTTTGCCCAAACATCGCCTCGTCTGGGTACATAATCTTTAAAAGCTAAAAAATCTATGAGCACTCATTGTACACATATACCTGCACATTTATCCACGATCAAAGTCAATACCAAAAATGGAAAAAAAAGCAAGGAGAACTCGCTGAATCGAGACAGCACAGAAATCGAATCATTTTCGTTGTATGAAGTGGAATATATTTGTATTTCTTTGTCTATGCTAGTGTGTACGCAATACACAACGCATTGCCTACAGAAGAAAAATAGCATTTCATCGAATTTAGCACGTGATTTTCATACTGCTAATGCGAAACAAATTTCATCGTGAATTGATTCTGCTAATGCTAATAATTTCATCACTAATATATACGTTTATAAGAAAGCACTACTAAAATGCAATCACCACGTTTCTGAAATGCGCACTGATGTATACATATCTACCAGTTGCAATATATGTGTAGATGTGAAGGTCATATAAATTAAACTATTTAAGGTTTTGAATTACTAAAAAAACTCTTTATTGTTCTGGCAGCGATTCTGCCTTCTCACAAATGACTGTACATCGAAATATCTTAGAGCTACCTTAAATATAAAAATATTGCTGCGACTGCAATTCTCGCTCCTGCACTTCGCTCGATCCGATTACCTGTGGTCGTGGGAAGGCTGGTTGGTCGCTGCTTGTTGATCGTGGGAATGCTGCTGACGTGTCGAATTGACGGCGGCGCGTGTAAGAGTCGTCTGCGCGTGTTTCCTATCCGGTGCAAAATTGTTGTGTGTTAACTTATATCTGCCAGATCTTCATATTAAAAAATTCCTACCGGTATTTATATTACGATTGCTGTATCTGGCCCTGTTACTACGCAAACTAAAAACAGCAAACGTAAAAAAAACTTCAAAGAAAAAACAAAGAAATTGGTACCAAAACTTTTTTCAAGGAATTATGAACAGAGTTGCCAAACTCCTCGGTGGTCTATCGCTCCCCGTTTAAGGGTCTAGAAATTACATCTATAATCAAAAAATCATTGTAACAGTAGTTAACAGCAGTGTGTATGTTAACAGCGTATATGAAAAAACCATTTAGAAAACAAAAATGTTTTTATACATATATATTCAAAAATAAATGTGTATATGTATGTACCAGGTGTACCAGTATGAAGTGAGCGTCAAGATACAAATGTCTCGATAGGGAACATTTGTTGTGAATGAGCCCTTATTTTTTTTTTTTTTGTTGTTTGCTATGACATCTGTGAAAAATATTTAGTATACATCAAGTCATTGAACAGACAAAATCATATTTTTTTATCGTGTTAAAAATGTCGAATTCTGTACCAGAAAGTGATGATTTGCGGAAAGCATTAATTTGTTGTTTTCATTTGCGCTGCAGAGTCGCATCGAATGCTTGTCGAGGCATATGGTGATCATGCTCTATCAGAAGCAACATGCAAAAGATGGTTTCAACGGTTCAGAAATAATGATTTTGATGTGAGAAATGAAGAACGTGGAAGACCACCAAAAAAGTTTGAAGACGCCGAATAGCAAACGATACTGGATGGAGATGACACTTTGAGTCAAAAACAAATGGCAGCAATGTTAAATGTTGCACAACAAACAATTTCTGACCGTTTTTACTTTCGCATTAATAATTAGTCTAATTTTCAAAAAAAAATCATACCGGTACACCTAGGTACATGTAAATAAAAACGCAATAAATAAAAGAGTCTATACATCGTATTATATATTAACATGTTTCACTTTTTTAAAGGGACTTATCAAGTACATCGCTAGCGAGCTTACCATCATATGGCTTATCAGATTTGGAGATACTTCGTGTTCAAGATACACACACATTAAAAACCATCCCATCGATTTACGATTTCAAGGTTTGTGTCCCCAAATCACATCAATAATAGCTTAATGAATTCACAATTATTGTATTGGCAGAATCTGCAAGTAGCATGGTTGACACATTCATTCCATTGTTGTGCATTCCAATTTCCGTCAAGACATGATCCAATCAAACATGCTCAACGTTTAAAGGAAATAAACAAGTGGCAGAGAGCATGTTCACCCACTGTCAGCAATAATCACTCTGATGTTCGAACCCTTAAACGCAAGCGCACAACAACAACCAATGAAATAATGGATATTTCTGAAAAATTCTACAAGTAAGTCCATAGAATATATATATATGGCATTCGGTATTTTTCAACCCGACATTGTTTCTAGTCACTTCGAACATAGTGAATTAAATTACTCAAATAGTACGTACTTTAGAAATGAGACATACGACGCAAGAGGATTGAATACAGTTAGAGGTTGGTTAATTTTAATCAAATCTGTTAATCTATTTTATATTATTTGTAAATTTTCAGATTACTCCGATGATGTGGAAGAGGACTTGGGACAATTTCATGATACTGCTGATATTTCTCAGGACAATCAATTAGATGCTCTTTGTGGAAATGTGACACTAAAGTAAGTAAAAACTTTCAAAATGTTTATGAACATTGGAAAATGATTCATGAGTCACATTCGCTTATATATTATATGGTTAAACTTGTTAGATTTGTGTTTGAAATTTCTTAAAGTTGTTTTACATACATTTCTTAGTTGTCAGTCTTATGTTTTCGGAGAAAATTCGTAGACACAGTCTCAGATCTCCTCTAGAGAGCACTTAACCTTGACGCAAACTGGTGCATAAAGGATGTGAATCCCATAAGGAGCACAATTGTCGCTTTCACCAAAAGAAGAAACAAACACAAACAGAAAAAAATGCTCTGAAAAACCAAATAACAATCGACGAAATTGTCACATTAATAAAAGCATTGACAAAAAACCAGGAATGCCATATGGACGCGCCAAGTTTCACAAACTGCAAGGACCAACTCGCATCAATATCACAGGGCAATGAAAATAACCCTCACAGCAGCACTAGAAGTCATCACAATCATACCACCTCTTCGTCTATAACTAAAGAAAAAAGATAATGTCAACGAATACAAGAATGACAGATGATGGCTCCAACTTAAGGCTCTTTTACCCTGACATCCGTAATGAGCTGAGCAGGCATGAAATCCTAATAATAGTTCTATTCCTGCACGAAAATCCGTATGCAAAA
This sequence comes from Eristalis arbustorum, assembly GCA_916610145.1. Taxonomy (NCBI): domain Eukaryota; kingdom Metazoa; phylum Arthropoda; class Insecta; order Diptera; family Syrphidae; genus Eristalis; species Eristalis arbustorum. Next base: position 70,280,465 of record OU744316.1, read on the forward strand.
AAAACGGGAAATTTAAGATGCTATACACTCTAAAGCCAGTGGTGGCCCGTAGCGTTGTGGGTACGTGCGTCGAACCCAACCGCGACTTCGTAGGTTCGATTCCAGCTCTGAGCGACAGAAATAATTTTCACGGCCCCACCTATTTCGAGTCACTGACAATGCTCAAAGAGTATTTTCTGTCTAGCTGTTTGCCGTTCGGAGTCGGCGTAAAAATGGTAAGTCCCTTCCACTCGTGAGTGAACAATAGCACGCACAACACGAGTGGTTGCTGAGAAGCTAGGCCCTGGCCCTCTATGGGCTGTAGCGCCACCCATATTATTATTATATACACTCTAAAGCTACAGAAAACTGAACAAAAATCCCGAAAATTATAGCGATTATATCTTCTGTATACATAAAAATCAATGTTTGTTTGTAAGATGTCGGCGCTGATGTCCTTAGCATTTTTGTTCAGAATAGTCTGGAAAAGGTTTTGGCACCGAAATGTTTTTAAAAATTTTTATTTTTTGAAAATTTTGTTTTAGATTTTTTTAAAATTAACTTCCATGTCGGCAGATCCCAATAATGTTGAGGTACTCTCTATTTACCATTTGCTAATTGGTGCCAACTTGTTGGCGATAATGGACAAAGACTGCGAATCTTGGAATACCACCAATCTAGTAAGATGGAACCTAGTATCATCAATCCATCGAACATTTTGGTGATGTGGTCAAATGAGTATCTGCAACAGATACAAAAACGACATTAATGAAAGCATTCGCAAGAAAAATTACAAGACAGATCACTTGTATTAATAAAAGAGGACTACTTACCTCCGCTGAAATGGCGAATGGGAAGAGTATTGAATCTTACCACAGGAAAAGATAAAATTAATAATATGGTGAAGATTAAAACCGCTAACCGGTAACCTGCAAACAAAAAGAGTCATATCCTCTTAAAGGTCGGTTTCTTCCGCTTAAAGATCCATATAATCCAGGAACATGTTTCGAAGATAGGGCGAAGCAAACCTAATTACAGATGACTTACGTCTACTTAAATAAGTCAAGTTATTGGCAAGAGTACACTGGAATCCTGGAAAGAGTGAAGGTTCTGAGAAACAAATGTGAAACCATACTGAATCATACGAATAACTCCTGCAAGGCGGTCATTAGCCAACTCCATCAACGATTAATGGCAACCGATAACTTATATAATATCTCAAAATAAATATTTCACAACAGATCCAAAATTCTTTTCCTCCAAAAATGTTCTATTGTAAATTCACTTGTTCTCTATCAAGGCCTCATTCAAATCAAAAGAGATTTGTACAGATTCTATATTCCAAGTGACGAACAATTTTTTTTCTTCATTTATCCGAGTTGACTGACTTGGTAGTCTTTGGAAACCAATCAGATGAAATAAAAGTAAAATCTAAGGAGTTACTTTATTTTTGGATTATTTGTGCGTACTTTTTCAAAAAATTCTATGACTTGAGGTCTTTTTCTTCTTTGTATGGCGCTACAGTCCGGGGTAGCTCTGGGCCTTAACTAACAAGCATCTCCAATTACCGCGATCTCCCTCCAGCTGTTTCCAGTTTCGCACACCAAGTTGGTTGAGGTCCCCCTCTACTTGAGTCCGCCAATTTAAAAGCGGGTGTCCTCTGTTGCGTTGCCCCACAGTTTCGAATTCGAAGATTTTTTGGGCCATAGTTGAGTTGTCTATACGCTCTACATGGCCCAGCTACCGTAGGCGTAATAGCCGTAGATACATACAGCCCCTACAGTTCGTGGTTGAATCTTCGCCTCCAGAATCCGTCAACACTTCCTTGCCCAGATGTGCGTTGAAATCTCCTAGAACGATCTTGTTGTAGTAGCGATCCTATCTTCTTTCTAGGAGTTCATAGAAATCATCCTTGCATTCGCCATCCCTCTCCTCTGTCGGGGCATGGGTTCAAGTCACGCTTATGTCTAAGCCTGGACTCGAAGCAGAATTATTTCATTTTGGACGGGGATTTAAATTCCCGTCACGGATATTGGAGCAACATAGTTTCCAATTACAGAAGGGGCCTGCTTTATAGCTGGTTTTGCCTGCACAGTGTCGAGTATAGACTCAATTTGAAAGAAAAGAAATCTCGTCCATCCCCAGGAGCGGCTCGTTCTTGGATCTGCTGCTGTGTGACCCAAAAGTGCGGCTCACAGACACAAACGAACAAACGGTAAACTGTTTGAACATATTCGTCTATCTCAGTGACCTTTACGGACTGTGTCGAATTCAAGATTCCCAACAACATTGCGGAATTAGGAGAGTTTGTCCAAACGCAGACCAACAATTACAGTAGGGCGCGTTGGCCGCGCTTCTCCAGACAAATAACAATAGCACTCCCTTCGAATGCGCTTCACATTCCGTTTATAGAAACCTGTCAAATGAAGAGATTGAAATGTATCTAATTTAATTGGAAGAGACAATAAAACAAACTATGGACAGTACGATACCACGGTATACACACACGAACAACGAAAACTTGTACCGCAATGCGACAAGATCTAACAACCCGAACATGTTTAAGCAGATTAATAAATTCTTCCGATAAAAATTATGATCTTCCGTCTCTTAAGCTCCCCAGGACGGCAGACAACAAACAACGAACAGGTATTGAAGCATCTTTTTGGTAAAAGATGCCCAACAAAAAGTAGAAGTTCTAGGCGCAGTTTTCCGGGAAATGTACAAGGTGAACGTGAGTGTTCACCCGAATCACGACCTGGAAAACAGCGTGCAAGCTAGTAACTCTCAACTTCGAGAAGATCTGCAGCAACGGAGATCTGAGAACATCGGCTTTGTTTAGTTCAATGACGAAAACATGGCAGACAATGCCATAGCCGACGAAAGGGTTCAACCCGTCTTCATTTCGAGGACAGATCTGCAATCGGTCTTCGCATAACTAAAGAAGAAAAAAGCAGTTGGAATAGACTGCAACATTGTATTAAGACACTATGTGGTTCTGTTTAACAATGCTCTAAATAATGCCCAATATCCGGTGAGTTATAAAAATGCGATAGTGCAGCCCATATCCAAGCGAGGAAAAGATTCTTCAATGGTAGCAATGAAGTTAAACGTATGTGTTGTTGAATATTTATCTGATGGTTCTTCAGCTGTTAGGCAGTAATAATTAGATGATGGGATCGATCCATGTTGGGCGTTAAGAACTATTTCCAAAAGCGATTCCTGAATTTTTTCAATGTTTTTAATATACAAATGTGTTGGGAGCTCTAGTCGAGTTAAGAGATGAACTTGCTGCACCGTATCAATTGTGTTCCTCATTGCAAGAGTTATGTTGTTAACCTTATCTTGCAGTAGTTTTATTTATTACCGATAATCTCTCGCTTTGTATCCTTAATTATATTGAGTATTATCTCAATAATTGATGTCTTTAACAGGTTTTGACTGTATTCGTTATTTCAGTTAATTTTGCTGATCTGTTCCTCAATGTCATTGTCATAGTCTTGGTCTAGTATACCAAATAAATGATTGGTTATTTTTGCCAATGATTTTAAATGGCCTTTTGAATTTCTTGAGTTATGTATGAAACGTTGACAGTATGCTGTGACTCTTATTTGGCGCGTCAATGTTGATAATCGTACTATTAAACTACCGACTATTTTAGGTTTGATTTTAGAGACATGATGTGCTGATATTTTCAGTTCCTGGCCTGTGGTTAGATTTGCGAACTCTGAGATGTGCCCCTTGAAACTAGATAAGCTGGATTTTCCTATGATTTCACGTGGTTCAGGAGTGTTTGGAGTTTTTGGATTTCTTGTACTCCGTGTGCAACAACTGTTCTCCACTTGCTCGGTTGAGCGCTGATCCAGGCTAAGACTACAGTTGAGTCACACCATGCACATGTTTTCGCAGATTCTATATTAAAATCATTATCCACTTCAACAGTAACTTAGCTAAAAGTGAGCTCCACATAGTTTCAGTTTTGGTATAGTAAGATTGTTTTCCTGTTGTTAATTTCGTTTCTTTGGAGTTATTTTGTTTTTTGATGTGAGTAGAGTTGTTGTCACCTTGTTGTCCTTGTTCATTATGCGTAGGTATATTGCAGCTCCATAAGCTCTGTCTGATGCGTCGCAGAATTCATGAATTTCTACGACATCGGTGTTGCGTGAATCTCTGTCCATCTTGGTATTTGAAGCTACTTAATACAGGTAAGATCCCTTCGAAATTCTTCCCATTTGTGTCTTAGACGGTTCTGGAAGCCGGTTATCCCAATCCAGTTCCTTTTCCATCCATATTTCTTGTAAAAGGGCTTTTACCATTAAGACAACTGGGGCAAGCCATCCTAGTGGATCGAATATGCGAGCAATTTCTGATAATACTAGTCGTTTTGTCCAGATTGTGTTTACATCGTATGGTTGTACTTTGAATAAGGAGTAGTCCTTAGCTGGACTCCAGTGTAAGCCCAATGTTTTAACGTGATCTTCCTGTGCGAACTCGAAAGCATTAACTGACTCAACTTCCTCCCCAGTAATCTGCTTGCGTTAATATTCCGTTACTTACGCAGATTAAATCAACTATTTTCGAGTTCAGTCAGTTGCCTTTTACTCTCTCTAACTTCTGTCAATGAATGGCCTCCTGATATAACATTATCTACGTAAAAGTCAGAACATAAAATTTGTTCTGCATTTGGATAATTCTTTCCTTCATTCTTTGCAAGTTGTTTCAAGGTTTTGGTTCGTATGTAACTGTGTTGAGTTCATACTCCGAATTGGCTCCATTTGGTAAGTTCCTCCACAAGATGCGTTGTTATTTTCGATCTTGGGGATCGACGAAAACCTGACGATACGTAAACACGACCTTATGTTGCTGCCAACGGATGAGAATCGACGTCAGATCGTCCCGAATTTTTGGCCCTGTATGCAAAGGTACATTTGAATTAAAAAATGGTCTCCAACAGGGTGCCGTTTATTAACCCATCCTATTTAACGTTTTCTTCAGCGATCGGATAAGTTCTCTTCCTCCCGCAATTGCGTATGGCGACGGTCTGATAATGTACATATTAGACAAAAAGATCGAGGACATCACTACACTCGCGCAGGGTGACTTCGATTTTTTCATGAGAGATTGGGATGACTGGAAGTTGAATATCAACTTTCAGAATTTGGAAACCATTCTGTTTAGAACGCCGTTGCATAAAGCTTTGGCAGACACAAACAAGAATTGGCGAAAGTTCTCAATTGTTGGACGGGACGGGCAACCACTGGGGCAAAAGATTGTAGTCAGATACATTGCGCTCTGACTAGATCAGTATCTATATTTTCACAAACATATACCAAAGATGCTTCTCTGTCCATAGCCCGAGGCGCTTTCGCTCTTACAAAGAGACGGTTTTACAACAGCCAACTCATGTGATGGTGAAGGTCTGTATGGTCTATGGCTGTTCCGTATGTTTTAACGTGAGTGCAAGCTTGGTGGAAAAGATTTCAATTTCCTGAAGAAGTTGATTCGGGGTCATACTGCGAGGGCGATAAACTCAGTTAATAACCTGATCTCGCGGGCTTACTACCCTAATCCACTCTACCACGAAAGAGTACGCAATATTGGCCTCGTCCCCCAGAAGCTTTTCTCCATTAAGAAATGTACACTCTAATACAAGACAAGAATGCGGTACCGCTCCTGTTTCAAATAGCCAGGTCAATTGTGAATGAGCGACGAAACCACGACCGCACAACGAGCTGAGGAGGGTGTCCTCCTCAGCTAAGCAGCACGAAAAGTTCAGATTCACATATCGTAGGGTAGTCTTAATGTAGTTTTTGATTTGTAAATAAAAAAAATAAAAATTTAATCTATACACAGGAACACCTTTGTGTACTGATGTTTAGTGTGTGATATACAGAAACATATATGGTATATACTCATGTGGATGGATACGTATGTTGGTTTAAGGTAGCTTAAATTGTTTTAAGTAGTTAGTTTTAGGTTTAAGTTTTTTTTTTCTTTTTAATTCTTGTTAATCTGTATTCGCACAGATGTGATGAACTTATTAAACAAATGAAATGCTAGTCTAAGTCGAAAGACATAATTAAAGTTTAGATTTAGCTTAGAGACCGCACCAAGAGCCAGTAAGTTAATATAGTAACATTGTTCATTTAGACAGTTTTCTGCATTTTTGTCTAGTATGTAAGTTTATCAAAAATTAAGAAATAAAAATGTGATGAATGATGAATTTAAAATAAAAAATAACTTGGTGAGGGCGTTAGTCTCACGCACAACCCCCAATTTGGAGTCCTTCGCCCATTTATTTACGGTATCAGCAATCTTGCTGATGCTCTAAGTGCCGCCGTTGATCCTATATGGTAGGGTTCCTCCGCCTCCAATTCTACTCCAAAATCCCTAAATGACCTTGGAGGCAACCTTTTAAATCTGAACTCCGAATACGTCAGTGTAGCTCTGAAATGCACGAGGTAGCGCCGGAAGACGCCGTTGGCTAATCTGATGATTAGCTCCTCCACCTCCATCCGTAAAGAGAGATGAGACCTGGTACAGACACCGCCACTGTCCCTCTCTCACGTTACCAGCCGCCAATGTCGTCCCACGGGGGCTGGGTACCCCATCTTCGGACGAAGGTTCTCGGTTCGCGGATTTCACCACGTGGAGGTGCGGACGCCTGTGGCTGCATGAGATGCTTGTCAACGCTTCAAAATCGGATGACTTCAGATTTGAGGTATCAAATAAAATTTCCATCAAACTTCGGTCTTGCGGTGTGTGGGAAGTGGGAACGTAATTCCTCCTTTATTAACAATTTTTATATCAACTTATATATGTGTACAGCAATTAGCAATTAGCATTGAGCATCCTATTACGCAACTTAAAATACTATGTCTTCTCAGGTAGTGTAGTTTTATTTTGTTGTTCATTTTATGGAAGGTTAGTTCTTCGATTGTTCAGATAGCATTGCTTATTATTATGTTTTCTTAATTTGGAATATAACATTTTTCAACATTCTAATATACTTTGTTGTTAAATTCCTTATCACCAATATCTACTAAGCAATTAAGCAAATTTGTCAATTAAATCCCCTTTAAAATAAGTTTTCTATCGCTTCGAAATATTTCGGTTTTTACATAATGCAAAAGAAGAATATCATAAACAAATTTGTTTGAAAAATTTGTTTCTATTTGATTTCAAAAGGTTTTTTTTAGCATCATCAATGAATTGGTAAAATTTTCATTAATTTTTCTGGTAACTTTGCTTTGTGCTGTCTTACTGTTTCTCGATATCGGTTCAGTCGTCTTCGTCTAGGGTACCAAAAATCCATTTTAGTCCATTACCAACAATATTTATTAGTTGACTTTGTATAGATTAAAATAGCTTGTATCGAACCTATTTACTATTTATATATATTTGCCATAGTAATTTTCTCAATCTTCAGAGTCGTTTGGATTACCGATGTTGGAGTGCGGAATAAAGTGATTTCTTTAACTTAGGTTCTTCTTTGTGGCGAAGGAATTTGTAGTTTTTGATATATCCTAAGCTTCTAGTTTCTTATAATCTTCTTCTATTGTGCTTTTGTTTTATTTATTCCCTGTTTGTCCAACCCTCAATCAACTTTATGATTGTTTACCTTAAAGGTTAAAAGTTATAGTGGATGTATTGATTTAAAAAAATACTGCATTTAGCATCTGTGTTTTGGTAGGTTGCTTTTCTTCGAGATTCAAACTCCTAATATCCTCGCCGAGTGTGTTACGGAATGTTTTTTTTTTTTTTATGTGTCATTCGATATTTTTATTTTTACTGAATGCTGCAACATTACTTCGTTATCAAAAATCAACCTCCCTTCTTTGCCATTTATTACAATATATTGTTTTAATTTATTCACTTATCCTCTTAGAAGAATTTTGAAAATTTTGAAAACTTAGCTGTAAAAATTATAAATGATTGTTTGCTACTTAACTGAAAAAATATCTTTTTTATGGGTTGTTTGTCATATTTTGCAGACGAACTAGACTCGCTATTATTTTTTTATTTATTAGCTGATGAATTATGAGTGTTAATATTTATTGAATTTAAAAAGTGTTAGATATTTTTCTGTTGTAATTATTGTATTCACTATAGTTTCAATAAGAACAAATTCATGTTCAATTATATGTCTTCCCAAGATCCCACTGACTTTATCTTTGTATAAATCGTTTTTGGCATTGTAAACTCAAACATTTTTAGATACATTTTGAATATACTCTGTTTCTTGAATCTATTAACCACTGTACTTAAGATATAGATGTGATGCTCTAAATTTTGTTCCTGTGAATATATAGTCTGTGCTTCCATTGATACGCATTTTGCCCTTCTTCTAGAATATTTTTCGATTAACACTTCGTTTAGTACTTTATGATTTATGTTCAATTTTGCAACACTAATTTCATCAATCTTTGTTCGTTCTCCGTAACTGCATTGATTTCTCTACTCTCGACATTTATTCGGCTTAAGAAATCTGAAATCACGTCATCCTTTCCTTTGATGTATTCGTCTTATGCGCGGTTGCACGGTGCGAGCTTAAGTGTCACTCCGATGCTAAACTCAGAATCAATAGAAACTTAGTTTTCACAGTGTAACTTAAGCGATGGATTACATTTAAATAGTGGTTTAATTTAAGCCCCTAATCGGCTTAAGTGTCAATCCTGAGAGTTTATAGTTGCCATTAGTAAATTATTTCAAACCCAAAATAGATGGAGAAAGTTTGCACACCCAACTAATTATTTATTCTTGCATTGCCTCTGAGAGAGCAATGAGCACGCAAATTTGCATGAACAATCACTTGTTGAGTGATGGTTGTTTTTAACCACAATCCCTATTTTGTTCATGTTTCGCTTGGTTTGTGTATTCAATAGTTCACAATGACACTCAATCCTTGCCTTACTTACACCATCCTTAAATGTCGAAACGAAATCTTTTTGAGTAAAGCTTAAGTTTGATCCTACACTTAGATAACCAGCCGAGAAGATTGTACTGCCAAATCGGGCATTAATGTTATATTCTCCTAATTGTAGGAGCCACATCTGAAATCAAGGATTAATATAATTTTAAATCAATAACTCCCCAAACTACACCCAGCAACTCTTTGTCAATCGTTGAGCAATTTTGCTCTTGATTGCTTAAAGTCATGGATGCATATAAGATGGGGTGACTGTCCTGCGTATATTACTGGCATCAGCAATATGTTTAAATTGTTTGGAAAAGTCAAGGTACCTAAAGATTGGATGATTGGTAGTCATTTTTCAAAACCAGCAATAGAATTTGGATCATTTGTATTAACTCGGAAATTCTTTTTCAAGCAATTGTTGCGCAATTTCTTATACATTTTCGGTAGTACTCCATTATTCCTTGAAAGGATTTTATTTATTTCTCTATATGTTTTTTTCAACATTGCATCAATTAACCTATTGACTATTTTTTTAATACTATTGATGTAGGTTCCTCTAAAGACGTATTGAAAATCAAAATGTCGTCTAGATAGACAACACGAATTAATTCAAGGATTCTCTGGGTTTTATAGAATTAATGAGCCGTTGCGAGCTTGTTGGGGCATTTTTAAGCCCGAATGGCATACTTACGTACCTCGTAGTGTCGATAAAGCCGTTTTCTTTTCATCCCTTGCCTTAAGAAGAATCTAGTGATCCAAAGTCGTAATATACTTTCTATTTGGATGTGGGGTAACAACTTTGTGGTCAATTAGATTAGTGCACATTGCTACTGCATTGTCAACCGATCCGTCGAATTCCATTAGCTTGAAATCGTCTTTGCCGTTAAAACGTTTCAAGTTGCGAAAATCGTTAAGGGACTTTTCGGTTGGCAACTAGAAGACGTTATTTTCTGCCTCCATCACTTTGGCATTGCTGATTTTCAAATTAGGTTATATCAAATGTTGATTAATTTGAATCTGCAGCAGAGCAATTGGGTTCTGTTGCTCTTGGATTGTCTGCATCAACGTTGCTAAATCTTCTTCACTGGCCATATTTTCATTGTTAGCTTATTTTTCATACAAACAAACGTAAAATCTTAGGAACTACTTGGTTTTTGGATATTCTCTTCGCTTATCAATTGCATTTACTTCGTTCATGCATCGTTTTCTTAATCAATCAATATCTTAATCATTTTAAAAAAAAAGTTGTAGTTGGCGCTAAAAACACAAGTCCGATTTTTCAATTACTTCGTTCAAGTAATTCCTTCGCAGTTAAGCAGCAGCATAATCATCTTTATCGAGTAAATAAGAAATGTTTATAATTGATAGATACATAGATAGGTAAGTGGTAGCTTAACATCATTTATGTAGGTAAATATTTACATGGTATTCTTTTAAATAGTTTCTGTGTGACAGTTTTTTGTTATGTAATTCGTTTAATTTTACGATTTTACGTTTTTTTAAGTGTTGAATTTTGATTCACTCCTTTTAAAATTTGAATTCGATATTACATAGCAGTTTTGTAAAATTTGTAGAGTTTGTTTATATTCCCTTCGCAGTTAAGTTGGGCTCGTACTTCTTGATCTGACGTGTAGTTTTTGTTGAAGATAACCCTTGTTATTTCGCATAGAATAGGACATGTTTCTTGGAAATGTAAGATGTCCTCGCGTTCGGTTAGGTTGCATTGGCTTCAATATTTTTGAAATAAATAGATTTATATCTTCGCAAAATTTTGACCCAACCAAAATTATCTCTGCGAGTTTGTTCACATTCGAAATCAAACCATTTCTCTTCTAACCTTGAAGATTTCAAACGGTAATTATTATGCTTGTAAGCATTTTTGTTTATTTCTTCAGTGACTTTTTTAGACCTGTCGTCAGGTGTATTTGCAAGTTCCATCTATATTTCTACGCTTTGTTCTCGTGCCACGTAAGTTTTGGAAGCAGTTTTTGATTTTAAGTCTTGTTCGTTTTCTTCCACCGAAAAATGTTTTTATTTACTATAATTTTGTCGTCTCTGACCAGGATTTTTATTTCAGGTTTTAGTTCATTTAAGCGCCGTTTGATGGACAAAAACGTATGTCTTTTCTTGCCGAACTGCGTTGGGTAAGGCTTTTGACAAAAAGGCACCACTGTTTCGAAGCTTTGAGAGCGGCAATTGGTTGTTGTTTTGTTTCGAGCTTGATTTTGAGACATTTTTTGTGTTTATTTGCTGGATTTGCAAACTTTTAACAGGTGATGGTGAGTTAATAATGTTCATGCACATGTTTCTTGCATGCACCTTTTCGTTTTACTTTTGCCGTATATTCACAATCATGATCAGATTGTGTTCGGTGTCTTTTTTTGCACATATTCGATTTGGTTTTCCAGCAATTTTTTAGGTTCGCTAGTTAAGAGGTTAATGTAACATTCTGTTCTAATTTTGTCTATTAACGGTAGTGAGGCTCTAGAAAAAAAGGTAGTTACCTTTTCGACTTGTATTTTCTTCAACGTTGAAAATTTCTTGAGCTTTTCTTTTGCTATGTGTGTGTATGGAGTAGTGGGGTAACAAACTCGGTTGTTTGAAGATTTAACAAATTGTTTCATAATACTCTACGACTTACTTGTTTTTCAGGTAGGTGTAGCTCTGAAATGTGCTTCCGTATATGAGAGCTATTTTATTGCTATTTATAAGCACGCTATTTTTATTTTTATACAAATTATTGAACATTTTTTTTAATTGGAACAGCTGTCCAACAGACTTTTCACTTCACTTGACAGATATAACTGCGGAGGAAATTATAAGCAAATCTTTTTTTTTTTTCAAAAAATACATTTTTTTTATACTGGAAATAACAAGTTTCATGTCAGAAAATTGTTCTCTTATGGTTGATGGGGTCCACTCAAACAATTGTGTATAAAGGCAGACACATCATCAAAGGAATTATTAATGCTAATATGCCGAAATATTATCTTAAACGTTAAGTATACAAAGATATACAGACAAATATGTTTGTGTAATCCAATTCCTTTTTAATTTGGTTCGGATCTGAAGTGCTGTGGCTTTTTAAAGCCAGTAATGTGTTTATTTTTTAAAGCCAGAAGCATGTTCTTCAATTCAGCAATTCAATAAATTTATTTATAGTAATTGTTTCTTAAAAATTCGCAAGATAGCTTACATTTGTCTTATATATATAATTTGGTGCAACATTAGAACATTTCAATTGTCTACAATGCAAATCAGCAAACAGGCATTTGTCATTACACTATGTATTTTTTTCCGACCTGCGAAAAGAAAGTCTATATTAATTAATTCCACTCATGTACTGCTAATTAAGAGAAATGTTGATATTAGCGCCAAAGATGTCTACCTCGTTCCATGTATTTAAGGAAAGGGTTGAATGGTTCGATTCGTTCACTAATAGGACCGCTCACGAGACTTCGTCGCCCCGCCAAAGGTCTGCTATGCACCTGAAGCTATCTCTACTTTTCCTTACGTTTTTTTGCTACGTACTTCTCATCTCTTTTCTCTTTGCGGCTAGAGAATATTTTCAAAATCTTATGTGGACAATGAGCTTTCTTTTTCTTCCCTATATGTAAGATCAATGTTTGTTTGTTTGTCCTTTATAAACTCTTCAACGGTAAGAGATAGAGAACCTATTTCTTTCATAATTCTTTGCAAAAGGCTTTGGTACACATTTTTACTCTCATTACTCGCTTACCTTTTTTGTTAACGCGCACTTTTAAAGTTTTTTGGAATTTTTTTTTTGATATTAATTTTTGATTTTCTTAATATTTTTTAAAATTTCTTAAACGTGTAGTGAACAGCTAGTTTTAATAATAAGCTAAGACTAACCCATTTTGGAGTTAGCGTCTATTTGAAAAAAAACTGAAAATTAGGTAACTAAAATAGGCCAAGCTTAAACATGTTAAGCTGTATTTTTTGTCCGTTTCGTGATATATTCCTAATGACTTGTGTATATAATAATATATAATAGTATATCGAATGTAGTACAATAATATATATGTAATATATATATACATACTTTACTTCAGGATTTGCATTTCCGGTGCGCTGAACCATTTCCTGAACATTTTAAACCTTGTGGTAACCTCTAAATGACAGTCGATTCTCTCTTACCGCTTTATTATTATTATTTAGTTCTGCATCAATTATAACTTTTAATCATGATGAGCTTTTAACTCAATGGAATAGTTCGGGGTTTAACACGAAGCGAACTGCAATATGAAAAAAGGTTTTCGCTAGGGCTTTAAGAAATTTAACGCAGGCTTGTGCTGCCGATATTTGACCAAAAGACAATGATATACGTTTTACTTAAGTTTGTGGTATTTTTTATTAATGTTAAGGTCAACGATTTTTTATTGTTTCATCTGGGCTGGGAATTAGGAAGACATTTTAACATTTCTGCATTATATTTGAACCTATCGTCGCGACTTAAGGCCCAAACCCATAGAATCCGGAGCGTGCGTTGCGTCTTGTCAAAAAATTTACAACTCATAAGATCCATTAAGAGGGAGCATCAGAATGGATGAAGTTGGCGAACTTTTAACTTTTGTTCCGTATGACATTTCATTCTCACATGTGTGTCTCATTTACGTATGTATATGCATCATTCTACTCTCATAGGCTTGTGGGATTGTATGTTTGTATTTACATTTCGGACGAAACGCACGTATTTCATTGTGCACCTCTTTGCAGTCCGGCAAATACGATTTTTGTGGATGTCAACTGCAACGCACGCACCGGATTCTATTGGCTTGGTCCTTTATGCCTCAATTTAGAGAAACAAATTGTATACTACTTATTTAATACTTTTATGCCTAGTTTTACAGTGCACGTTTAAACTCCACTTTTGGTTTACACTTCAGCTTAGACTTATTCGGTTTCACAGTTTCGTTTAAGTCTTGAAATTTGTAATTTAATTTAAACGAGAAAACACTGTCGGTTAATCCCCTGCGGTTCTGCACCTCAGCCGTCTTGTTTCGCTCTCATGCTTTCTCTTTCGTAGTTTTTTCTCTGATAACTAGTCTTTGGTAATGAGGTCGCTTCTTTGTATTGAAATCATTATTACTGGATTCCTATACTGCAGCTTTGCACTTGCTTGGTTGAACAACGAGCTAAGCAATTTCGAAAATGACAAATGTGAAACCAAGTGAGTTGAAATAAAAACTTGAACTCTGTCCTTTTCTGTTAACTTTCATTCAAGCGAATAACATAAAACCTGAATCAAACGACAAACGCGATTTATTGCTCAATTAAAAGAAATAAATATCTTCTATTTACTCTAAGTATTTTCAAGCGAATATCACAGCTTTTCAAAAACAGGAAATCTCTTTCTTCTTTCTTTGTGTCGCGCTACAGTTCGGGGTGGACCTAGGCCTCAACCAACAAGCCTCTCCAACTAACGCGATCTCTGGCTAGCTATCTCCAGTTTCGCACACCAAGTTGGTTGAGGTCCTTCTCCACCTGGGTGCGCCATCTAGGTACAATATATAATGACTAAATGATATGATAATATTTTACAATAATGAACATGTGATAAGAATATAGTGACATAAGGTATTTATATATATAATAAATGGATTACTATGTCACTTCAGTTGTCATACAAATACATTTTTTATGACGGGTGGGGTGGCCCATAAAATAATATATATAATTTTTTTTACTTTTTATAGTATACAATACAAAAGATATAAGTTAATAAGGAAGTTAAGATTATAAAGCAAAATATTACAAATTAATAGGTTAAGATTATAGAATCACAAGGAAAAAAAAGAAACAATAATGATAAATGATACATGATAGAAAAATAAATCAGAATATTACAATAATTTATGAACAAGTTTAGTTTAGGTTACCAGATCTTAAGTTAAAAATTCTTAACACTCTATAGCAGTATAAATGCCGAACTGGTAGAATTTTCCTTTAGTAAAAATTTCTTAGTGTGGAACAAAAATATGTTCTCAATGTATTAGTATGGTTGAGGAAGGACATTTTGGAATGGTCAGTCCTAGATATTTAAAAGCATCAATTTCCTCAATTTCACAACATTTTTTACATCAATCAGTGAATCTACAGAACGTATGCACGGGATAACAAGAAGAACAAAATTAATTCAACAATTTAAGTCTAGGACATTCTGGTGCATGGTAAACCAAGTTATCTTCACAGCGGTTTTGTGAAGGAGATAAGAATGTAACCTCTAAAGCCTGCTTTCTCAATTTTGTCCAGCAATATTTCGTGGTTAACCATATCAAAGGCTTTCGTTATGTCAACAAATAAGCTTATAGTGAGCTTTTTACTGTCAAGGCTATTTACAATTTCAGAACAGAAATTTAAAGCTGCGTTTTCCGTAGATTTTCCTTTACGGAAACCAAACTGAAAAGGATTAAAAAACTGTTTAGTGTCTAAGAAACATACGACTCTATTTTTGATTGCTTTTTCATAAATTTTGCTGGAAGTTGAAAGAAGCGAATATTATCAGCTGGTCAGTTTTTTTAATAGTGGCTGAACATTTCAGCGATTCTGCGAAGACACCGGATACAATGCTCTTATTAAAAATGTGTGATAAAACGTCCACAACGAAAAATACAATATTCTTTAGAATTCGACTAGAAATACTATCTATGGTAAACATCGAGAGTTAGAGTTCTTTAATAATCCAATCATTTTTAGAAGCTCTATGGCAGAAATTGGTTCAAAGAAAAAATAACTATTTTGCGAAGAATTAATTGTACTAACCAAAGAACTACACATTCTGCAAGACATTTGTGCACTGGGTTCGCAATTTCATTCTTCTCAGTGACTACATCATTATCAACACAGAGAGTATTGTTCTTATCGGTGGAACGAGATTTATTAATAATATTATTCACTATTTGCCATGCGACTTTAAGATTTCTTCTAGCTTTGCAAAATTGATTACTGTAGTATCTGTCTTTGCATATAGGAATTTCTCTCTTTAGTTGTCAACAAAGTTTTTTATACATTTTTGTAGTGTGCTGCATTTGAGTCGAAGTTTATTTGATATGTTCATTTTCTTTAAAAAATATGAATTAACCCAAGGTTTAAATCTTTTTTTTTAAATAAACTTTATAACTACTCTCACCAATGCATTGTGACAAGATGTGAATGAACAAATCATAACATTTGGACGCTTGCATTCTAAATATATTACATCCCAAGACTGAAAACAAAGAGACGTCTTCAGCTTAACAAAATCAATTTTACTAATGGTCTTCAAAGATATGTGGTTATTTTGTGGCTTATTGACTTTTGAAGTGTTTACTTATAGAGTGTAATAAAGTGTTTACTAAATGATCTGTGATTTTTAGGTCGAACACAGATTTTTCACAATTAATAAGCAAGACATTACTACATCGAAAAAAAATATGGTCTAAGCAACCACCAGAAATGGGCTTGTTGACTCATTAATTAAGCATGATAGTTCAAGAGAAGCAAGCAAGGATAAATAGTTACAGCTATTATCACAATTTTCTAATATATTAATGTTAAAGTCCCCGAAAATAAATAAATTATTACATTTTTCTTTATTTAAGAAATTTGAAAGTTCTTCGATAAAAACTGAAACATTATACTTATGAAAACGATAACCACATATGACAAACCATTGTTTTTTATCTTAAAACATAATTTCTTAACATCAGCACTCAAAAACTTTAAGTTTGTACTGACACAATTGACAAAACAACCGACACCTCCTGCTGTGTAATTATCATTCGTATTAGCAAAGATATTATCTCCCGGTAGGCAGCACTAGAAATAAACGAGTCCAGATGATAGACAAGAGATGAAAAATTCTCTCTAATGCTCCTAATATTCTGGTGCACAAAGAGAAGCTTGTTTATACAGTATGAAGTGGTTAAGATACACAATACACACAATTATTTCTAAAGCGATCGGAGACAGGAATTTCATCACATATATAATTAAATGGATTTAACATTATTTAGGAAACCGCAAAATATTTAAATTATGTTAATAATAATAATAATAATAATAATATGGGTGGCGCTACAGCCCATAAAGGGCCAGGGCCTAGCTTCTCAGCAACCGCTCGTGTTGTGCGTGCTATTGTTCTCTAACGAGTGGAAGGGACCTACAGTTTTATGCCGACTCCGAACGGCCAAGTTTAAGAAGCTTTTTCTAGACAGGAAATACTCTTTAAGCATTGTGAGTGACTCGAAAGAGGTGGGGTGGTGAAAATTATTTTTGTCGCTCAGAGCTGGAATCGACCTACGACGTCGAGGTTGGGGTCGACGCACATACCCACAACGCCACGGGTCACCACTTTAAATTATGTTATTAGCTTTAAACCAGCGAATGACCTTATAGTGATGGAATTGCTGACTGCCACTGCTTAAGTGACAGATTGGTGAACTGCACACAAATGACTCTTTTACTAAAAGAGAGATCATTTTCACTTGAATTTCTCTTAGAGTTGATCTCCTTCACGTAAAATTTGCTAATCTGACCGTCTGGTACATCTACTCCCAAAGATTCACGGAATAATTTCTGAGCAACGCTTTTGGAATTGATTGGCGTCATGTATACCGACAATTTCAATATTGTTCTTTGATTGATATTGTTGTTGCGAATTGAGACGACTTTCTAGATTGAGTACTTTCGCTTTGAGAGAAGAGTTCCCTTCAGGTAATGTGGATAAGGAGAGTAAAATTTCACGGCTTGAATGTTCCAAGTTAGACATTTTCTCCAATATTTCCTGCAGTGTAGAGTCACTAAACGGTGATTTTTTAGCTATTACCTTTTGGCAACACTGGTTTAAATAGCTGACTCACGTTTCGTGTTTTGTTTCACTGTCAAACATCTTCAGTTTGGTCTAGGATTTAATCATGAATCGTCTTACAAACGAACAACGCTTGCAAATTATTAAATTTTACTATCGTGCTCTGTAAAGAAAGTTCATCGCGCACTTCTTCCATCTTATGGTCAGTTTAATTTTTGGCTCAATTGTCGATTTTGGAGTGAATATCAGCCAGAAGCATTGCAAGAGCTACCAATGTATCCAGAAAAAGATGATGCAAATCGTAACGTAACTGTGAATGGTGAGCGCTACCGTGAGATGATATCCAACTTTTTTTTGCCCAAAATGCAAGAGCTTAGCTTGCATGACATGTGGTTTCAACAAGACGGTGCCACATGCCACGCAGCACGCGCAACAATGGACTTATTGAGAGGCGAGTTCGGTGAACATTTTATTTCGTGCGATTTGACTACATGACTATGTTTAAGCTCATGTCTATTATGAAATAAACGTTTACAGTCGCCACAAGTGATTCTTAAGGAGTAATTTCTCTCGATGTTTTCCGAACATTGAGAACAACTTGAACTCATTGATTATATTAATTGCGAAAGAAAAACAAAAAGAGGAACCGCACTCAACGACACTACTCTTTTGAATGCTTCTTGAGCCCAAAGAAACATGGGTTGGCAAGAGTTATCCTGCGCTTGGTCTCGGTACTGATGTTTTTGTCCAATTTACTCCGGAGCCGAGGTAAGAAGTCTTTGACTACCTCGAAGTTATAGCTATAACCACTGCGACGATCTGTCCATGTCGTCGATGTTGTATTTCCTTTTTTGAGGACAGCATATACTTCGTTTAGCCCTCATTCTCCGCAGACCCATTTTAGTCTTACACGTGATGTTAAAGAGACTGAACTCTCGATAGTTGGCACAGTCAAAGGGGTATCCTTTCTTGTGGATCTGGCAAAACGGTACTGAGATTTCACTCGTCGGGCATGGAATTCTCGTTTGTCATCGTCCAGATTGATGCCTTACAGCGGTATGCTGGTTCTCATCGCCGTTTAACAGTCTAGAGAAGTGATCTTTCCAGATTCTCAGTATCGACTGCGACTCTATTACCATATGACCATTTTCATCCCGACGGTCTACTCTCCGAGTTTTATATCCATTAGATACTTGTTTCACCTTTTGGTAAGCTTTTGAACGTCATTCCTGCCATACCGCCTCTCCATCTCCTCGGACTTTTCATGCTCATTCTTTTTTCTGCTGAGAAGCCGGTTCTCTTTGCTTCTCTTCTGTTCGTAGAACTCGCGAACAGCCCTCGTTGTTTGTGCTGCCTGCTTTTCAAAGATCCAAGTTCCTAGTGATAGAATGCGATTGTAGCTTTCCGACGTCAAACCGTTGTGTCCTGTCTCAACTCTGTACTTCTCTCGATATCCCTGCTATTGATAGGGACGAGGTTGCGCCACACCTGGCGAGTTCGTCGGTTTTGGAGTTTAACGGTATGTCACAGTGTCCCGGCACACACATCAGGTGAATCTTAAAATGCTCAGTCATCTCGTTAAGAGACAGCCTGGAATTAAGGGATGTTTTTGAGTAATCATGACATTGTCCAGGGATTTTATAGCGCCCTGACTATCGGAAGAGATATTACCATCCCTTTTGGATATCACGTTGCTTTTGAGCCATGACAACGCCTCGTTATTCACTATGATTTTTGCATGAAAAACGCTACAGTGTTCAGGGAGCTTCTTTTTTGTGGGTTAACGCCGAGTCCGCATGTTTGTGTCCATGCTTCTAGCTTGTCGAAGGCATTCTGCATTATGTCTCTTAGAGTAGAAAAAAATTTGCGCTATGGCAATATCAACCGAATAAGCAATAACTATCCATCCTACCTCTTTCAGTATTAATAGCAGTTCATTTACCGCTACGTTCCAAAGAAGAGGAGCGAGAACACCTCCTTGCGGTGTGCCACTCAATCGTCAATCCAAATTAATTGAACTTGGCCTAAAATATATTGATATTAAAAAAATAGGAAAAACTATTAACAATATAGTGACACGTTCTATTTAGTTCCGATCTTAAGAAAAAGTCTGAGAGCGCAACTGGCACATAAAAACATATTGTCGGATCTGCGCTGGCTCTCACAAGACTACAGACTGCAATAAAAGTGATACTTACAAATGTGCAAACTTCAACGGCTCTCATAAAGCTGGAGACAATGCATGTCAAGTTCGATCGAAGTACTTAGAGCTTAAAAGCAACAGCAATGCCCGCAGAATCCAATCCCATCAGCAGGCAAAAAAAGCTTTCTCTATTATGAAAGCTCCCATCAATGCTCTAGTGAACAACTTGCAGAAGCAACTTAGTCTGTCGTCAATGTCTTACTTGCCCGCTCTTCCTCGCCGAAGACAGGCTATCGTACGAGAAAATCATGTGGATGCTGTCTGCTTTGATCTGCCACCTAGTACATGGGATAGCGTAACTCACCAATCAAGACATTTGTTAAACAACAATAGTGAAATATTCTCAATGGATGAATTAAATGTTTTAGTTTAGAAATGATAACCAAATTTTCTAAATGTCAAACAAAAGTAGATAAATTTCAAGTTATCGCACAGTTGGCTACTAAATGAATAATAGTACATTATGTAGTAACTTGAATATTGTAATGTGGAATGCTAGAGGATTTTTTAAATAGAAAAAATGTTCACATAACTTTAGTAACTGAGACTTAGCTAAATCAATCACATCGTTTATGCACCCCAAATTTCAAATGCTATCGACTTGATAGAACTGACGAAACTGGTGGTGGAGTTGCAATTTTTGTGAAAAGATCGGTTCAACACTCACTTTTGCCAATTATTAAAACAGAATTGGTAGAAAATTTAGGAATTGAAGATTACCAAATTAAAAATCAATAAAAGTTTTATGTGTCTATTTTCCCGGTGGCACTGTGTCCAACATAAGAAGGAATAGTTTGAAAAACGACCTACGATTAGGTCTGGTTGGAGGTGACCTTAACTGTAGGCATAGAAATTGCGGTTGTTCAAGTGCAAATGCTTGGGGTATTTTGCTGTCAGATCTTTGTTTGGTGTTTCCCATTACGTTAATGTTTCCCAATAGTTCAACTTATGTTCCTGCTGGTTCACGTGGTTGCCCTCTGTACTTGATATTTTTGTTCCAAATTGTCCTAGTTATGTAACTCAACCTGTGTCAATAAATGAATTAAGCTCAGATCATAACCCTGTTTGTTGCAAATTTCTCTCATCAGGTGTGGAGGCACTCAATATATCCAAGATTAAAAAAAATACTGATTGGAAACGATATGGAACAAGTATAAAAGCTCAACTATAATGCGCATGAGTGTGCATCAGCTAGTGTCAAACACGCACGGGTGAGTGTACGAATACGCCCATTCCTATGCGCCAACCTATAATGAAGTCCATGAACGATTGCGAGCATTTCGTTAAGCATGTGCAAAACCCAAATGTTTCGTTAAGCATGAGCTAGTGCGAAATGAATAGCACCGCGCATATGCGAATTTGACAGATGGCACATAAACAACGAAATGGGGAACAAAAGTACATCTGTCGAATTGGAAATAATTCAATTCGATTGTTGAAAAAGTGAGGGAAAATCCATGCCTTTATGACAGAAAGCAACCGCTTTTTTGTAACAAATTTAAGAAGAACAAAACATGGGAGCAAATAGCTTTATATAATTTATATCATAAATCTTTCATTTGTTTTAGTATAGAAATTACAAACATTAAATTTATTTGTTTTAATCTGCGAATTGTCACTAACTACCTGCTGCACGACATTTTTCGGCTGAATGAAACAAAACAATTTCATATATGGACATATGGACATGCGCGCAAATGCTTATTATGGGTAGACATGAATTTTTTGGAAACATGACGAAACATTTCGTTAAGCGTCAAGTTACAAATGTCTCGATAGGGATCATTTGTTGTGAACGAGCCCTTATATTTTTCTTTGTTTGCTATGACATCAGTGAAATATATTTGGTATACATCAAGTCATTGAACAGACAAAATGATATTTTTTCATATTGTTAAAAATGTCGAATTTTGTACCAGAAAGTGATGATTTGCGGAAAGCATTAATTCTTGTTTTCATTTGAAGAAAAGTGCTGCAGAGTCACATCGAATGCTTGTCGAGGCATATGGTGATCATGCTCCATCAGAAGCAACATGCAAAAGCTGGTTTCAACGGTTCAGAAATAATGATTTTGATGTGAGAAATGAAGAACGTGGAAGACAACCAAAAAAGTTTGAAGACGCCGAATTGCAAACGATACTGGATGGAGATGACACTTTGAGTCAAAAGCAAATGGCAGCAATGGTAAATCTTGCACAACAAACAATTTTTGACAGTTTAGATTCAAAAGTGTGGAAAACGGGTGCCACATGAATTGAATGAAAGACAGATGGAAAAACGAACAATTTTGCTTCAAAGACGCGTAAGAAAATCGGTTTTGCATCGGATTGATAAACGGAAAAAATCATGTCTTAATCCGGGACAACCATCAACATCGACTGCTAAACCAGATCGATTCGACAAGAAGACAATGCTGTGTATTTGGTGGGACCAGAAAGGTATGGTGTACCACGGGCTCCTAAAACCTGGTGAAACCGTTAATACTGATCGCTACCGACAAAAAATCATCAATTTGAACCATGCATTGATCGAAAAACTACCAGAAATGGCCAGAAGACACGGCAAGTTAATTTTGCTCCATGACAATGCACCTGCACACAAAACAAAACCGGTTCAGGATACAATGAAAACACTTGGCTGGAAGCAGCTACCCCACCTGTCGTATTCACCAGACTTGCCTCATTTTGCATTAACTGAGCAGCACTTCGATTCCTACGAAGAAATCGAAAATTGGGTGTCTGATTGGTTTGCTTTAAAAGACGAACAATTTTATTGGCGTGGTATTCAGAAATTGCCAGAAAGGTGGTCCAAATGTGTAGAAAACAATGGCCAATACCTTGAATAAAATGTTTTTACTTTCCCATTAATAATTAGTGTTTTATTTTCAAAAAAACGGTATAACTGGTATGCATAGACGGAACTGGCAGCGATACAGACAGGTTACATACAAAAACAAGATGAAACATCTAAACAAGGTTATCAATAGACTAGACAAAAATGAAAAGCTCTTCTGTAACATAGTTAAAATAGATAAGAATAAGAACAAATATATACCATGTCTCAGGCACAATGTAAATTCTTATTTTTTGAATATTGAACAGGCCAATGTACTTGCGTGTAGTATCTACCTGTGATTGACTTTTCACTACTCTAGTTGCCCAAGCTAAAGGTCTTGATTTTTGATGCTCCACGCGGTCTTTCACAGTCTTTAAGACGGTTTGAACCGCCTTATCCCTAGGCACTTCAGGAGCCGGAGTAATTCTGGAAGAGGAAGTTCCAGCCGGTGAGAGAGCACCGGTCTCTTTTTTGGTTTTTTTTTATTAGAGTTAATAGAATTCATTAAGACTCGAGTAGTGGAGAAAGGGAAGGTCAGGCTGTGCAGAATGAATTCCTATGAGTCATTGACCTATACTAAGCCTTTGCACTGCACCAAGCTGTGCAACCACGCGAAGGACGTGGCCGGTTAAGGGACCGCACATTCCACTTGCAGAACCGAAAAGCATGGTTATTTATTCTTTCGTTGGGGTCATCAACAGTTTATTCGTCAGTATCTGCGGCATTTGGTCGTCTCTGAAGAGTGTGTTTTTTAAGCGGTGAGGGCCATGGCCACACGCACAAACCTCAACTGGGAGGCCAGACCCATTTATTTGACCCTCGGGCGAAGGATCCGAATGACTCCGGTATCGGTAACCTCGCTGAGGTTGTGAGTCGACATTGACCCTATATGATAGGGTTCCTCTGCCGTCAACTCTATTCCAAAATAACGATATGACCTTAGAGCCAACCTTTTAGATCGGTGCTCCAAATATGTCAGAGTAGCTCTAAAAAGGGGGTATACCATGTAGCTCCGTATGTCGCCGTTTACTAATCTGATGATAAGCTCCTCCGCCGCCAACTGTAAAGAGTGGTCAGTCCTAATACAGACTCACACACTCTCCCCCTCTCTCTTTAGCAGCCGCCAATGACGTCGCACGGGGATTGAGTACTCCATCGAAGGTTCGGTCGAAGGTGCTCGTCTCCCAGATTTCACTACGTGGATGAAATCTCGTTAAGGATCTAAAACTGTTACTGTTTGACGATTTAAATTACGTTATTACATACGATGAATTCCATGTTGTGCTTTCGTTAAAGCTAGCGTTGTGTACGGTAAATGCAATTGCGTTTATGATCAGGGGAATTATTTTATTTATTTATTCTCTAGAGAATACAAAGTACTTGAGGTCTGCGGATTTCTTAAATCATTTTACTTAATAATTATTTAGCGTAAAATAATGAAATTGCAAAATATCCCAGTGTAGTCGTTATCATGTAAGTTCAGTCACTTTTATTTTATCTTAAAGGAAAATCGATGTGAGCTGTTTCCCTGTTCCTGATGCCCTCAATCCCTGCGAAGACGTTATGGGTTCTGATTGGTTACGAATATCTGTATGGGTTGTTGTTTTTCTTGCAGTGGTTGGAAACGTTGCAGTTTTAGTTGTTATATTATTCACAAGGCAAGTATTGTCTGTTATATACAAAATGCGTATCAAGCAATAACTCTATTTTTTATAGATCGGATAGTAATTCTGTTCAAAAGTTTCTTATGTGCCATTTAGCTTTTGCCGACCTTTGTATGGGACTGTATCTATTACTCATAGCATCAATAGATGCACATTCGATGGATGAATATTTCAACTACGCCTATGACTGGCAGTATGGTAATAACTTATCTTTGTGTATTAATCGTATTTGTAGTCTTACTTAAGAACTACTTACCAGGTGTTGGTTGCAAGGTTGCGGGATTTTTAACAGTTTTTGCTAGCCACTTATCAGTATTTGCTCTAACTATTATTACCATTGAACGTTGGCTGGCAATAACGCATGCTCTGTATTTAAACAAAAGAATAAAAATAAGACCAGCTGCATATATAATGGCGTTTGGATGGATGTATTCGTTTATCATGTCATCATTTCCTCTGTTTGGGATAAGTAACTACTCATCCACTAGGTAAGTTCATTATGAGATATCATTCACTGGTTAATCGTATATTCCATAGCATTTGTCTACCGATGGAAGCTCGTGATACATTTGACGTTATATATCTTGTATCAATTATTGCAGTTAATGGGGCTGCGTTTTTTATTATTGCTATTTGCTATGCTCAAATTTACTTATCTTTGGGTCAAGAGACGCGTCATGCGCGAAATATGTCGGAGATGAGTATTGCTAAGAAGATGGCTCTGCTGGTGAAGATATTTTTGCAATTTTGATAAGTATATTTTTATACGTACATATATATTTTTTTTATTTCCATAAGGTTTTCACAAACTTTTCTTGTTGGGCCCCAATAGCCTTTTTCGGACTAACTGCTCTAGCCGGCTACCCACTAATAAATGTTACGAAATCGAAAATATTATTAGTTTTCTTTTACCCAATGAATTCATGTGCAGATCCATATTTATATGCTATTCTTACAGCCCAATATCGCAGAGATTTGTATGTGCTCCTTTCAAAGTAAGTTTGTCTTTAATAAAAACACAATTCATTAATATGAAAAAAAAATATTTTGCAGACTTGGCCTATGTAAAAACAAGGCCTTACAATACAGAGAAAGTGTGACATTGCCGGTAACTAATGCATCCTATCATGTGACAACTCTACAAAGAAATAGTTCATGCAATCCAAGCCAGACCACACATGAGACCAAACAAATGCTGCAAGCCGAAGAGTTTGTCTAAGTCATTTCGCGATAATTTACAAACATAATAATACGTATATATTACTAATTTATTTCATTTATCTTGTATCGCTTGTTTATGTTGCATGAATGCATATACCTACTACAAAAACTTATTGTGATAAAAGTTGTTTTGAACTTGTCAGAAATTATTCAAGGACGATTTTTATCGCCAAAGGAAAAAATTAAATACACAAAATTTAATTGTACACCGAGATTGTGCCGGTAATGAGTTTTGAGTATAAGCTAACGCGTGTTGCAGGAAACATAATTTCATCTAAGAAATGCGTCTAGTTTTTCAATTCTTCTTTACTCCAGAAACTTGGCCACCAACCCTATGTGATTTAAAGCATAAGCAGCCTTATTATTCAAAGTAGTTTACTCTAAGACCGTTGGCCACCTGCATTGACCCTTTGAAATGGAAAGTTTTAGAGATTTTTGAATTGGAGTTTAGATTTCATCCTGGAAGTCTTCATAGAAGACACAATTAATCAAATAAAATAAAACATAATTTCTAAAAGCAATGAAATAATGATACAATTTCTTTATAGAAGAAAGGAAATAAATTTGTCAAAGTGAACTAAAAAGTAATTGCATATTTTGATCCAACCCAAAGGTTTTTTTTAAATAAAAAGAGCTTGAATATACTGTTTAACCCGAGCAGGAGCACGTGTTAATACAATCAATTGGTTGCTTATCTTCCATTTTTCTGTAATTTTATCTTAATTCTCGTCCTGGCAGACAGGCAATTTGAATCTACTTATTCGTTGAGCGATGTTGCAGTGTCAATGAGACAACGGACTGATCGATCTGTAGAAAATATGGCTACCGTTAAAGCGTTCGTACCAAACGATGCATCGACCATTTGAAGCGACGTAAGTTATGCAAAAAAAATTATTTTCAATATCAGTTCCTCGTTTATTCATCAAGGCCAAGCTGTCTTACATCCGCGATGTCTTGGCCTCTATACCGGAGGTTCGGTCTTCCTCTCCTTCTCGAACCAAGAGGCTTGGATTCGAAGACCCCCTTTTCTGGAGCGTTATTGTTTATTAGCTCAAGGGATTTTTGACTTTCGGACGGTTGAGTCTTCTCCTTCATTCGCCATTCTCACAGACGGGACCATATGTCCGACTCAGAATTTTTCTTTCGTAGGCACCAATAATCAGCTCTGCATTTTTGCTTATCGTCCAGCTTTCAACTCCATAAAGCAGGACTGCCAAAATAAGAGACTTGTAGAGCATGATTTTGGTCCATCGAGTCAGGAGTTTCGAGGTCAGTTGTTTTGACAAACTGAAGTAGCATCGGTTGCCAAGCTCGATTGTACGTCGACTATCCACTGTGATGTCGTTTGTGGAGTTTACGTTTGCTGTTTTTTTTCCGTGAGCGAGTTGTCAGCCCTCCGAACAACCGCAAGGAAATCGCTGCATGCCTTGGTTCACCTAACAACGATCATTGTGACAGCAAGTAGAATTACATAATTAATTAAGTTAAATTAATACAGCCGATAGAAATCGTGATTATTGCATTTGAATGAAGTTTTTAATTGATTGTTTAATGTAACAAAATTATCTGTCGACAAATGCTCGTGATACATACAAAAGAATTAGCAAGAAATACATACACTGATGCACAAAAGTATTCGCACTGTAAGTGTACTCGGCTGAAAACGTTAATAAAATCCAAACGGGCAAAACGATGTAATTTAATTGTTTTTTTAATACTATACAAGACTCTGCACACTTTTAAGTCAGATTCGAAAATACACCATTAAAACCATATATTAATATATAATGTGTAGACGCTTAAAAACCATAAAAGATAATATATGCTCTAATCTGGCTGAATAACTAAATATCGGAGACATAAATTATAGATAGATCCCATGAATAACCGAATTCAAGATGTTATCAAGCGAAATCGAAAAATAAGCGGAATATGAATATTGCCTTTCCTTCATATAAGTGTGTTTTTGGTTTATGAACATTTTTTTCCGTGAAAAATTGGAGGGGTTTATGATGTTATTTTTATCATTTTTCAAATAAAATTTAGGATCTGCACTGAATGTCCATCAGTGTACTGTTACAAAAATTTGGCAGCACCAAAACAAAGAAGAGAAACGACAAGAAAAATGAACAAAATCCTCACGATGATTTTTTACAGATGGCCAATTTTTGACTACGAACCACGTTTTTCATTGCTTGTCTGCCAAAGTGAAAATAATTAGAAGTTTTTTTGGAAAGACTCTTGCGTTTCTCTGGCTGGTACAATTCTTGTTACAGTACATAAAAAACGGTATAAAAACGTTTACTTGGAAATTGTTCATAATATCTACTGTAGGTATGAAGAGAATGAGAATAACATAAGAGTCACGAAACAAACAATGCGTAGGTATGGGCTTATTTCCTGTCTAGTATCATAGAGAGTTGTTGTTATTGAGGTAACTGTTTTTAATAGTTGCACTAATAAGTCTAGGAGTTGCGTGCATCAAGGGTTTACCGAGTTCGAACTGTTTTGTAAAATGTTTACTCTTGTTTATAGAAACCGTTTGTTAACACGTAACGTAGTAAACTATTTGTATTCATGGACAATCAACTCCTTTCCGTTAAGCACAAACAGCAATACTTTCAGGGTGACAACAGTGATTTGCAGGTTGGCAAATCTCGAAATAACATCAAGAGCCATTGAATATGAGGCTATGACAATTGATCTACAGGACGGATGTGATTAGTCATTGGATCGATTATCGAACAAAATATGTTTCCTCAGGTCAAGTAGTCTTTGTTGCAGAAAGAACTCGAACATCCTCACTGTCTATGGAATCGTTGGATCGAGAAGGCTAATGGTGACAATGGATAGGGGAGCATCATTCGATCATAAGGAGTGAACTGATGGAAAAGGTAGAGCCGATACTTGGGAAACTAACCCATAGTATCATAATAGGCAGTACGACAGTCTAGTCCTAGTCGTGAATATAGTCGCCGAGTTGATGCCAGAATTTATGATCAGGACCGGCATAACTTTGGACCTTGTGCGGAGAATTCTGAAATATCATTGATTGTCGGGTTGCGGGGAAGGATTTCAAGGCAGAAATAAAGCAGCAGTTCAGAGCATGATCATCGGAAGAACCCTCAGTCAAACCAACGGTGAAAAGTTAAAACCGGTAAGAGTCTTCAACGTGGGAAAAGAAACACATAGAGTCAGGCAAAGCCAACTAATCAGACATTGCCAGAGCCAGAAACGTGAGTACATTCATTACCGAATGTCAGAAAAGCATATCATCACAACAGGCGCAAAAAGTGAAAGAGCTGTTGACAAAGTATAGCTCTATATTTGCGTCAACGTCGGGAAATGAGTGCAGAACAAGCATAGTCAAGCGTCGAATCGACACAGGCGATACGAGGCCGATCCGACAAACACCAAGGAGAGTACCAGTTGCCAAGAAAGACGAGGCTATCGAGCTAGTGG
The DNA here is from genome assembly GCA_916610145.1 of Eristalis arbustorum. Classification (NCBI taxonomy): domain Eukaryota; kingdom Metazoa; phylum Arthropoda; class Insecta; order Diptera; family Syrphidae; genus Eristalis; species Eristalis arbustorum. Next base: position 70,309,555 of record OU744316.1, read on the forward strand.
AAGAGATGCAACGGAACAACGTTATTGAGCCCTCGACAAGCCCTTGGCGCTCACCAGTGGTATTAGTCAAGAAAAATGATGGCAGTATGCGCTTCTGTGTGGACTACAGAAAGCTCAACGATGTAACAAAGAAAGACAGTTACCCCCTGCCAAGAATAGACGATACCGTGGATACGTTGTTAGGAGCAAAGTAGTTTTCCACATTTGACCTCCTAAGTCGGTATTGACAAGTGGAAATCGACAAAAACGATCGGAAAATGGCAGCTTTTAGTACGGGTGACGGTTATTGGTAGTTTCTAGTAATGCCATTTGCAATGCCCAAGCGACATTCGAACGGTCATGGGTAAGGACTTTCATGACCATCTGAAGAACCTGGAGCTGGACTTAAGCTGAGTACGAAGAAGTGTTCGCTTTCTAACAAAAAAGTGAAGTACCTTGGCCACCGGATTACCAGAGAAAGCATACACACCGACGAGGAAAAGGTAACATCGGTTAGAGATTGCCCAAGTAATACAAATCTGTTACGGAGCTTCTTGGGATTGTGCACCTCTTACCGGCGTTTCGAACCAGGTTTCGATAATCGGGCGCATAGCTTGCACGAGTTGACAAGGAAAAACCAGCAGTTTGTGTGTATGCATTGTGTGGAAAGAAAAGTATATAAATACATGAACAATATAATTTTAGTAAACATACAAGTCTATAATAAGCAAAATAAATAATAAATAAATAAATAAATAAATAAAAAAATAAATAAATAAATAAATAAATAAATAAATAAACAACTAAATACATTAATTAATAAATAGATAAATAAATAAATAAATAATTCAATAATATAAATAAATAATTCAATATATAAATAAATAAATAAATAAATAAATAATTCAATAATATAAATAAATAATTCAATATATAAATAAATAAATAAATAAATAAATAAATAAATAAATATAACACAGTAACATTGAATAAACAATAAAAACAAAACAAAACAAAATTACTTTGTTTGTTGTGCAACATTTAACATTGCTGCCAAACAACACAAAAATGTATTGTGCTTCCGAGTGGGAGAATGCACGAAATTTTGGAGGAATATCACAACGGATCATATAGAGGACATGAGGGCATCACAAAGACGATTGTTAAGATCAAGCAAAGGTTCTACTGGTATGGGTGCCAGCAGTAACGGAATGGATCCAGTCGTGTGATATTTGCGACCGCAATCAAGAAGCCGTGGGAAGATGCACCAGTACAACGTAGGGGAACCATTCGAAAGGGTCGCCATGGATGCAGCAGGGATTTTGCCGACTAGCGAACATGGTAATAAGACCGGAGGCTTATGCCATACCAAATCAGGAAGCAAAGACTTGTGCAGATACATTCTTCTGCAATTGGATATGTTGTTTCGGTGTTCCCTTGGAGCTGCACTCTGACCAGGGAAGAAGTTTTGAGTCCGCGGTCTTCAACGAAGTATATCAGACCATAGGTCCGATGGAAGAAAGGAATGTCATCCAAGCTACAGACACATTGGGAGGGGCCGTACAAGGTAATAAGACTGATTAATGATGTTGTGTACCAGATCCAATTGCAGCAGAGCAAAAATGAAAGTCCTCCATCTGGACAGACTGGCACCGTACAAGGGGAAGTAAATAAATCAGTGAATTGAATTTTTGAACCTGTAAGATTAATTTTGTCACAATGCGGTGATCGATACAGATTAATCATGAATACGTAGACACAGTTTTTGTCTAAATCGTAACAATATTTTTGTGTGGTGTAGGTACAGGTAGGTACACGAAAGATTTTATATTTCTAGAACTTAGCAATGGTATTTTGCATTCGAATATAACGAAGTTTGCTGTTATTCTTCCTCCAACAGTCATGAGTTTGTAGAGTTGAGGTATTTGATCTTGACGTTCACTGGATGGTAGCACATAAGTTGAACGTATGTGTTGTTGAATATATATCTGATGGTTCCTCAGCTGCTGGGCAGTAATAATTAGATGATGAGTCGATCGGCGTTAAGAACTATTTCCAAAAGCGATTCCTGAATTTGCTTAATGCTATTGATATACAAATATAATAATGTTGTGAGCTCTAGTCCATTTAAGAGATGAGCTTGCTGCACCGTATCAATTCTGTTCCTCATTCCAAGAGTTATGTTGTTAACCTTATCTTGCAGTAGTTTGAAATTACTATAATTAATATTGAGTATTATCAAATAATTGATGTCTTTAACAGATTTTGACTGCATTCGTTATTTCATTTAACTTTGCTGATCTGTTCCTAAATGTTTTTGTCGTAGGCTTGGTCTAGTATACCAAATAATTGATAGGTAATTTTGTCAATGATGTTAAATGGCCTTTTGATTTTCTTGAGTTATGTATGAAACGTTGACAGTATGCTGTGATTACTTCCCGCGTAAATGTTGATAATCGTACGATTAAACTACCGACTATTTTAGATTTGATTTTAGAGACATGATGTGCTGATATTTTCAGTTCCTGGCCTGTGGTTAGATTTGCGGAGAATATTGGTCGAATTTTGAGCAAATCGTCAATCGTGTACAGACCTCTGAACAGTGCGGTGATAGTTGTAGAGAGCGGCGATTTTAAATTAATAAAAGCGTTAAAAAGTAGTGAACTAAAGCGTTTGCAAGTCTGTGCCATACCAAGTATTCGGCTGAATAGATAGAGTCAGTGCTTCTGGCACCAAAGGTGCTAGGTACCAACCCTACCTGGGCCAACCAACAAATTTCCTTTTTTTCTGCATACCAGAGCAGAGTAGAGCGGCATCAAATTGTTCATCAGTAGCCGAGTCAGAGGAAGAGGAGGCTGTTAAATATGTGTCCGACGGAGGGGAAGGCCGCTTTGCGGTTAGTAGCAACAGCTAAGGTTCTCTCGAAAGCGACACTGAACACGAGGTGGAGCGTGTACTTCGTCTCAAAGAAAATTTGCTCGATGACATGCAATAGAAAGTACAAACTATTGAAAGGAAAATCAAGAAGAAATCAAGTTCTTGGATTACCACAGATGCGAGTAGGAAAGCATAAGAAGGCGCGACGGCATTTTCCAATGCTTTCGTTGCCAAAGGCTTGGCACGCCTCGTCGAACTGCCAATCACAGAAGTCACCTCAAATGCGTACTCTGCGGGAACGCGGGGCACACCGCCAACTATCAGGGTTGCCCCAAGTTCCAGGAGCAGAAAGCAAAAACGGTTCTGCAGAAGCAGCACCCAGTGAAAAATCCACTCGGGGCAGCCATACCCGTCACACCCGATGCGACTTTCGCACAAATGGCGTCCGTCATGGGGAGGACGGCAAAGCAGCAAGTACCTAAGGTACCGCAACTCACAGTCCCAAAAGCACACGAGCCAACGCCCGATTGGAAATCTTCCATTAAAAGGTGTATGGATCGGTTAGAGGAGCAGGTTGCCAAAATTCTGGCGCTCCTGCAGAACCCAGCACGTCACCAGTCCTAATGGCTGCACAAACGGAGAGTACTTTTAAGATCCTTGCAGTGCATGCAAATTCATTGATAGGGGTCCCACGAAAAAATGAGCTATTTCAATTGTTGGACGATCAAAGCCCAGAGCTATGTCTGATTAGCGAAACCAAGCTAACCTGGAGAGGCATTTTGGAGCACAGCAAATATAATATTATTAGAAGGGACCGGCCCAACTCCAATGGTGGAGGCGGTGTATCGATCTTCGTAAAAAATAACATTAGACACAAAGGAGTGTATAGTGGTAAAGTACGACTGTTTCAGGCGTTGGAGGCCTGCATTGTTTGCACTTCTCTCCGCAGTGGAAAGAAGCTGTATGCGGTGTCAGCTTACTCCTCCGGCTCCTTCAGATCCAGTACAACTATTTCAGAGCTCAATTCACTCTTTCGATGTCTAAGTCTGAACTCGGAGGAGAACTATTTCATTTTGGCCGGGGACTTTAATGCCCGTAACGGTTATTGGGGAAACATAATTTCCAATAACAGAGGGGACCAGCTCTACGGCTGGTTCTGCTTGCACAGCGTCGAGTATACACTCGATTTAAAAGCTACCGAGATCGCGTCCTTTCCCAGGAGCGGATCGTTCTTGGATCTCCTGCTGTTTGACGCAAGACACAAAAGCACAAACGTTTATGTGCTGACAGACACAAACGCACAAACTGTAAACTGTTTGAACACTTTTGTGTATCTCAGTGACCATTGCGGACTTAGTGCCGAATTCAAGATCCCCAACGACATTGCGGAATCAGGAGAGTTTGTTCAAAGGCATAGCTACAGTTACAGTAGAGCGCGTTGGCCACGCTTCTCCAGACAAATAACACTAGCACTCTCTTCGAATGCGCTTCACAGCATACGCAGGTATTGGTCCCAATAACGCCGTACTCGACGATAACTTCTTTGTGTTAGAAGATCAGCAAGAAAAAGTTGAAGTCCTAGGCGCAGTTTTCCAGGAAGTGTACAAGGTGAACGTGAGTGTTTGTCCGGACCACGACCTGGAAAACAGCGTGAAAGCTAGCAACTCTCAACTTCGAGAAGATCTGCAACAATGGCGATGTGAGCACATCGGCTTTGTCCAGTTCAATGACGAAAACATGGCAGACAGTGTCATCGCCGACGAAGGGGTTCATCCCCGGTTCATCTCGAAGGCAGATCTTCAAGCGGTCTTCGCATCACTAAAGAAAATAAAGTCTGTTGGAATCGACGGTATCTCGAACATTGTGTTAAGACGTCTTCCTCTGGAAGTGGTTACTATGTACGCAATCCTGTTTAACAATGCTCTGAATAATTCACATTATCCAGAGCACTGGAAAACTGCGATTGTCCAACCCATATCCAAGCGAGGAAAAGATTCAGATGGAGATGGAGAGATGGAACAAGAGCAAGAAACAATGTACGGGCGCCTGCTTGATTGACCTGGAGAAGGCGTTCGACACCGTATGGTTGGAAGGACTTTACTACAAGCTCAGTCGGCTAGGCATTATTAAACCACTGCTGTTCCTACTGTATAACATGCTTACCGGTAGGCCGTTCGTCAAGACTGGCAACGTGACCTCTACAGGCATTTTTGAAGTTAAAAATGGACTCCAACAGGGTGCCGTTAGTTCGCAAATGTTCAACATTTTCTTGAGCGATCTAATAATATCAACAAAAAAATATCGAGGACATCACTACGCTCGCGCAGTGTGACTTCGACTCATTCATGAGAGATTGCGATGACTGGAAGTTGAATATCAACTTTCAGAAGTCTGAAACCATTTTTCTCAAGACGCCGTTGTATAAAGCTTTAGCGGATACGAAAAAGAATTGGCCAATGTTCTTTATTGTAGGACGGCACAGGCAACCACTGGCGCAAAGGATTGTAGTCAGATACCTGGGGATGAGGCCAGATCAGTATCTATATTTCAACAAACATGCAGATGCTGCTCTGGCCAGGGACCGAGGCGCTTTCGCTCTTACAAAGAGACTATTGTACAACAGCCAACTCGATGCAAGGGTAAAGGTAATCTGCTACATGGCCAGAACACCAGAGTACCAGTACATAAAATACTAGTCCAATGAGGTCTTATACAACAGGGCCAACCCGATACTATTGGACAATTTCCTGGTGAAGTTGATTCGAGGTCACACTGCAAGAGCTATGAACTCGGACAATAAACTGATCGCCGGGGCTTACTACCCCAACCCACAGTACCACGAAAGGGTACGTCACAGTGGCTTCGTCCCTCCGGAAGCATTTCTCTGCTTTGACAAGCATGGCCTGATACAAGACAAGAATGCGGTACCGCTCCTGTTTCACATAGGCAGGTCAACTGTGGATGGGCGTCTCAACCACGACCGTTCCGTTGAACAACGAGCTTAGGAGGGCCTCCTCCGGTTCAGTACAGCGGTCTCGAGTCAGGATGTGCGAAATGTTGCATTGCAACATCGTAAGTTCTGGTGGCTGGGGAGCGAAGGAACTACAGCGTCGAACCCTTTAGACCCGGGGTAGAACAGGTAGTGCGTACCTCCTTATGGGCCGCAGTCGGTCTCTGTCTTGCGGTGGATTAGATATAATTATAGAAACCGCAACCTATGGCCGACTCACATATCGAAGGGGAAGTTTTAAGGTAGTGTGTAAGTTGTATATGTGTATATAATTAAAAAAAAAAAACACACAAAAGCATAAAAAATAAATAAATAAAAGTATACACATTCCTACACTTAGTGTACTTATGTGTATAGACGTGTAAATAGGTTAAGTACACACATGTATATGTATGCGTATGTTATTATATACACCCATGTATGAATGTGTGTATGATAAGTTAAGTTAGTTTTAAGTTATTTTAAGGTAGTATGTTAGGTAGAATATAAGTTTTAAGCAAAATTGTCCTGTAGTAAGTTTTTGTTAAACATTTTCTTAATAACAATTTCCACATTAGAATTCATAGTCCATAACATGCTTAGTATTAAGTCGGAAGACATATAGCATAAAATTAAGTTAGAGTGCCTGCCTAGGGCCAGTAAGTTAGAAGTAGAATTGTACGTCCAACTAGTTTTAAGCATTTCTGTCTAGTATGTAAGCTCTATGAATTAAATAATAAAAATGAATTGAGCAAATCGTTGTATTGCAACCAAACTACAGTTGAGTCTCACCATGCACATGTTTTCGCAGATTAAGTCATTCTTCACTTTCAACAGTAACTTAGCTAAAAGCGTAGCTCCACAAAGATCCAGCTTTGGTATAGTAAGATTGTTTTTCTGTTGTTCATATCGTTTCTTTGGAGTTATTTTGTTTTTTAATGTGAGTAGAGTTGTTGTCACCTTGTTGTCCTTGTTCATTATGCGTAGATATATTGAAGCTCCATAAACTCTGTCTGATGCGTCGCAGAATTCATGAATTTCTACGACATCGGTGTTGCGTGAATCTCTGTCCATCTTGGTATTTGAAGCTGCTTAATACAGGTAAGATCCCTTCTAAATTCTTCCCATTTGTGTCTTAGACGGTTCTGGAAGCGGGTTATCCCAATCCAGTTCCTTTTCCATCCATATTTCTTGTAAAAGGGCTTTTACCATTAAGACAACTGGGGCTAGCCATCCTAGTGGATCGAATATGCGAGCAATTTCTGATAATACTAGTCGTTTTGTACAGATTGTGTTTACATCGTATGGTTGTACTTTGAATAAGGAGTAGTCCTTAGCTGGGCTCCAGTGTAAGCCCAATGTTTTAACGTGATCTTCCTGTGCGAACTCGAAAGCATTAACTGACTCAACTTCCTCCCCAGTAATCTGCTTGCGTTACTATTCCGTTACTTACGCAGATTAAATCAACCACTTTTGAGTTTAGTCAGTTGCCTTTTACTCTCTCTAACTTCTGTCAATGAGTCGCCTCCCGATATAACATTATATACGTAAAAGTCAGAACAAACAATTTGTTCTGCATTTGAATAATTCTTTCCTCCATCCTTTGCAAGTTGTTTCTAAATTTTTTTTTGTTCCGTATGTAACTGTGTTGTGTTCATACTCCGAGATGGCTTCATTTGGTAAGTTCCTCCACAAGATTCGTTGATATTTTCGATCTTGGGAATCGACGAAAATCTGGCGATACATTTTTTCTATGTCAGCTTATGTTTCCGCCAACGGATGAGAATCGATGTCAGATCATCCTGAATTTCCGGACCTGTATGCATTAGCTGATTTAGACTGCTTTCATTTGAAGATGTTGCTGAGCCATCAAATACCACTCTTAATGTAGTGGTAGTGCTTTCCCGTTTTCTTACTTACATTTGGTGAGTAATACGAACCCTTTTCATTTACTTTCTGGCATTTAGTCAAATGTTCCAATTGAAGATATTCGTTCATGAAGTCGCAGTATTCTTCTGATAGGTTTTTATCCCTTAGAAATAGTCCCGCCATATGTAATAATCTTGCTATGGCTCTTTTTCTGTGTTATTATTTTCTAATACCTGCTCAACTTGTACTTCGAAAGTTATTCGGACGACCTTCTTCATTTCGAGTTATAGTTTCCTTATTAAATTCTTCGCAAGTTTTATCAGATGTATGGTGATCTTTGTTGTCACTTGTTATCGGATCCACTCCTTCAGATTTCCAAAATTTGCGAACTTGTTTATCAAGATCCTCTAGTGTGACATGGCAAGTGAGCGACATTATCTCCGGATGTGGTACTACCGGATATGATCCATCACTTTATAAATCCTTCCTGAAGTATTTCTGCCAGTACTTCTGCTCTCAGTATCATATCAATTTTGTTTCGAATATGAATATGTTGGATCTACAAGCATTAAGTTCTGCGAATGATCCTATTTATTCGGCGTGATTTAAGTATTTTGAAGAGTGCGGGTCACATGATTGAGAACATATGCCAGTCACAGTGGCATCTACCTTGGTTATATGAAGCTGTAGTTTCTGCTTGTTAATATCCCTTCTGTGTGAACCTTCTGTCGCTTCAATTGATTGAAATCTATTCTCAACAAATTTCAGTAAAGGTTCCAATTCTTGTATTTCGCGTGGCTTCTTTAATGACTGTTCATATAGTCTTTGGGACCCCTTGTCCATTTTGTATATACTAGATAGTCTTTTATTTTCATAACACTGCTCCACTAAACTCTAAGCAGTTTCATAATTGTAAGCTGTTACTTGCAGATGTTTGATTGTATTCCCTGGTGCTTCAGCCAAGTGTGTTTCCAGGTATTGCATTTTCTGCACTGAATTAAGTGCTTTGTTGTTGTGCACCAGGGTTGTAAATATGTCATAGAATGATGACGATGTTTCATGTCGTCCATCAAATGTTGGTGTGTTCATTCTTTCCAATTTAAGCGACTTCTTGCGCTCGTTCTTTCCTTAGCTTCAATCGCAATCCCCTGGTACATGTTTTTGATATTTTGGTACTGATCTTCTTTTAGATACACCGATTCATCTAAACTAACAGCATGAGCAATTTCGTTATGTGTCAGTACGATGTCTCTCCAGTACCGATCCAAAGTTGTCAAGTATTGTTCGTAAATGTGACTTGATAAGGATTCACGTAACGAATTCTTTAGCTTCTTATACAAACGTGTGAAGACTGCTATATTATTCTCCTGATGATTGTGCCGTTGTTGCTGTGGATTTTGTTGCTCGGATATGGCTTGATTCGATTGATCTTGCTCTATTTTGCCAACTTCAACACTCAACTTTTGACTCTGAATTAGTGCTTCCCGTTCTTCTTCAATTGATGATTTTAATAATTCGTATACTTCATTAACTTTATCGAAGTAATTTTCTTCGAAGTATGAATGTGAAGTCTCTGCGAATAACTCGTTAATAACTATGTCATTAGCGACGACCTTTGTCCATAGTTCTTTCAACGCTTGTTGTTGTTTATCACCACGCTTGTCGTTGAAAATCCTCACTTTTTTCGGATTTTGGACGCTTTCTTGAAATTTCGAAGAAGAGCCTCTATGGCTTCCCCAATTTGTTTTTGCTTGGCCATTAGATCCTACATAGTTTTTTTTCTTTTAGTGTTTCAGCCCTTAATACGCTGTTTTGGTGTTAGTCCCAAAAACGCTCTTTCTTTGGTTGAGCCCCCACAAATGTTGATTGGAATAGCCACCTTATCACTAGTGGGGCGATAGCAATTCAGGGAAGAAGCAAACTCCCTGAGTGTTAGACTAATTCTGATTTGTTCAATAAATCTTAATTCTATTTATACAGTTAAATTGCTTAGATCTACAAAATTCGTTCTTCACGGTTTGGTTGCTTGTAGTTTTAGAATAAATGCAAAGTCTTCAAATTGTGTGTTCTGAACTTATGTGGAACTAATTACGCTGTCTCCATTTTCGCAATTTCTGCAAATTAGTTGATTTTTTGTGCGTCGCACTTTTATGGAATTAAATGCATCGTTTGCAAATTAATGGTTTCCCTGTGTCTCACACATTCTCCAGCCCTTCAATAGTCGATAGGGTCTTACACAACAGTTTGTATGGCCCTCTATTCACGGGTACATTTGAAGTAAAAAAAGGTCTCCAACAGGGTGCCATTAATTCGACGATCCTGTTGGACGTTTTCTTGAGCGATCTGATAAGTTCTCTTCCTCACGCAATTGCGTATGCCGATGACTTGATCGTGTACAGATCAGGCAAAAAGATCGAGGACATCACTACGCTCGCGCAGGGTGACTTCAATTCATTCATGAGAGATTGAAATGACTGGAAGTTGAATATCAACTACCAGAAGTCGAAAACCATACTGTTTAGGACGCCGTTGCATAAAGCTTCCGCGGACACAAGCAGGAATTGGCGAAAGTTCTCAATTGTTGGATGGCACGGGCAACCACAACCACTGGTGGCAAAAGATTGTAGTCAGATACCTGGAGATCTGGCTAGATCAGTATCTATATTTTAACAAACATGTGGATGCTGCTAAGAAACTGTTTTACAACAGCCAACTCGATGTGAGGGGAAAGGTCATACGGCCAATGATTACATATGGCTGTCCCGTGTGGTTCGACTTGAATGCAGGCTTGATGGAAAGGTTTCAGGTGTTGGAGAGGGTATGTCTTTGTCTTTAAAGAACACCAGAGTCCCAGTACAAAAATGTCTACTCCAATGAGGTCTTATACAACAGTACAGCGGTATCGAGGCTGGTATAAGAGATATTGCTAAGCAGCACCAAAAGTTCTTGTGGCTAGGTTGCGCGGTCGCGTTATTTTTTATGAGGTTTTCCCAGGAGGGGTATATTGCATATATTGCAAAGAACAGTACAGCTCTCTACAGATCTCCTCAAAAGGAGTAGTCGGTCAGTGTCTTGCAGCGGGATTTGATCCAGCTACCTATGGCCGACTTACAGACTTAGTGTAAGATAGTTGTAAGCTGTACATAAAAATGTATAAAAAATAATTAAAAAAAATTAAATAAAAATTAAATGAAAAAAAAAATAATTTTATATACATAAAAAAAACTCTAAGTATGTATACATGTGCGTATGTTTAGTTAAGGTAGACTTAAGTTATTTTAAGGTAGAATGTAAGTTAGTATTTAAGTTTTAACAAAAAAAAAAAACGTTCATATATTAAGTTTTTTCCTTAAAATTTTTCTTAATAAGTTGTACAGATAATGAAATAGTTAATTAAATGGTTAGGTCGAAAGACAGTAGATTAAGATTAAGCTTAGCTTAGAGTGCCCGCCGAGGGCCAGTAAGTTAGAATATAGAACAATGTATGACAGATACCATACAGCTGATCTATTGCATCCTTGACGCATATTGGCCATATTGTGCTATAAATCCTGGGAGCCCAAAAGTACAATAGTATATATTAGCCTTACCTGCAAAATTTACCTTCATTCAACTAGAACCATTCGAACATATTTCCGTCATACAAATGAATTAATTCAGTGGAAAAAAACATTCTAATTAATTTCCCAACAGAGTCGAACTATCGACTAGAACCAAACCATACATGTGAGCAATCTATCATGCAAATATTTTGGAAATGTGCGTATGCATATACAACATTCGCTCTCAGAGCTGAACACATACAAATTCTCGCTCAGGGAACCTACCATGCAAACTATTTGACTCAGTCTAACCAGCCATACAAGGCCTCTTTTACACGACTTATATTTGACAGAAAGCAAGAAAGGTGAAATGTACTTTCAAAATTAGCGTGTGTAAAAGCAGCCCAAGTAGAAACTATTGAATATTTTTTCATTCAATTTGATGAATGAATGATTTCCGGTTATCGAATAAATGAATAGTTTGCAACTCTCGAATAACTAGATAGTTTTTATTCGATAGTTCCCATCACTAATAATTACCTTCCACTGCGTGCGTATATAGATGTGTATAGAAATATATATAAGTTAATATAGTAACATTGTTCGTTCAATTAGTTTTAAGCATTTTTGTCTAGTATGTAAGTTTATCACGAATTAGAAAATAAGAATTAATTTAAAATACAAAAGAAATAAGCACAACCCCCAATTGGGAGGCGAGACCCAGTTATTTAACACTTGGACGAAAGGCCGTACGCATACTGTATCGGTAAGCTCGCTGACACTGTAAGTGCCGCCGTTAACCCGAATACGTCAGAGTGAATCTAGAACGGTGAGCCAAGCATCCGTAAAGATGACCCCCCCACCCCCCTATCAAACTCGTTTTCAAGCTACCAATTACGTCCCATCTTCGGTCGTAGGTAGTCGGCTCCCAGATTTCACCACGTGAGTGGGTGCGAAAGTAGGAGTTCATTTATATAAGCTAAGTACAGACGCCTGTGTCGGCTTGGTACGCTTCGAAGTCCGTTGACTTTTACTTAATATTTTGAATAATACGTGCGTTTTTCATTCATTCTGAAATTACTGTCATCGATGTTGCCCATTGAGACAGATAGTAATAAGAGGGATAGAGTACAAACAAAAATGTGTAATATCGAAAAAAGCGATTAAACAAAAATAAAAGAGAACTCAAGTGAAACCTTTTCATATCAACATGAAGGAAAGAGGAAAACAAGACATTTTGGAGCCGTTTGGAGAAGACAAAATGTGAAAGTAAATAGTGCGTGATAAAAATCAAAATAAAATGAGAAATTAAAGTCATTATTATATTTGTGCGATTATGCTGCATTTTCATCGTCAGTCCTCAGTCCGACCATTTGAACAATCTCGAGATCCTTCATGTTGCGCATCAGGATGGATAGTAGCTTACGTGTTTTGCTCACATGAACTAGTCCATTGGATGTCAACAGAGCTTTACGTTTGAGTTTTAATGCTTCTGTCGGCAGATTGTAGTTGTTTTTAGTTAGGCTTTTATTAATGTAATGCTCTTCGATGAGTTGAATTCGATGTCAGAAAGTTTGAGTGTGACTTTCTTACTTCTGCGGTACTGGCCCCCGCTGTCATCAGTGTTGTGAGCTGTTATTGAGGCGTGACTTAGCCCGAAAAATCATTTTAAGCTTTGATAGCTGCATGTTTATTGAAGGCGATGCAACCACGAAGATCCCATCGCACAACGAGCTGAGGAAGGTCTGCGGTCTAGTACGGCGGTATGGAGCGGGATGCTTGGAATGTAGGTAAGCAGCACCAAAAGTTCTGGTGGCTGGGGAGCGAGGGAACTCAAACTCATTCTTGATCAGCACTAGATCCGCTTGCTGACGCTGGATGTGCGTCTCGTCGGCATCGACTGAGTTCCATACGTACCATATCTTCGCAATTATTCGAATTATTCAATGCGAGTATAGAGTATGTCAACAGCGTTAGCTAAGTTTTACAGACCCAGATTTTTGAATGTCACTAACTTTCGGAGAACTTCAATGTTTCGGTTGTTGTGAGCGAATGCATCTTGTTTCGAAAGCCACTTTTGCTCAGTGGAGAAATTGACAAACCTGATATGAGACCGGAAAAAACCAAAAGGACAAATACTATCAGTTAAATAAATCGAAACAAATCACTACGTGAGGATAAAATTAGCACAATCTTAGGTCATATGTACCATATGTTCACGCGTTTCTAACATATGATTTGAAACTTTGGATTTATTTGGATACTCGCGAATTAAATCGGACGATGGAATAAACACGTCTGCTCCTTATGCATGTCACATAATATTCCGAATTCCGAAAGTTTCGATGACTTCGTGTCCTTTATTCAGAGGGTTAAAAGCGGCGCACGATAATCTCAACCTGATGAAAGAGGACATTTTATCCAAAAAATTAACGAGAGCCGATAATCCCCGGGATAAAGCAGCAGATTATCAAGGTCAAGCAGTGGATGTAGTTAGGTGTGCAACACGAAGTTAAGTAGTCTACATCAAAAACTGAACCACGATCCAGTTTCAGTTCCATGAGCGCAAGATCAGTCTGTACGAAACTGCAGTTCACGACAACTCTAATCTCAACATGTCAGAAAAATGTAAGTGTGAAGTGCTACGACTCAGCTATAGTTTTGCTGCAGGATCAGTACGGCAGCAGCGGAAGGACATTCTTGAACTGGTAACTTTAAAATCAATTCGCCACCGCTCGATTGCGCAGTATTTATGGGCCTGTAGTTGCTGCTCGTTCGCTCACCCCGCTATGCAAATACCACCGACTTATTATACAGTAATAGGCGTGTTTTTTGAGTGGTCAGTACTCAGCTTACACGAGAAGCAAGTACAAAACAGCCTACTAAGTTAAAACTTCTTAGTAAAATTTCACAGTCATCATTGATTAGGACGCGTTGAACAATTTCATTCATAGATGGAGTCAGGGAACTATTTGTTTATTTGAGGTTACTATCAAGATTATTTCACACTTGTAAGTGTTTACTTGTTGTTATCCAAATTTATAAAATATCAAGTCGTCTAATATATCACGCGTGATATTAAAGTCAGTGCTTCTTTGTTGTCTGCCGAAATCTTTGAGTATCGACTACATCGGCAAGCAGTACGTGTTGAGGATTTGGATAATACGTCCCAGACATCGAATCAAGTGCCTATTGTTCCCGACGGTTTAAATCGAATCCATTGACAAAAGCAACATCTAAGCCCAATGCTCATCAACCAACAACAGCATCGGTTCTCTATTCTATTCCTACTGGTTTTTGAAAGTCACTAACTTTCGGAGAACTTCAATGTTTCGGTTGTTGTGAGCGAATGGATCTTGTTTCGAGAGCCCTTTTTGCTCAGTGGAGAAATTGACAAACCTGATATGAGACCGGAAAAAAACCAAAAGGACAAATACTCTCAGTTAAATAAATCGAAACAAATCACTACGTGAGGATAAAATTAGCATAATCTTAGGTCATATGTACCATATGTTCACGCGTTTCTAACATATGATTTGAAACTTTGGATTTATTTGGATACTCGCGAATTAAATCGGACGATTTAACACGTACTTAGAAATTAGAGAGCAAAGACATATCCATTTTCGGCCATTTTTGCCCCTAGTCCACAAAAGAGAAAATTGTAAGAGTAGAGGAAATCCGTTGAATTTCGCTTATACTTTTACAAATTCATCAATTCACCCCTATATTGGAAGCCGATTCGTCAATTCACCAAAAAATGGCGGCCGATATATTAATTTTTCTGAGAAAATCGTGCTAAGTTGGCGACAACTATGTTCTATTGTTTAAAAGTGTTCAATGGGTACATAATTTAATGGTAGGATTGGGTGAATAAAAATGTAACGCCACGTATTATTTACAGAAATATTATGCATCAATTTAATCCATTAATGTATATATTACCACTTTCAAAAGTGAAAAATAATGAATTGAAACTTAAATTTTCTTAATTTTTAAGAGAAATGCCTTTATTTAAATTAAAGCTAACTCCGAAAAAAAGTTGCCAAAATTTGGACGTAACTTTCATTATGTATCTGTAAAATGGATGATGCAAATGTTTCAAAATTATATATAAAGGGTGATTTTTTAAAAACTATAAAAAAGTTTTTCCAAAAATAAAACGCATAAAATTGAAGAAAATGCATGAAATCTTTATTTGAATCGAAAGTAGTCCACATAATTTAATGTTTGAAGATTATTTCATGCAAATGTTGATCTTGACTGCGCCTCAAATGGTCCATCCGCTTAGTCCAATTTTGGCATACTCTTTTAAACATTTAGGACGGTATCTCGCGAATAAATGTTTCAATGTTGTCTTTCAATGCACCAATTTAAGCGGGCTTGTCTGTGTAGACATGAGCTTTAACATAGCCCCACAAAAAATAGTCGAAAGGCGTTAAATCGCACGATCTAGGCGGCCAATTGACCGGTCCCGAACGTGAAATAAAATGTTCACCGAACTCGCCTATCAATAAGTCCTTTGTTGCGCATGCTGTGTGGCATGTGGCACCGTCTTGTTGAAACCAGATGTCATGCAGGTCAAGCTCTTGCAATTTGGGCAAAACAAAGTTGGATATCATCTCACGGTAGCGCTCACCATTCACAGTTGCGTTACGATTCGCATCATCTTTGAAGAAGTACAGTCCAATGATGCCACCAGCCCATAAACCGCACCAAACTGTGACTTTTTCTGGATATATTGGTAGCTCTTGCAATGCTTCTGGCTGATATTCACTCCAAAATCGACAATTCTGAAACTGACCATAAAATCAAAGAACCCCGGGATGAACTTTCTTTGATAGTAAAATTTAATAATTTGCAAGCGCTGTTAGTTTGTAAGACGATTCATGGTTAAATTATAAACGAAACTGAAGATGTTTGACAGTGAAAGAAAACACGAAACGTTAGTCAGCTGTTTAAACCAGTGTTGCCAAAAAGATAATAGCTAAAAAATCACCCTAAGCCTGTACATAAGTGTCGTGCAAATGCATTTTATAGATTGAGCAAAAACATAAATTTAGCTGTTTATTCATTATTATCAACGTAGTGTTGCAGAAAGAAACTCCTATAAACAATAGCTTAATTAATTTCCCTCAATGTGTTAAATACTTAACACAGAACATTTGAAAAATGTCGGCTAAACGAGCAAATTTTCAAATAAGACCTGATCAAGAGGATCAAGTGTTTTCAAGAGCTCACACGTGTTCACAGACACGACGAGAAAAGGTATCAAGTGGCAACAGAGAAAAAAAATGCATATGGCTTTGCTTTCTTTCAAAAAGTTTCCATTATTTCGTTGGTATTGTGATAATTTTTGTTGTCTAACCTTTGTACGGTGTAGTTCTGTTGTGTATTATAACTTTATCTATTTAAGAAATTATGGCTGTCGTTGTAAAAGGTCGTTGTAAAAAGGTTTTTTGTTGAGTTAAATTTTTCTTCCGAAAGTTGGTACGTGTGCTTACGTCCATTTGATTAAAAGTCAAAATGCTCTATCAAAAATAAGTGAATTTTAATTCTCAAAAGCCAAAAAAAAAACACATAATAGATAGCCAGACAAGTAATTTGATATTGTACAATATCAAACCTTTAATAACCAAATAGTTTCCCCTGGCGCCATCTACTTTACTTAGCAGTTTTAACTCAGTAATTTGTTTTGTTGCTGCTTCACGAGTAAAATTTTACTAAGCATATTAATGACCACCCAAAAAAACACGCATATTTTTATTTTGATGTGAATTGTATAGCTGACTGTTTTAATTTTGAGTGGGTATAATTCTGTTCATCCTCATCGAGGTTGTGTGATGTATATGTTTATTTGAGAGTAACCGTTACTTAAAATAATGATAAAGGCGTCAACCATTGGGGACGGGTTTCGGACTTTTATTGATTCTGGCAAATTCAAAATTAACCAATAAAACTATTCGTTTGTTGCATGCTATTTGTTCTTTGAAAGAGCTATAGATGTGATTAGCACAGAGTATGAGTGCATTTCCGACCTCATTCGTTTTAGAGCTCTATTGGTCAGGCAAACAATGGTAGGAATATTTAATGTCGGTGTACGTATATTCGATGACTTATATTCACATCTGTATTTTTGTATGCACGTCCACACTCAACAAGAATAAAATAAGATAAGACAAACAAAAAATTCTAAATATGTAAATTAAAAGAACTTAACCTAAATCGAACAAAGATAGTGAGAGAAACAAAATTAAACAAAAGAGAAAGAAAAGGAAAAAACAGATAAATGGTCATGGACATTGATATGCTCAGCCTCCGTAAGTTGTTTGTTTTTTTAAATGCCACGGTTAGTAAATTGCCGTTATACCTTATGGATACTATAGTTTGCCTATTCACCATCCGACATTCTCCTCGGAGATACTCCTAAGGAGAGGATTTACATCTTATTTATACTAGTAAGGTAGTCCAGCTACGCCAGTCCTGGTAAGTGAATTTGTTGCTGCACATCTACCGTGCGTTCTTATACGTTTAGAGTTGCACCTTCTAATTATTACTCTTTCGAAGGTCTAGTGCAATGTTGGAAGTGATAGAGAAATAACCGTAGTCCAGTAGGGGAAGGATTAACTTTTTTTTAAACTTGCTATTTCACATTTTTGTATGTATGTATATGTGAGTAGTAGCAGTGTGGAAATGATTCTTTACTCCATCAAAATTTTTCGATTTTCGGTCTCTCATGGTGGCTTACTAGAATAGTAAGCTTTTAGAATCGCTTCAGAACCTTCTTGATATGTAGTAAGATCTTGGAGGCTATAATTGAAAAGTTGGGGGCTCAAAGATCCTTGCGGAACTCCTGATAGGATACGTACAGGCTGCGAGTATTGATTTTGGCAAAATATGACCATATACCATATTGCGTTCTGATAGGAATCTTTTGATGTCAGATTTGGAATGAAATAAACGTTTTTATATTACCGTTGTCTAGTCCATATGCAATAACGAACAGAATTTGTAATGTTTTATTTTTTCATAAATATATTTATACGAGTTTATTTCTAAAATTAAATATTCTTAGCTCCTATCTTCACAATCGATGAAGTCGTTTGGGTCTGTAAAAGGGAAAGTAAGTATATAAAACAAAAAAGGGATTGGAACGAATACCAAAAATGTATAGTCGTGCTTTAAGGAAATTACCCCATACGCCAATAAGAACCAGTGACCCCCTGAAAAGACATTTCACATAATTAATACGAAATATGCGTTCGATTAAAGGCCGATGATATTTCACTCATATTGATCCAAACTGAGCTTTTTCATAATTTCACCATTTTTCAACGTAAATGAACAAATACCCCTCTTAACTAACACATGTTGATTAAGGCTTTCTTTGTTTTTTCCTTACTAAAAAAATGCACTTACTGTAGGCGTTTTTTATTTAGAATCTGCACTGAAATGTTTGCTTGGGTAGCACAGTGTGTTTGAATGAAGAAAATAAAAGAGCTGAGCTTACTGAGCTGAGATCTGACTAAACAATTGCCTTTTGTGGCATATTGCTTTGACACATAAGGAATTGTTCGTTCTAAGGTTTTGCATTCATTTGAGCACAACGAATATTTTTGCAATAAAACAATTTTTTGTTGTAATTTATGGATTGATTTAGTTGCATAATGGTTAAAAGAGATTGTGTCGAAGTAATAATAAATGTCACAGAAGCACGCGTAAGGCATTGTGATTCTAATGACTGTGTGTTTAATCAATGCGAATTAACATCGGCCTTTAGCTAAATTTATATTCATGGGTGTCATTAATATTCGGTTTTTTGTTCGAAAGTGTGAACAATTGCAGTTACAGGATAAAACCAAATGGTTTTTAACCCAATTCACGATTTCTTGACGAATGTTGCAGTTGCACAATATTGAGGAAGGGCTATTTTCAAGCCACTCGATTGTGTAACTCTTAAACAATGTTTTTTCCGCGAACAGTAGACTCAATAACATGCATTCCACATTTAAATAACGGCTGAATTACAATCTTAGGTCCACTAAAACAATTGGTATCTTTAATTTTTGTAATAATTATGCGTTCTTCGCGCCGTGATAATTTGTGGGATTGGCCTCTTTGCTTCTTTAACTCAACGCGACGTAAGTTAATGAGACGTCTTACGATGTCACCGGCCATATTAGACTTCAGTTTTAATTTTGACGCAATTTCATTATCTGATTTATTGTTTAAGTGCTGGCTTAACACCAATTCTTGTTTTTCAGGCTAAGTCATCTTTCTTTTGCGGCCCATATAATTTTGTTTAGCACCCGAGGATGGTTTCTAATAGACTATTAACAAATAAAGCTGTGGTAAAGCAATCATTACGGATTTTACTCGCAAAAAGAAATACAAATAGAAAACGAATATTAATGAAGGTATATTTTCATAGTTTTTCGAGAAAATTCATTATTTCCATTCAAAAAATGTCTAATTTCGAAGAAAATTAAGGAATATTCAAAGCTGAAAAACAATGGGTTAAGAATCATTTGATTTTATCCTGTAATTGCAATCTGCACACATACTAGCAAAAAACCAAATATTAATGACACCCACTGTGGATGAGTGGGTAGACCTTACCGATTATAAATAAATTTTTCCTTTCTGAAACACATCCCTTTAATACCAAACGTAAAGTTTGGTCCGACCTTACAGCTTGATGCCAAGCATTTGTTATCATAGACAAAATAATACTGAGGTACGGAAATCCATAATCTGAAAGTAGAAAGAAAAAATTAATTTCAATCAATTCATAAACAAAAGATTATTGAGCTATGCACATCATCGTCTTCAGTGGCCGACATGATCCACTAAAGTGGTCGCCATATGTACAATATGAAAATACACAGAGCGCATATAAAACAGCTTGATATTGAATTGTTTTGTTTACGTGAGTAATTTAAGAATTTTGACTTAATTGAAGCCAAAAATGCACTGATGTGACGCCATTTTCGTGAGGTACATTATTTCACCAAGCAAGTGTGCGTAAATATGAGCAAGTTTGCGACGACTTTTACATACATAACTGCCATTATATCATGAATAACCGTCAAAATGTAGAAAACACATAAGTCTGTTTTTACACGGTCTTTTTTTACACGGTTTTGATATAACACGGTTTGAAATTGAATATTTTTAATTTTTTTACACGATTTTATTCCATTTAGCACGATTTGAAATTTTATGTACTTAAATTGTTTTGTCAAATTTAATTTTTGCGAAGTATGTTCAGATCACAAAAAAGTATTTATGAAAGAAAAAGTCTGAAACCATCGATAGTATCGATAGTGCTATCGATAGTTTGCGAACACTAGCTTAAAGATTTAAGTGAATTCCCTTTTAGCGCGTACAAGCAATTTTTACTGGTCAAAGCAAATGTGAATAGGACTAATTTAGGGGAATTCCCTTTATGTGCATACAATAAAATTTACTGGTCAGAGAAATTGAAACGTGTTAATATTTTGTCAATGCAATAGTTGTTTAGTTCCTGAACTTGCCATACATTTAATTTATATTACTTTTAAAATTAGAGTGCATATCTTTTTTATCATTAGTTACTATGCTTGTGAAAATAAGCATTATATATTTGATTTAATAAAATAAACATGAATTCTTGTTCTTAAAAATCTTGTTTTTCACTAATTTTAATAGGTTTTAGAGATTAGGAACAAATCACCCATTTTTGTATACGATCAATGTCTTTTTTTACACGGTTTTTTTTACACGGCTTCTTCTGGAACCAATCTACCGTGTAAAAACAGACTTAGGTGTACATGGAAAAAAGTATTCTAGTTTTGTAATAACTACTTTATAATTATAAATTATAAAAATTAACACCAGATGGCGCTGACTATCGAAGTCTATTCGTCAATAGCAAAGCAACCAGTCGACAATCGCCAGTGGGTGTGATTATTGATTCATTCGAGACTCGCAAGCGGGGCCTATAAGAGTAATGTACTATTGTGTCATTACATATCCTATGAATAAATTTTATTAGAGATTAGATTTCGTACCCGACTTTGCTCGAGTTTGTTTCTTCAACCGGTACTTTGCGAAAATGTTTATTTCTTCCTTTTCGTTTGGTGACTCTGGCAGTCGTTCGTATATGTTCGATTGAGACGTAGAAACGACTACACACTTGACAAGGTTTCATACCGGATTGATGCAACCACCCTTATTTTGAGAATTGTATTCCCGTTTAAAAAGTGCTTGTAACTTCCTAACCTTAATTTTTGTCACATTCAGCATCTACATTTTAGAATGATTTTTGTTGAAAATTTCAGAGCTCTGCGACGTGTAGTTTCGGAGCCTTTGTCGGTCAGACACACAAATTTGTTGTTTTATAGTTAAGAAGATATTGGAGTAAAAAACGAACGGGCACAGACACAACCTGGTGTTTATTTTATTTTATCACAGGTAACAGGTAAAATGTTACATGTTACATGACGAAATGGCTCACAGTTAATGGGCAACTCTGTAGAAAATGATTCACAGTTTGTGTTTCTTGACAAAAGTTATATAGCGGTGAGCCTTCGTTGTTGTTCAGTAAGTGCTTTTTGTTGAACTGTGCATACCCTTAACCAATTCGTATTAGTTGTACCGATTGCAGACGATTAAGATAGTTGTTCTATATCACTTTTTCCGGTTTTAACAAATCAACTGACATACGAACAATAAAAAACAAAAGCATATAGCTATTCTACTTCAATAGTAATAATGACTATAAAAATACCTATAGTATAATCATTTTTTAAAAATTCTTATAAAAAACGTTAAGATTTGTCAATAATGTCAATTTTCCACAAGTCAATTTGCGACCCTTAAAAGACTAAAGGAGAGAGAGGTGTAAATCAAACTTGTGCACCCCCACAGGATAACGATATCAAATTCAACACTAACTTAATACGGGTGGAGCTAAAAGGAATCATGACAGAAAAGAGTAAAAAACACCTCCCTCACACCACCCAACAACCGACGAAAGTATGGATGACAATTGACATATTGCCCACAATGGAAGAAAGAAGGAAATGCAAATCACATCCAAACAGATATAGACATATAAACAGAATTATTAAACTCAATATCATGGAGGCCAAGAACCATTACTTGCTTCAAGAATGCGAACAGCTGGAAAAGTACAGTCGGAACCATAATAGTTTAAACACACACAAAAAAAGTAAAGGAAATCTCCAGAGTTGTTATGACCAACTACTACGACTGATAACTTAAAAAAGCAGAGAGTCGAAATTTCTGCTGCATGTAAAAGAAAAACTAAAACAATGAAATGAATACATCGAGGAAAATAACGAATAGCAACGGGACCTGATGGGATACCAAATGAACTTAAACTGCTGCTTGCTACAACGCAACAAACTGCTCTGATTACAGAACAATTAGCTTGATGAGTCACATGCCAAAAATTGTTTCTATTTATAACACACAGAAGGATTTACAATAAACTAGATGAAGACATAAGCTGTTCACAGGTTAGAATTAGAAATGGGTTCAGAACACGAGATTCACTATTTGGATCCAACATGCTAATCCAACCAAGCACCCGTTTTCGTGTATTTTGTCGACTATGCAAGTTGAGCATAAAAAAATGGTGGACCTATTCAGGAGTAAAGGAATAAATAAGAATTCGGTTAAAATCATTAAGTTTCTTTACTGGAACCAGAAAGAAAAAAAAAACTATAGAAGGTGAAGAAACCTTGTCTGACTGCTTGTCAGAGGAGTCAGCCAGTCAGTTAACTTCAACAGCATACTAACAGACCCCAAAGAAGGAATCAAATATCGTGGAAATCAAAACGGAACCCTTATCAATATGCATCGGATGATGCGATGATAATGGCGAGCAGCATAGATGAGCTGAATATTATTATGAATAAACTTGCAAACGAAAAAAGTTTAACAAAGGTCAAAGCAAACACTAGTTACGATAGAATAAGCACCATTAAGTATCTCGGAACAATAAAAAATAGCGATGTAAGAGCCCAAACAAAACCCGCAATTCCAGGTGTGAACCACCGAAGGAAAGAATGGCATTGCGATAGTATGTCTTCTAACGGTGAACTTCGGACACCTAAGCCAATCCAGTTTCAAATAAGTCTTCTTTACTGCAAACAGGGGATGAGTGTAGTGCGAGCTCTTCTTACCCCTTACTCGCGCGAATAAGACTTAATAAAGGCAACCCAAAACCCTCAAGGAACTTTTGGAATTCGGAGTGGAAGGTCACTGTGAAGCAATGGCAGCCCATCGAGCTCAGTATCCTCTATGAATTGAACGACGCGATCAGAACAGCTAAAAGGTTCATCGAGCTCAGTATCCTCGATGAATTGAACGACGCGATCAGAACAGCTTCGGATTGCTGACAATTCTCAAGGGATTTATGCTCATAGAATGCGAGAACGAGAAGACCCTTGAACGGCTCGAAAGCTTCATAGCCAAGACGACAACCGTAGAGTTGTAGGTAAGAGTTAAATCCTTAGCTAACTTAGGCCAAAAAGTCGCATTCACCAAGAGGGTCCATATCTGTCGAAGAAAACAATTGAGTTGAACCTAAGATACCTCAACTCCGAACTAGTAAGCCAGGATGTGGGCGAACACGCCGAGAATGGTATGGATAAGTTAACACGAGTGCCCCAAATACATTCGATACTGTGGGAACTAAGTGTTCTCATCTCAACGGGGCTTCACTTATTGTTTAGCCTCCAAAAGAAGAGTGTTATTAATTCTCATAGTAAAATAATTAACTGATATAGTTCACGTGGGATTATCCCTAAGCAGACTTGGACTCCTTTGCGAAAAAGAAGTTTTGAGGAGAAGACTCAACGACGAACTGTACTATCTAGTAAACGAATTCGATTGTCTCGACTCAGATGGTTAGGACATGTAGAAGAAATGGACACTTACGCTCCGGTTCGGAAAGTCTTGGAGGACAACCCTGAAGGACAACGCGGTAGAAGAATACCTCGCCTCCGATGGCGGAACCAGCTATATAGAGGTCTCAATCAGCTGGATGTACAAAACTTAAGGCGCTTAGCCTGGTGCTATAACGATCTACTTGTATTAAGGAAGGATCCCTATCAATGCGGCCAAAACTTCCAGACTTGCAGAAGACTGGACGACCTATAGAAAGACCTTAAGGAATTTTAAAAAAGCAGCCGCCGCGGCCATGCGTCAGTCAAGGAGATCTCACTGCATTGGGGTCATGAACACAACCGAGTCTGCCAGACAACCAAGATTTCACCTTAAAGTTCCTCGGTTCCGGTGATCATTAAAAATAAAGAGTGCATATGGACGCAGTAATCAAGTGAGACTGTACACACGAACAACCATTCACGACTGACAACACCTTAACTGCTGTTACCAACTTACCAAAGGGAATTATCAGTGAGGACGTGAGATGGGCTATCAACTCCTTCGATCCGTTTAAACCCCCAGGGGTCGAAGGTATTCTTCTCATAATGCTTCAGGGAAATAAGGATGTCATCACTCCCATTCTAAAAGACCTCTTCCTATGCGGCCGGTTAAGGTTGTCTTTATCCCTAAATGCGGTTAAACTAGCCAGCATAGAGCATAGAAAGATATTAGAGCTATAGACCTTACCTCTTTCATTGTAAAGACATTTAAAAAAAAGCATCAGCGCAAAAGACAACTGGAGATTAATCTTCACGGATGCCTCGAAAACACAGCTATCCACAACCTTTGCTCTTATTTATGAAAATGGAACTTTTATAAGACAAAGCCTCCTACCAGACTTCGCATCCAACTTCACCGCAGCGTTTACTGCTATCCTCGAAGCAATCAAAGTTGCGAATCGTACTTGCGCAGCAGTCTCAAATCCTAACACCAAACACATAATTGGGAACCAAATAAGAAACCTTATATGCAGAAACTCTGACAAAATCAAACTTATGTGGATTCCTAGTCACATCGGAATCACAGGTAATAAACACTCAGAGTTTACCGCAAAAGAGTGCATACATTTTCCTATGATCACATATAACATATATTCGACCCCCGACTCCTTATCAGCAACACGAAAAAAACCGTCTTCCCTCCTGGGAAAACTAGGTAGATTTGAAAATTTCGCTACAATTGTGAATCTCAACACTGACAACAGATCGAATGCTCTCTGCATCATACTATACACTCAATCCATTTGTTTATGATAGACCCTCATACAAAAGAGACACACACAAGTTATCAGTTCCCGAGGACAGAAATACCTAAACATCTAACGAAATTTAATTCATTTCAGTTTTCATTTAAAACGCCTGATCAAAACCTTTGTTGGGACTTATTTATTTTCAAAATGACCAGTTTTTTTAGCATCTGGGACGCATAATTAATTTAACGTGTGGTAACACTGTATGCATACAAAATAAATGAGAGGAGACTGCGAAGGTAGACAACGACGTTATGGTCGTATGGACGTCTCATACGAAACAGAACGGATACCGAACTCCAACAGCCAACTAGGTATAGAATGAGGCATTACAACTCAACTACTCTACCAAAGCGTAATGTGCGTTCACATCACATTCACAATCACAATTAAAGGGCTTGCATCATAACTGCTCATAACAGTTCAAGATGATGGCCAACCCGAGTCGAAGGGTTCCAGATTTGATGTTCATTTATTCATTTTAATTTCAGAAAATCAGTTTGACAAAAATTTAACTCGATTCAACTCGGTTTGGGCTTATCGAAGGTTGACTCGGTTTATCTCGGACCCACCTCTAGTCGAGCCTTAAATTTTTAACCGCGAGGCATATGTTTTGCTCAACGAGTAATATTTTTTGCTTGGAAGGGAAAAATTATTTATTACTGCTCCGTATTTTGTATGTCAATGACTGACTACTGGAGGGGGCTAAACCTAGAGGTCATCACCCTATGAAAGTTAATTAAACATATTAAGCGTCGATATGCAATATCCATCTAAATTTAAAAAGTTAACATTTCAGCTTTATGTACTTACATATAAAACCACAAGTCATTGTATGTAGGAGCATCAGAAGAGGAAAGAAGTACAAAGCGGAATAGGCTGCATGAGATTTTTCAATTCCAGTGACATTATTCAGAAACGTTCTTATAATCACCATTTTAAGCAGTGACACAAAATAAAATATTAGAACGATCGTTTGCCTGCAAGAAATGTGGTGAATAATTGTATGCAAATAGTATGTTCCTTTTTGTTACAAAGGATAAACAGCTTCCTGTGTACAGTGCAGTTTTAATTGATAATTTGGATACGGATTATAGAACAGAGTATACCAATCCGAAAACTGCTTTACTCCACACGTATGTAACCGAAATGTACCCACTGGCTCCATGAGAAGAATAGATATTATTGCAGCTAGAATCAGTTCTGTAATTGCTGAGCACAGAAGGGCCACCTGATGCCTGCAGGATGTAAACCCATTAAAATATGAAGTCACATATAACTTTAGTATTGATGTATTACTTTACGTTCTCACAGTAAATTGTGATAAAATAACAATGCATTATTAATGGCAGCATAAACATAAAGCCAAGAAAAAGAACATCATACACAGATGGCTCATCCTGACATTCAACACATTCACGCAATTCATTCACTCTGAATCCTCTTGGACAAGCACCACAATCACCGAGGGAACCATTTAGTGCAGAAGTTCTCCCACAATATAGGCCAGGACAAGAATCCTTCATTATTTAAAAATCACAATACATTTAGTCAATCACTTCAAAATATGACAACAGAATTTGACAAATAAAAACAATTGCATCGAAATGTTCAGTTTTCCAGTGGAATAGTGACTTTGTGGGAACGTTCAAATATTATTTTTTGGTAAGATTTAGTAAAATTGTTGGTAAAATTTAGTGAAGCCCGGAGGCATGAACAGTAAGTGAATGTTACATTGTTTTTTTTATTCAAGGAACGTGGTATACTCCGATTCTAGGAAAGCCAAGTTTTAGCAGCGCCAATTTTAGATTTCGACAAAATAAGCAAAATATAGGTCTGTTCCAGTACTTTATGCACCAAATTGTGAAGACTGTCATTTTAAGGAGTGGGGATAAAAACCTTTCAGAGAGAAGCTAAGCAATTAAACCAATTGTATACCTAAGGAAATTTTTTAGAGCTTGTTGCGATCTTTATGATTTGATATATGCCATATATCAAAATTTATAAATTTAAAAACATTGTCTTAGTGGAATTTACTTCGGTCTTAATTCTTACGAACTATGAATTCACAAAATACCAAAAGAAACTAAACTAATTCAAAACATTTGCACAATTGCCACAAGTACATTCGAGTTCTTAAAACACCGAGTGATTTGACAGAAACCAAAAACCACTAAAATTTCTTGGGTTAAAATGGTCAGTGTGGGGAAATTTTAACTCTCGAGAGTGCGCTCGTTTGACATAAAACCCATACTTGTCATACTAAAACAGACTTTCGTAGATTTTCGTCGTAATATTTTATTCTGATTATTTTGGGTACGGGAAAAGATCTGTTGATTGCCAAATGTATCTGCAATCAACTTATTGATATTTGAGACTCGCAATAGAACCTAAGCGATTTACCAATTCTTGTCAGTCATTATTATTTGTGCTTATTTCGTCAAAATCTCCAAAATGTCGTTTTCAAATCTTTGCACCCCGGAAATCGTAGTCGTCCGGAGGTCCGATTAACTAAAAAACTTACTGAAGTGAAATCTTACAATGTTTTTCGTTGTATCACTGAAACGGGTTTTATTGTATAAATGTTGTAGTTACTGAAGGTTAGCTGGATTCGTTGGATACTTTCACTTTATATTACCGGGTAACACAACATGTTCGAAGGACCAAAAATGCTTTGAGTACTTTTACACACGTTAAATCAAGCAGCAATTTCGATCGGTTTCCCTTTTGTGATCCCAAGCCACTTTTACACACAGGATCCCAACGATCCCAACGATTGCGATTTTTAGTCATTTTTATTTCGTCGCGAGCCTTAGAGGTTCTGTGCGGAGAGAATTTTTTGAATGTAGAGAAATTTCAAAGCGACGTTTTAGATGTTGAAAATGCATGCTGAGTTTGTACATTTCCAGTAAATAGCAGAGAAATTGCGAGTAAAATTGCTGACAACTATCTAACATGTACCCAATGAAAACAATTATCAACAGACGTTCTAAAAAGTTGCAGCTTTTTTCGCAATATACAAGTGCACTTAAAAGAGTTCATGGGAATATGCGTGGATATTTAAATCCTGGCAATGCATCCCAAAATATATTGTAAATATAAAATAAACATTAGATAAGACCAAATAAGCAAATAAAATTCTTCCTGTAATTAAAACCTCTAATAAAATTAATTTCCATTCCAAAAATCCCCGACCTCATCAAGCATCTGTGGTACGCATCCGATAAAGTGTCCGTGTACCAGCCACACAAGGCCGAACACGATAATAAAGGAGAAATCAAAAGAAGATAAGGGAGGACACGAAGAATGAACCTCGATCCTGGTCATCTTTTCAACCTTTCACACACACGCCCTTTGTCGTTCTTACATATGTATAGCATCCCTCCAGTACCCATATCGCTGCTACAACAAAAATGAGGCAATCGAAAAATAAGCGAAGGGTGACAAAAGAGAATAGGCCGAATCCCAAGATTTTACGTCATTCGGTCAACCCCCCTTACGTTTCACTTCCCTTGACAACAAGAAGCAAACCGTTAGTAACAAATTTAGTTCGTGTAAAAGGGGCCATATTGTACTTTGCGCTTGAGTAGAGATAATAGAATTGAAGAGGCATACAACGATATACGGTGGTGGTTTGAAAGAGTGAATTTAGAGAGAAAATGAATACTTTTTAATCAAAATAATGTTAAAATTTAAAGTGTAAGTGCCCAAGTTTTGTATGAAGCGATTGTCAAGAGTTTAAATGTGACAGTTTTTGCATAACACTACTTTAAAAAAACGTAAACAAGCCACCATATTACATGCAATTGTTGTTCAACAAAAACATTAAATTAATGCTAAACGATATTTTGTGTTAAATTTCGTGTTTTTTAATCGAATTGATTAAAACTAGCAAAGGGAAATGCACTGGGAAATTTATACATTCATACTAATATATTGTGACGTTTACACAAATCACTTTCAAGCGCCATCTGGGGGAAACATTCGAACACCATTCGGAGTAGTAGCCATAATCATATTAATAATATAATATAAGCGGCGCTACAGCTCGTAGAGGGCCAGGGCCTAGCTCCTCAGCAAACACTCGTGTTGTGCGTGCTATTGTTCTCTCAAGAGTGAAAGGGACCTACAGTTTAATGCCAAATCCGAACGGCCAAGTTTGAGAAGCTTTTTCTAGACTGGAAATACTCTTTGAGTATTGTCAGTGACTCGAAAGAGGTATGGTCGTGAAGATTGTTTTCGTCGCACAGAGCTGGAATCGAACCTACGATGTCGAGGTTGGGGTCGACGCACATACCCACAACGCAACGGGCCACCACTAGTAGCTATAATCAGTCGCTGTAATGATGCTACACACAAACCACCCCCACAACCAAAGTCTATGGAGTAAATGGGGTCCTGTACATATAGCCGGAGAGGTGATTGTTGTGTTCCAAGCGAAAGGGACAGAGCCGCGCCGGTACCTCCGAACAGTTATACATAATCAACCCCTAATGCCATTCCACAGGCAGATAGCTACAGACTTTTCTAGAAGGAATTCTGGCTGATATAAATATCGGATTAGCGGCCGAAGCAGTGATAGCTTTGGACTTGGTATAAAAGTGATCAAAATGTGAGTCTCATTTTGTCACAATTGAGTGGTCGAATCCTATTGGACAAATTAATTGTGAATACGTAGACACAGTATATGTCTAAAACGTAACAATATGTGCATATTCTACCAATTAAGCAGAACACAAGCCCATTTTCCATTGAGCGATTCCAAGTAAAATATCACTTCTGAGAGCGTGGTTGTGTGATTGTCAACACTTATTGCAAAACTGGCATACCTTTTCCGGTTATTTCACCACCAATTATACCCGGAATTGATAATTAGACGTATACTTCACAAAATTAATTTTCTACCAATTTTGAATTCTCAATACAACTTTGTACTCGCATATGAGCTGTCAGAATTTTTTCCTAAGAACGTAGCTAATGAAAATTAACACCAGTGGGAGCTGACTATCGAGGTTGATTCGGCAATTGCTGATCGACAAACGGCTGACGATGATAGACATGCACCCCTATTGCCAGTATCAAATATCATTCAATTGATAAATTTGTCATCAATCGATTGATATTTGATAAGGATGTCGGTATTGTGTAACGCAGTTTATAAAATGTTTGAGAATTGTGAATAAATTGACTGCTGTAAATGAGAAGTACAAATTTGACACCTTTATTGCGAGTGTCAAAAAAGCGATATTAATATTATTTGTGATGTGTTGTGTTTTTTCAATTTAATTTAATAAAACTAGAACATTTCAAGTAAGAGCAATGAAATAAAAATAAGTTAAGTTGTTTTGAACTACGAACAATCTTCAGTTTTTTTTTTTTGAAACTCTACGAAAAGAAGGCAGGTATGGGATGGTTCCAAAGTAGAATGTATGTATGTAATTTCGCATTTGAAATCAGTTCTAATGGGTAATACCTTTTCAGTTTTGTGAAAAATGTTCGTTTATCGAATACACCATTTGCACATTTGTTGTAGGAAATAAGAAAAAAGTAAAACCCCAACCTCTGGTTTTAAAAGATGTTCTTGTAGTGCTCGAAGCACACATTTGTCCAGTCAATTCATATCACAAACCGATTTCTTAAATTGTAAAATAAATGAATTTAATTCGAACAACATCATTTAGTTGAGATTTATCTTGTATTTGTGTATTTAATACAATAATTAAATTAAAAAAAATAAAAACTAAGCATGTTCAACAATATTTGACTTAACTTCGTCTATGAACCTCGAAAATATGATTGACTAAAAAAATGATGCTTATCAACATCGATTTAAATTGACACAAATTGACTCGGATCAATCTTTCATTGATAATTAACAATTGCTATTGGCGAATCGACCTCGATAGTCAGCGCTCTCTGGTGTTAGTTCCGATTAGCTACGTTCTTATGCAAAATTCTCATTCGCGGGAACAAAGTTGTGTTGAAAATTCAAATTTGGTAGAAAATTTAATTTCTGAATTTATACATTGAATTACCAATTCCGGAAATAATTGTTGGTGAAATACCCGGAAAAAGTATGCCAATTTGGTAATAGTTGGTTGTCAATTTCTCAAAAGTGATATTTTATGGTACATGGATTTACTCAATGAAGTATGTGTGAGTGTTCTGCTAAATTGAAAGAATATGTACTCATATTGAATTCCCACTGCATATACCTCTACCGAGCTAGTTTTAGTCAATTTCTTAAAATAAATCTAAATTTAACACATAATATCGTCTATCATTAATTTGACTTTTTTCTTGAACAACAACAATTGCGTGTAAAATGGTGGTTTGTTTACATTTTTTAAAGAAGTGTTCTGCAAAAACTGTAACAATTAAACACGTGACAACCGCTTAATACAATACTTGGGTACTTATACTCTACATTTCAACATTATTTGCATTGAAAAGTATTAGTTTTCTATTTAATTTCACTTTTTCAAATCATTACCATATTTCGAGATTTTAATGTAAATTCCTAACCCTCAACGATCTGTCAGAATTTTGTCTAAGAAAAAACCAAAAAACTCCGACAGATGGCCAAATGTCGATTGGCCAATACCAATGAGTGTTCATAAGTATCGTTTATCATTTTTTTTGACACTCGCAATAGGGGGGATGGATAGACGCACGCGGAATCAACTGCGGTTGAGTACGAAAGTGATCGATGACGAAGGCCACGCTTCTCCCGGACTTTATAAACAGAACTACGTTCGAGTTGGATCAATCCTGCGACAAACAGCATCAGAAATAAGAGAGCAAAGATATATCCATCTTTTGCCTCTCTTGCCCCTTGATTCCATCTGACAGCGTTTTTTAAAACCTTTTGCGCCATGTCTATGAATACGTGTAAGCTCTTGAAAATAGCTGATCCTCTTCCCCAACCACAGTTTTGTGGTGGATTGAAGGTCTTATTTGAAACATTTCGACATTTTTTAAATTTTCTTTGTTAAGTATTCAACACATTGTGGAGGGGTAAACAAACCAACAAAGAGTATGTTCACGCGGTAAATTAATAAGCTCCTGTTTGTAGGAGTTTCTTTTTGCATCCTTAGGTTGATATTAGTGAATAAAAAGATAAATGTATGTTTTTTGCTTAAATGTGAATAATATCTATAAAATGCATTTGCACTACATTTATGTACAGATATATACAATTTTGAAACATTTGCATTAATCAATAAAATAAGCAATTTCTTTTTAGTACCTTATTATTTATATTCAATTTTGCAACACTAATTTCTTCATTATCATCAATCTTTGTTCGTTCTCCGTAACTGCATTGATTTCTCAACTCTTGACATTTATTCGGCTTAAGAAATCTGGAACCACGTTATCCTTTCATATGATGTATTCGTCTTATGGGCGGTTGCATGGTGCGAGCTTAATTGTCGCTCTGATCTAAACGCAGAATCAATAGAAATTTAGTTTTCACAGTGTAACTTCCTTCGATTCCTTTTTTACAGATATATGATGGAAGTTACTTCCAAATTGTGGCAACTATTTTTTTGACTTAGTTTTAGTTTCAGTATCTGTAAATTTCTCTTAAAAACTAAGACATTTTAATTTTTAATTGTTTATCTCTTTTCGAATTTATGAATGAATGCCGCCATATTTTAGTGAATTGACGAATCGGCAGCAATTACAGGGGTGAATTGACGAATTTGTAAAAGTATAAGTGAAATGCAAGGGATATCCACTACCCTTACATTCCTCTCATTTGTTGACTAGGGGCGCAAATGGCCGAAGATTGATATCTTTTTGCTCTCTTATTTCTGAACAGCATTCTGAACGAATATGTGCTTTTTAAGTTAATATGAAAAATAAAGAAAACAATGAACACAACTGGACGGCTTCTAGAACAAGAATGGAATGATTTTATTCGTTATGAAATTCAAAAAGTATAATAAAATCAAGATGACAGTAACAAAGAAAAGAATAAACGCGATCATAAATGCTGTGCGTGATACTTACATTTCAACACCCCCTCTGGTCATGTAAACCAAGATCCTTTCTCAGATGTTTGAAGCACAAGACATCAAGACTTTTTTTGAATTTATCAGTTAACTGCTCTCTGGTGTCTATAGGTAGAATTCAAATTTCGCCTTTTTAGACATTATCTCTTATATAATGGTGTTTAATATCAATTTGCTTCACTCTTTTATCTCTTTTTGAAATAGTGCTTTTTTGAAAAACTTAATGCAACATATTCTGTTTCACTTGATGATGTTGAAACGGTAGATTGTTTCTTACTAGACCAGGAAACTGTGCAGCCATATAACTTAAACAAATAACCAGACACTGACTTTCTATCAAAAGGATAGTACAGCGTCAGTATATCCAATAATTGGTAGTCAAAATATTTTAAGTTCGGTTATTACCAACAATCAGTAGGTCATCGAAATACAAGATAAGTATTAAAATACTTTCCAGTTAAATTTTTGTATACATTTGTATATTTAATCGTATTTTGTACGTTCAATCCGGAAAGAGATCAAATGCGCATTAAACTTTTCGTTCCATAATGAGGTGATTGTTTTAAACTGTACAATGTAGCTAGTAACTCAACTAGTTTGCAAGCCGTACCTTTTTTTTGACATGCCTTTAGGTACTTCCATATATATGTTCTCCTTCAGATCACCATATAGGAAAGCCGTTTTTTTTATGAAAAAAAGTAGATTTAAGAAGCTTTACTCCTTCAGGTGCTTTGACAATTTGCCACACGTTGTTACGTTTTATTGAATCCAGTTGTGTTGTCATAATCGGTAGGTACATTTCTATATCAACAACATTTGCGTCTAAGTGATAAACAAAATCAAGCAACTTACCTGCTTTACGGCGCTTCCTTTTGCTATGCTTTACATTAATGTCATCTGTACTGCTGCTATTACTTTGCAAGGGGGGCGCAGTTCCATTTTCACTTCCATTTTCAGTACCTTCAGAGTCACTAGGAACAACGTTTTGATCGGATAGTTCCACCCTCTCTTGTTCATATGCTGTTATTACAGAAGATTCTTCAACATCAACCGTGTATTTCTGCTATTTCAGTCAGTCACTTTGCTCAATTTCCATGTCGTTCTCAAATTGGAATTTTATTTCTTCAAACATCACATCTCTAGCTTTTTGCTTTTCAGGATCCTATAGCTGATATCCATTTGGGGCATATCCAACCATTATGGCTTGCTTACTTTTTGAGTCGAGTTTGGTCCTGTTTTGATGCGGAATCCAAACATAAACCTTACAGCCCAATACTTTTAATTTTTTAAGATTCGATTTGTTTCTATCCCGTAAATCTATAGGAGTAACAGATGGACTTAACCTACTAATAGGACTTCGATTCAAAATAGAAACGTCAGCGAACGCAGCCTCATTCCACAGAATCTTTGAGATTTTTGTCTCAAACAGCATAGCACGTGCATTTTGAATCAATGTCCGATTAAATATTTCCGCGATGCCATTTTGCTGTGGCGTGTGGGCAATTGTAGGCTCAACTTCTATCCCTTTAGTTGTGTACCATTTTATTTGCTCATTTGACAAGTATTCTCGTCCTTGATCAATTGTCAGCTTTGAAATAGACAAACTGAACATTTGCAGTTATAAGAGTTTCATATTCTTTTGTAGCTTGGAAAACATCAGACTTATCCTTTATAGAAGTATCATAGCGAAATGACTATAGTCGTCGATGAATGATACAAAATATCTAGTGCCATCCCATGCTATACGATCAATTGGTGAAATTGAAATATTTCGTCGCACTGCTTTCGTTCCATACATACACTCCAGATATACTTGCAATCTCCTGAAGTTAAACCAGTAATCATATTACGTTTAATTAACTGCTTCAACCCTTGTTCAACAATATGACCCATTGGTTTATGTCATAATATTGCCTCTGTGGTTGTACACACGTTTGCCGTTCGTTTCTCAGTTTAAACTGCTAGTTCATACAATCCCTCATTGAGAAAAGCAGTCGCAATTACTTCATTATTTTTCAGGATAATGGCTTTATCTTGGAAACGGCACATACAGAACATCTTTTATGAATTATTTTATATTCTTGTTAATTATGCCACTTTGTTTCATTGTTCTTGGCAACATTTATTTCTGTGGGCGAATCTAGTTTTATCAGCTCTTTGAAGTAGGCATTCTTCTTGGCCAAACGATCACTGGCTCCGGTATCTAATGTGACGAGTATTACTTGCTTTTCATATACTGAGCAATGAGCGGGGATTCGGATAAATACGCGAATTATGACTTTTCATTTGCTACAAAGGAAACTCCTTTATTTGCACTTCTGTCTTCACTTTTAACTTTACAGTCATATGTTTTATGGCCAGATTTGTCACATTTAAAACATTTTCCAAAGATTTTTTTTGGAAGTTTTTCTTAGACTGCTATCTAGACTAACACTCTTTCACAGACGTTTTACAGATGCGCAGAATGTGGAAATCAGAACGCTGGAGATGAAAAACTTCCAACAAATAATATGTATCAATTATAACATGGCTATAAGGTTGCGCTTGGGCAATAAGATCTGGGCTATACAATCCAACAGCCAGGGTATGTTTCCGCAAGTAAATAAAATATTTCGGGGGAAAGATTAAAACGACAATGAACAATTGCTGACCTTAGCATCAAGATCAAGATGGGGCTTACAGGTTTATAGACAATAACTTCTTCGTGCTGTATTTCAGCTAGTGTATACGGTTAACGAGGTTCTAAGGCCAAATCACGAACTGGAGAACGAAGCCCTTCTAAACTAGAATATGAAGTTGAAAATCAAGATTTTCCCAGTGACGTTAATATGGCAAATGGTGCAATCAACACCGATGTAAATCACATATTGCCATCTTCCCCCTCGAAGTGGTGAAAATTTACACGACTTTGTTCAACAACGCGCTGAGTAATGACCATTATTCGGCGCACTGGGAAACAGCCGCAGCCAATCCCCGAACGGGATAAACACAAGTCTATCCCTACAAATCTCCTATGGATCAGTGTTCTTCCTTGCATAAACAAGGTTTTTGAAAAGATAGTTATTCGAGTTCTTAGGCAGTGTGTTGAGGAAAAGAACATCATACCGGACAACTAGTTCGGATTCTTGGCGGGGCATGATACCATACATGCCTCGTCAAAGTTGGTTATCAATTTCCAGAAGTGTGAAACTGTCCTTTTCAGGACTCCGTTGTACATGCAAATTCGGGATACGCGCATTAATTGGCGCAAATTCGCCATAGTAGTTTCCCGCAGAGACGACCGTTTGCTGTGAAAAGTGTCTTAAGATATCTCGGCATTTGGCTGGATCAAACATATAGATATTGGCCTTTGCCCAAGGGTAAAATAAATGGGACTGGCTTCCAGTTGAGGGTTGTGCGTGAGGTTAACGCCCTCACCACGTAAAAAACAAAATGTTCAGCGACAACCAAATGCCTCGGATACTGACGGTTTTACTGTTGACGACCTCAGCGAACGAGCAAATGACAATGCTTTCGGTTCTGCACGTGGAATGTGAGGTCTCTTAACAGGCCACTTCCTTGACTGCTATAAAGCAGATATGGGCCGGGCAAGAAGAGGATGAAAAACTGCCACATACTACGGTGATTGCAGCATAGAGATGCACTTATTTAAACGTAGATTTTTTGTTCGAGGCAGACTTAGGCAAAAAGTCTTAACCACTGTCTATAAAAGCGAACACTTCATAACAATCCGCATCAAGGCTGAATTCGGCAACATCAGCCTGATTTGTGCCCACGCCCCGACAGAGGACAAAGATGAAAATAGCAAAGATGACTTCTATGATCTCCTAGAAAGAACATATGATCAATGCCCCAGCTTCTCGTTCTAGGAGATTTCAACGCTAAGCTGGGTAAAGAAGAAATCTTTGCTAAAGTCATCGGGAAATACAGCCTACACGACATCACGTCCAGCAATGGAGTAAGGCTGGTGGACTTTGTCGTGGGACGTAACCTCTCTATTGCTAGCACGCGGTTCCCACACCCACATCCCACAACATCCATTAAGGGACATGGCGGATCAATCAACCGTCAACCAGATTGATCACATCGCGATCGACGTCAGACACTCCTCCAGTGGAGCCAACATCGACTCGGACCATTTCCTTGTTGTAGCCAATGTAAGAATCAAAATATCAAGATTCAAGGTTATCGTGAAGAGAAAAAGAAAGAACACCACGGTTTAACGTCGCAAAGCTACAATCGCAATCGACCGCTAGGATCTTTGCCGACCGAGTCTTCCAGAAACTCACTGTAAGTTTGACGCCGCCTGCACGAACCATCGAAGGAATCGTTGTCAAGAAGCCATAAAAGAAGTTGACACTGACGGTTTGACGGCGAGTGCACATGCAGCCAAGCAGGTGGTCTACAAGACAACTTTGCATCGAACAACGAGTGCTGCTCGTGGGTTCTACGAACAGAAGAGAAGGGAAGAGAGACGGCTTCTCAGAAGAGGGTGAAACAAATTGATAAAAAGATAATTCGGACAGAAGCCTGTCGGGATGAAAATGGACCACAGGTAGTAAAGTCGCTGTCGATACTGAGAATCTGGAAAGATCATTTCAGTAGACTGTTAAACGGCGATGAGGACCAAAACACCGCTGACAGGCACAATGTTCCACTCAATCGGTTTCCTTAACATCAAGTAGAAAACCTTCTCTGCCGTTTGCTGTACCCACTTGAAGACGTTCATTAATAATGGGTTAGGTCCGGTTCAGGCCTTCAATGTCAAAATAGTTTTTAGACAAGTCGACCATCTGTCATATGATTTCTTCAATATCGTCCTGGAGAGTATCGTGCAAAACCCATACGCCAACACTAGAGTCACGATACGGGCTCGTACTGTACGGGCTAAACAACGGCATGCACCTAGTTAAGCGTCTTTGGATCCAACGTTTAAGATGCCTAGGTCATGTAGAGCAGATGAACACCACAGATCGGGCCCGAAGAGTCTTCGACACCGAGCCATTGGGACAGTGCAACAGAGGACGTCCTCGCACTAGATGGCGCACACAATTCGAATAGGACCTCAACCAACTAGGTGTGCGCAGCTTGAGGCAGCTGGCGAAAGATCGTGCTGGCTAGAGAGGCATGTTGGTTGAGGCCCAGGTCCACCCATGACTGTAGCGCCAATCAAAGAGGAAAACAAGATCTTCGAAGACCTATTATTGCAACCGAAGTGAGCCATGGTTAGGTTACAGATGTCAAGGTCAACAAACTCGAAATCTTTCTTAACGATTAGTTCGATTGTTTCGAATTGAGTCGCCGCGCCCCAACTGAGGCAATTGAGTAGTAGAGCCCCTTCTCGAAGGACCAATCTTACATTATATAAACCCTGATTATCCCTGCCCTGTTTTATGGCGCGAAAGCCTGGACTCGCTCAAGAGCGGATGAAGACCCTCTAGGTTCCTAGGCAAAACGGACAATCATATAAATGAAACAGCTGTGTCGCTCTGAGAAGAAAGTCCGTTTTACCATAACCGCCAATACTCTATATGCAACTGACTGTTTACTTAACAGTGGTTCTGCTGGCACTTCTGCGGGAAACATAAGTGAATTCCATATCAATACGTACGGTGCCCATAACATCAACCATCTGGAGATCATTAAACTCCAACAGATTGTTTCGGATGCAATGAAAAAAAATTAAGTATTATGAAGAATAAACATTTTTGAACAAAGAGAGATACAATGCTCTGTTGATATTGTTGTCATACGATGACTCCAACGAAAATGCTAAGGAGAAAGTCTATTCTCTTATAGTGTCGTGTTTCGTTAAGAAAATATGAATGAAGACAAACCAATTCCACTGAGTTCTCATCTCCCGCGAAAAAGAAGTTTTTTATTAAGAAAATGTGTAAGGATCCTCATCTGATATATATGGTATTACGCAGCATGTTGACAACAACAGTGATAGCAGCGCCCGCATCATTAGGTATGTTCCCGTACTTCTACAACAAATTGTGGAGATTTTTAAAGAGTGGGCGTAAGAACCTCCTAGAGAGAAGCAAACTATCAAGAAAGTACGGGAACGCAATTAAACCAAATGTGTAAATTATGTGAGCTTGTTGCGATCTTTATGGCGTCTGAAGTCCCATTATCAACAATTACAGCACAACATAATTTTATTGGAATTGCATTTCGTTTTCTTCTTACGAACTATTAATTGCAAAAATAACAAAAAAATTAAACTATTTCAATATGTTAATATATATATATGCAACAAACGCCAAAACTATACTGTAGGTCTGTTCCCATTGATTTGTGCACAGAAATTCGTAGTTGAGCAAAATTTAAGAAGTGGGGGTTAAAAACTCTTTTTGAGAGAGAAACTGTGCACAAACTTGTGGAACGACGTTTCGTAGAAATGCACAGAATTCAAGAAACGTCAAAATATATATTCAATTCTTACTTATTCAATTCTGAATGAACTGTCGTTGTTTGTTGTTGTTTTTATTTTGAATTTGACAGTCTTCAATTTTCTGCCCACAGAAAGAATTTCTGTGGCAGAAATTCGCAGGGTGGAGAAATTTTGTACTCTCTCGTGAGCACGCTCTTCTGTCAAAAACTACGAAAAAATTACCATATGGAACGGCTTCGGACAGTTTTCCTGTGATTTTCACAGCAAATGGAATAGACCTTATATTCGAATTTTTGATATATCAATTGATTTGACTAAAAAGCCAACAAACTACCCACAGAAATTTGTTGAGCAGGGTGAGGAAATTTTTTAATCTCTCTCGAGAGAGCGCACATCTGACATAAGACCCATATTTTTGTTGTACTGGAACAGATTTTCTTAGATTTGTGTTAATTATTTTGAGTACAGGAACAGACATATTATTTGAAAAGGTTACCGAGCCCTGCACTGGAACGTGGATTATCTTTCGGTTGTACTGGGTATGACATGCCATCGTAAAGTTAAAAATAATAATTTAGGTATAAAAGAATTGTGTTAGTCTGTCATGTGGTGGAAGTCGTATTGAGGATTATAAGATAGATTTGTATCTTCCGAAGACTCACGGAATTCAAAGAATTATGTCACGATTAATTTCTGTAACAGCTCGGTGTATATCCAGACCAGTACTTAAGTGTTTTTTCCCGAATTCTAAAAATGTTGGGGTAAGCATTAAAATAACAAATTTGTTACTTAGACATGATTATATAACGCTTGAAAAATGTAGACAAATTACAAATCTTTTTACATCTTTTTTTGATATCTTACCACATATATCCTTGGTAATTTTTACAGGTTATTAGCAGATGTTATACATTATACTCTTCCCGATTGCCTAATTATAAAATACCCCCAGAAATTGTTACGGTCTCCCAAAAGTAAGTCAGCATATTAAATATATACCTACAAATTGTATATCAGGAGTATAACTGCCCGTTTTCTCGACTCAAGATATCAAATTCATGTAAGTACTCCTTTTTTCCAAACTGAAGTGGTGAAAACTCCTGCGTTTGCTGATTCTGTTTCCGAAGGTGATGTAAAGTAAGGAACTACATACGTATTTAGTTAAATATATGGAGATAATACATGCTCTTCTACCGATAAGGTTTACTGCTAAGGTTGGAGATCACGTTCAGGTGGATCAAGTGGTAATGGAAATTGAAACAGA
This sequence comes from Eristalis arbustorum, assembly GCA_916610145.1. Classification (NCBI taxonomy): domain Eukaryota; kingdom Metazoa; phylum Arthropoda; class Insecta; order Diptera; family Syrphidae; genus Eristalis; species Eristalis arbustorum. The sequence continues at coordinate 70,350,699 of OU744316.1, forward strand.
TAAAACGACTGTAGGAGTACCAGCACCATTCAACGGCATAATTGAGGAAATTCTCGTTAAAGATGGCCAAACAGTTAAAGCTGGACAAGAGCTATTCAAACTTAAAAAAGCCGAAGGTGGAGCAGCACCAAGCACAACAAAAACTGAATCAAAGGATGCTGCAAGCGCTCCTAAAATTGAAGCACCAGCTCAACCGCCAAAGCCGTCCCCACAACCACAACCAACGCCTCCACAAACGCCTCCGAAACCTATTAAGGATCAGTCTCCCCCCCCACAACCGCCACTGCCACCCAAATTATCACCTTCCGCTGGAAAAATACCTGTAGCTAATATTCCTCATGCGCAGAGCATAGCACAACCCACAATAAAGGTAGGCAAACGCTCATGCAAATAGAATAATCTTTAGTACATTGACGATCTATTATTGAAGGTACCTCCAGCTGATTATACAAAAGAAATAACCGGGACAAGAACCGAGCAACGCGTAAAAATGAATCGAATGCGTTTAAAAATTGCCCAACGATTAAAAGACGCGCAAAATATTAATGCTATGTTAACAACTTTTAATGAAATTGACATGAGGTACATATGGTACATATTAAAATGTATAGGTAAAACTAATATTGAATATCTACAGTTCAGCTATGGCGTTTCGTAAAGCCAATCAAGATGCATTCCAGAAGAAGTTTGGAATTAAACTTGGTTTCATGTCTCTCTTTACCAAGGCAGCTGCATACGCACTACAAGATCAGCCTGTCATTAATGCAGTAATTGATGGGAATGTGAGTATTCTTAGAACCGTTTTGTTTTTAAATAAAAACTTATTTTTGTTCTACAATATAACATGACCCTTACTCTTCAACCAATTAAAGGAGACAAAATTACTGGAAACAGAAAATATATTCTGTCAAACTTGTTCAAATTCAGCAATTCTTCTCTTTTTCGCATTTTTTTTTTCTTAATATGTAATTTAATCTCGTATTCACTAGACAAAGAACCCTTCAAACTCGCTTAAATATCTAACTTTATGTTCTTAATTCTGGCAATATGCTGATACTCTAAGAAACCTTAAAACATAAATGTATTTATATAATGTGCCTCTCGCTATAATCAGCGTATTTTATGATGCCATTTACAGAGGAGTCCTGAATATAATAGTTTCGCACTTCGGGACGATGATAATCAACTTCCTGTCGCCGCAAAATCGTTTGTGTTGGTAGTATCATTGCAACAAGTTATTTATTACTTCGACCTTCGGACCTGATCTGTACGCTACTAGATCGTGGACTTACGCAATAAAATGAATGTCGGACACCAGCTTAGACACCGCATTTGTAGTTTCATACACCCCCCTTTCCTAAATCCGAACTAGTTGTCCGGTTTGATTTTATTTTCCTCAACCCATTGTTTCAAAATCCCATTTAAGGATTGGTTGCACCACAGCTGTTTTCCAGTGTGCCGAGTAATAAGCATTACTCAGAGCATTGTTATACAATGTTTTGTAAATCTGCACCACTTGGAAGGGAAGATGAAGATACCGAACATTAGGTATACTATCAATTCGCACTAAATGTTTCTTCTTTATATATATATGGGTGGCGCTACAGCCCATAGAGGGCCAGGGCCTAGCTTCTCAGCAACCACTCGTGTTGTGCGTGCTATTGTTCTCTCACGAGTGGAAGGGACCTACAGTTTTATGCCGAATCCGAACGGCCAAGTTTGAGAAGCTTTTTCTAGACAGGAAATACTCTTTGAGCATTGTCAGTGACTCGAAAGAGGTGGGGCCGTGAAAATTATTTCTGTCGCTCAGAGCTGGAATCGAACCTACGACGTCGAGGTTGGGGTCGACGCACGTACCCACAACGCCACGGGCCACCACCGTGGCGAGTTAAAAAAAGATAGGAGATCTTCTTGATATATCAAGATGTGATTTTCATCATTGGCGGCGGCACCATGTTATCGTCATTGAACATATTCAAGATATTCCCTCAGTTCTTCCACCACGTTCAGGAACTGAATAGCTGCGAAGAGTCCGCAATGATCACTCTTGTACTCAACCGCAGTTAAACAGTTCCGTGTGCGTCTTTCCACATGAAGTATCATCAGTTGATTGTCGATTAGCAACAGATCGGTTGTAAGTAAACCATTTAGACATTGGGGGTCCATCTCTCGTTGTGCGCTCTATTGCCCCATTCTCTTTGTTTGTTTCTTCCCAGCAATAATATAATAGATTTCCTGCGAGCTCAGTCGAAAGCTGCTTGCTCCTGGAATTGTCAATAGCAATCTGCTTTTGTCGTCTTTAAATTCAGTTCAGTTTCAGGTTGCCGGGCACTGAGACCGGCGCCACCTTTGGCTCTGTCTGTTGTACTTGCTGCCTTCCTGACGCCATTTGGGCGAAGGGGACTTCTGGTGTAAGAGTGATAGCTGGAGCTCGAGGTATTTCTATAGTTTTGTAGGATGCCCATTGGTTTTACAGATTACGCACATTAGCTTACTCATGTCTCCGTCCCTAAGGGATATTCCCTTTGAATGTGGTTTTTAACGCATTTGACGCAGCGAGCTCCATGTTGCAGCTCTGAGCGGCATGCCCAAATGTGATTAAAACGTTTTTGGCGTTTTTTCCTGTTCCGTGACGCTCAGCGCCTGGCGCAGCTCCTCGGGACCAGTAGCAGGATCCACGCTCTAAAGGGCAAGGCCTGCACATTTTCTCCTGTGGGAGTATAGGAAAGAAAAATCAGTTCCCGCCGCTGTTAGCTTTTTTTACAGAACGGTGAAATCACTGATAAGCAGTTAACAGACAGTAGAGTTGACCATCACTAACAGACAGTTATGGTTTGCATGCACCATCACTTGACTTTAATAAACTTCCAATATTAAACACCTTTTTACTATGCAGATGATTAAATCAGGTAACATAATTTAATCTCGTGTTCTTTTTACTGCAAAAAACGACTATTCGGAATTCTTCTTCTTTGTTCGGCGCTACAGGAATGTCAAGTAGACATAGGGCTACATAGCTCGTCTCTATGCACGCTGTCAAATGCGGCCTTGAAATCGACAAATACGTGGTGTGTGTCGATCTGCATCTTTTGAGTCTTTTCCAGGATCTTCCGAAGTGTGAATATTTGGTCCATGGTGGATTTCTCCGGCCTGAAACCGCACTGATTAGGACCTATCGGGTTATTGGCAAATGGTTTCAGGCGTTCACACAAAACGGCACGATAATTGGCGCAGTCAAAGGGGTTTCTTTTTTGTGGACCGTAAAAACGACGCTGAGATTCCACTCATCGAACATGCTTTCCTCGACCATCTTTTACGGATAAATTGGTGCATGCATCCAACCAGATCATCTCCATCTGCTTTGAACTGTTCCGCGCATAGTCCGTCCGCTCCAGCAGCATTGTTAGACTTCAGTCTAGATTTCGCTATCTTGACTTCGTCTAAGTCTTGACTTCGTCTAAGTCGCTTGGACGGAATTCTTGTTCAGAAAATGTAACTGGAACTAACATTCCAATTTAAAATTCCATGAGACATTTCGACTTGCATACTGTTAGCGGTATGATAGTATGTATGTACATAACTCACTTTTCTTTGTATACTAACATATTTAAATTTGAGCATATTGCAATACTTTAAATATGTACAATTGTATTAATTAATATGAATATGATAACAGTTATGCATATAAAGCTAAACAAGTATATTGTTCTAATGTAGTCGACTATACTTCTGATTAATCCAGTAATGTCAGGTCCACTGACTAACTAGGTCCGGTCGTTCCACCTTTAGAACTATTCATCACAACTCTACTCTGTAAGAGAGCTGTGTCAATCTGTGCTGTGATCAATTCAATACTTTTGTTTCGTTCGTTCAAATCGTTCAAATCGTTTAAATCGCTTAAATTAACGTATCTTTCGTTCATTTCTTCGAACCCACATACATACATATCTGCTATGTTTACTGCTCCTTATTTAAATATTGAACATTATTTGTGGGACCAAAAACATATTTGGTTTCCTCTCGTGTGTCAATACAATGAAATACAATGAGTCTGTATCTGTCGTTCAAGGAACGGTCGATTGGTTGCAACCTTTTGGGATTGCTTTTGGTAGTGTTGAACGAATACAACCCTATCATTCAATGAACGATGATTGAAATAAACGATTGATTGAAATGACCTAATCTTTTTTGAAACCAATATTTGAATGATTCGTTCGTTAGATTAGAATGATTGACACAGAGATAATTGAATGAAAGAGATGTTCATCTTTCCATTGCAAAACCCCTAGTCCACCACAAATCCACCTCAGATTTTAAGCGTTTCCGCTTTCAAGTCAATAATACTACTTTATATACGGAGCACCGCCATCTTGCTTTTAATATCTGCCCTCAATAGTGTCAAAAATGTGCGAGATTGCCCATGATGTCAGAACTGGTCCCGATTAGAAAGTATTGCAGGAAGAAAATCGACGAAAAATGCCAATCATTCTAACAAACTAGTTGTTATAAATATATTGACTAATATTACGGTCAGGAAAATGTGAAATATTTTCAAAAATACTACAATTTATTGTCATATACTGATGGAATTATTATCATAATGTTAATGTATGTAGTAGTAGTAGTACGTATTGTGGATTAAGGTAAGACTAAAAGTTATGTATGTACGAAATTTGAATAATTTATATCAAAAGAGTGCTGTCAGGAGAGAGTAAAAAATGTCCCTACCCTGTCCATTTTAACCCAACAAATGTCAATCTCGCTTATAGTATTGGCGGCTATTCAAAAGTTTTGAATTAGTTTAAGTTTTGTTTGAACAAGTAGTTCAGAAGAATAGAAACCAAATTAAATGCCAAAAAAACCCTGGTATTTTAATGTACATGTTTTGCTGTAACTTTTGATATATATCGTCTCTCACATCTTACAGAAACCAACAAGCTCTTAAAAATAGCATACGTTACACATTTTAGTTCATTCTGAGAGGTTTTTAATTCCACTCCTTAAAAAATGACCGTCTTCAAAATTTGGTGCAGAAACTATGGTAACAGACCTATTTTGTTTATCCTGAATTTGTTCGTTTTCAAATTTAATGCCTTTTTTAATGGAATATGCCAGCCTCATAATAATAACACGTCACGTCGTATATTTTCATTTAGAGATGGGTTATTTTGTGATATTAGTTGGTGCGAATATATTCATCTTTGGATATTATATCTTAAGGGATACAAAGTATCAATAATACTCATATTCCTCATAGTTGAACAGCATACAGATATTCCTCCCATATGTAAACGTTTTTATTGGGTATCGAATTTTATTTCGGTTTGATTCCACGTTCTACGGCTCCAATAATTTTGGACAGATCCGGCTCATTTATTTGGTCCCTGTGGATCTGTTCCAGTGACCAGAGTTCCTCGTTGGCTTTAGTGAGTGTTCCTACGATGACTACTTTCTTAGCTGGTGTTTTGTCTTTGGCTTCATCTATCGATTGTGTTTTTTCTCACAATCACCATCCATCTTTGCCCAAATTACGGCCTCTGATTTTGAATCCTAATGAGCTTTACGCGAACAACTTGGTTGGTTCGTTCACATACAAAATAACAATCTTCGTAATAGTGCCATTTAGCTGAGACTTACCTTTTATCACCAGCCTTAATAGCGGTCAAACTGTCTTGTCACGTCACGCTTGCTGCGAAAAATTCATTTGGTTCTAAAGGCTTTTCTTTTCGATGACAGTTTTTTAAACGACCAGGTGGTGTTTGTAAGTAGGTTAGGTTAGGTTAGGTCTGTGGGTAGACGCGGTGGAGCCATTTTACACTTACCATTTGAGCCCATTGTGATGTCCATGTGGATAATAGACCTTCCATCTTCCAACTCGTTATTACGGATGCCTTCAAAGATGTAGATGTTATGGTGTCCCCAGTGTTCTCTGCTTAGTATGTAAAGAAGAATTTATTCCATACATTCAGGTAAAATAGATATTGGCTTATAGTTATCAGGTACTTGCGTCCACCTTTGAACATAGGTCGTATTATGTTTTATGGATTATGGCATGTTTCGAAACTTGTATTTATATTGTATTGTGTATTCCTGAGGTTTGAAGGGTTTTTAATTTATTTCCTGTAAATTAAATAAATGATTAATTAATTGACAAGAAATGATGACGTCAGGCGTCTGCCAGACAGTTGTTGACATAGCCTTAGCGGAGCGACGGAGTCGTTTATCTGGATTTCGATTACATCATATATTAGATATGTATATATATCTCGACACATATATATATCGGCCACAGGTAGCCCGTGGCGTTGTGGGTACGTGCGTCGACCCCAACATCGACGTCGTAGGTTCGATTTCAGCTCTAAGCGACAGTCATAATTTTCACGGCCCCACCTCTTTCGAGTCACTGACAATGCTCAAAGAGTATTTCCTGTCTAGGAAAAGCTTCTCAAACTTGGCCGTTCGGATTCGGCATAAAACTGTAGGTCCCTTCCACTCGTGAGAGAACAATAGCACGCACAACACGAGAGTGGTTGCTGAGAAGCTAGGCCCTGGCCCTCTATGGGCTGTAGCGCCACGCATATTATATTATATATATATCTCGATCAATGACCGTTGATGTATTTCCTTTGATATAAACTCGCGCACTTTGTTTTATGACGTTCATTAATCCTTTTGATGCTGATTATTTCTTAATATAAATTCACGTGTTTGTCATACGAATTATGTATGTCATGTAATATAAAACTATGACCTCTTTTTTTTGTTTTCAATATGTGCGTCCAATTCTGTCATGAATTAGGGAATATTGAACCTTGGTGGTCAGTAATTTGCATGAATATATATATTGCTGTTTTTTCAGCCAGTTTGTGTATGAATAATCTTAAAATCCCCATATATAATTATTTTTAAGGAACATTACCTCCACCCTTCTTATTTATTCTAATAATAAATCCAGCATTGAAACCTTCACTTTGGTAAACGGTAACTTCTTCTGTTTTATTTCGATTTCATTAAGAACGCTCACATCCATGAACTGTAATGCACTGCAAATTTCTGCCAGAATGGTGTCCCAGTTTTTTTTTCATTGATCGGATGTTTGTTTTCATGTTTAGGAGATAGCAGTTATGTCTGATTGGTTTATTTCGAATTTAATTTTTTTCCAATTGATTGTATTATTTGAAATAACTTTTCATTAGTTAACGGAAGAATCTTTTAACTTAAATATTGTTTTCAATATTATTTCCTGCTCTGTGCGACAAAAAAAGGTTCACCTCTTTCGAGACACTGACAGTGCTCGAAGAGTATTTCCTGTCTGGAAAAAGCTTCACAAAGTTATCCGTTCGTAGTAATCACAAAACGAGTGGTTGCTGAGAATCTAGGCCCTGGCCACATATAGGCTGTAGCGCCACCCATATTATATTATATTATATATATTGTTTTCGGAAGTTCTTGTCCCAGAGCGTTTATTGATTATTAAGATATGGTAGTAATTTTCTCTTACCATTGTGGTGAAACTCCATCCACACCTGGAAGGGTTGGAATGAGGTATTTAAAATCCATACTACGTATATGATCTCTATACATATCAGATTCAACATAAGACCGAATTTCCGATTTAAAATTATCGCGGGCATAGTTTACATTATTCATTTACAACTTATACCATACTTTAATTGATGTTAACATTTTCGCACATCTGGTTATAATATATATATCATATTTTAAATTTGGTATTTCTATTTTTTGAGTATGCTTGTGATTTAATTCAATATAATTAATTTACAGGAAATCATTTACCGTGATTACATAGATATATCTGTTGCTGTTGCCACACCAAAAGGTCTAGTCGTTCCTGTGATTCGTAACGTTGAAACTATGAATTACGCTGATATCGAAATAGCACTAGCCGTACTTGGTGAAAAGGCTAAAAAAGGTGCAATTGATGCCGAAGATATGGCAGGTGGAACATTCACAATAAGTAATGGCGGTGTATTCGGGTCATTAATAAGTACACCAATTATCAACCCACCACAGAGTTCTATTTTGGGTATGCATGGAATATTTGACCGACCAGTTGCTGTAAAGGGAGAAGTATGAAACCTTTATCATGTCGAAACATTTTACTATAATCATAATATGTTTAGGTTGTGATTCGCCCAATGATGTATATTGCAGTGACTTATGACCATCGTCTTATAGATGGTCGTGAAGCAGTTATGTTTTTGCGAAAAATCAAAGCAGCTGTGGAAGACCCTCGAATCATGCTTGCTGGCTTATAAAGAATCTGAAATCTTTACAGAAAAATTTGTTGTGGATTAACAGTTTATTAACCGTAATAAATACGAAATAATACCAAATAAATAAATAGAGTATTTTTTATTATATATTTAAACATTATTTTTACACTGCATTAAAAAAATTGAAAAAAATCGTAGCAAAACTTTTGCCAGACAATTCAGAACAAAGTTGCCAATGACATCCGTGCTCTATCTCTTCCCATTTAAGAGTCTATAAAATGGGACCAAAGAAATAATATTTATCGAAAGCATATACAATATGTTTGACTGATGATCTTGTAGCGCAACTGGCGACAATGGGTGGTCCTGTCCTGGTAGCAAAATCTGGTATAAATCTCCGAAACTGTACCTAAAAAGCTCATAACTTCCCTAACATTCTCCAGTGCAGGAATCCTAACCGTTCTCTGAACTTTTTCTATTTAATATCGCGAGGTGTCTATCGAACACGTTCGTAACCACGATTATGTCGTCGAGGTATACGAACACGTGGCTCTAGGTCGGGGCCTAGTAACGCGTCGATAAATCGCTGCCACGTCGCAGGCGCATTAGGAGCCCAAAAGGCATTCGGTCAAATTGGAAGAGACCTCTATTTGGGACCGTGAAGGCCGTGTACTGCCGCGAATTCTTTATATCCAGGATGATAAAAAACTTTGCATCCCTGAGCTTATCTAGCGTCGATGTTATATACGACAAGGGATAAGCATCCCTCTCCATGACCTTGATCATTGCTTAGGAGGTCCCTCCTAAAATTAAGAAGGGGATGACCAGATAGTCTAAGAGGATCTCCTAGCACCTCAAATGGTAAGCTCAATGTCCCTTACACTCCTACTCCCACACCGTTTGCCAAAACTACCCTATGTGGCAACCCTGCTCTAAGAATTCTCTCTTTGTATATATATATCGTAAAATCGATGTTCAACAACATTATGTTAATCGTATTGTAACAGGCGGGAGTTCATTTCTTACTAGTCCTAACCCTGCTAACCTATCCTAACCTTCCCTACCGACGATGGTACGCGAGATCGACCGACCCCGTTGTAATTGAAGCAACGTATTTGTTGTTGCGGTGCCTCTCGCCGTGTCAGTGTTGGTGGTAGTACCACTCTCCATGCTCTTGGTGGTGGAACATCTCGTGTTGGTGGTACCTCACTCCACGCCCTTGGAGGTGGCTGTTCTCTTGGTGGTTGTAAAAGATATAAAAATAATAAAAAGGTAATACCATATAAAATAAAAAGTATAATAGGAAAAAAAAATTAAAATATAGAAAAAGCTACTCACTACGGTAATTTTGCTCTATGACAATGCACCTGACAAAGCAAAACCGGTTCAAAATACAATCAAAACACTTGGCTGGGAGCAGCTACCCCAACCGCCGTGTTCACCAGACTTGGCTCCTTCCGCCTACCATTTGTTTTCATCGATGGGACACGCATTGGCTGAGCAGCACTTCGATTCCTACGAAGAAGTCGAACATTGGGTGTCTGATTGGTTTGCTTTAAAAGACGAACGATTTTATTGGCGTGGTATTCACAAATTGCCAGAAAGTGGTCAAAATGTCTAGAAAACAATGGCCAATACTTTGAATAAAATGTCTTTCCCATTAATAATTAGTGTTTTTTTTTTTTTCAAAAATTTCATACCGGTGTACCTGATATATATATGTATACCCCACCCGGTATATGTATATATATACTTCACCCTAAAATTTAGCGGAAACCCGATATTGGCTTTGTACACACGCAACAGGATCACGCTTACCGGGCGAACACGCCAACACGATTCGCGTAGTACCGGCTCGGTGATTTTACCCCCTGAACACTATTCGGTACGGTACGGTACGGGGACCTTACGCGACTTTTTTTTCCCATCTCTGGGCACTACGCACTTTTTATTTTTTTTCGATTGAGGCTCCCTCTGTGTCTCACTCACTTCATCCAAATTCAGTCGACGTTATACATATATCGGTGTTAAGGTGGATAGAAGGACGAGAGCGGTTCGTGAGCTCTACGAACTTAAAAGAAGGGAAGAGCATCGGCTTCTCAAAAGGAAAAAGAAGGAGCATGAGAAGCGCGCGATGGAGGAAATGTATAAGGTGGTACGGCAGAAATAATGTCCGAAAGTTTTGCCAGTGGGTGAAACAACTATCCAAAGGGTACAAACCAAAGGGCCTGTCGGGACGAAGAGGGACAACTCGTAGTAGAGTCGCAGTCGATACTGAGAATCTGGAAGGATCACTTCTGCAGACTGTTTAACGGCGAAGAGGACACCAATACCGCTGTCAGGCAGAATGTTCCACTCAACGCAATGGGCGACGATAGAAGAGAATTCCGTACCCCCGATCTGGAGGATCGGACGGATTGTCCGCGGAACTGTTTAAAGCAGCTGGAGATGATCTGGTCGGGCGCATGCACCAGCTCATCTGTAGGATATGGTCGGAGGAAAGCATGGAATCTTAGTATCGTTTGCCCGATCCACAAGAAAGGAGACCCCTTCAACTGCGCCAGCTATCGGGAAGGCTTATCTCCTTAACATCACCTACAAAATCGTCTTTGCCGTTCTGTGTGAGCGCCTGAAACCATTCGCCAACAATCTGATAGGTCCCTATCAGTGCGGTTTCAGGCCTGGGAAGTCCACTATCGATCAAATTTTCACATAACGATCCTCGAAGAAACCCAAGAAATGCAGATCGACACCCACCACCGATTTGTCGACTTTAAGGCCGCACATAACAGTGTGCATAGAGACGAGCTATACAACGACATGTCTAGTTTTGACATTCCTGCCAAACTCGTCAAATTGTGCAGGATGAAGATGGAGAACTCTCGCTGGAGATCAAGGTCGGTAACGAACTCACCGAGACCTTTAATGTCAAAAAAGGTTTTAGGCAAGGCGACGCGCTGTCATGTGATTTTTTCAACATTGTTTGAGGAGGTCGTGCAAAACTCAAACGCCAATACTAGAGGCACGATCTTCCAAAAGTCCGTTCAACTGCTAGCATACGCGGACGACATTGACGTGATTGGCCGAACTCAACGAACCGTCAACGAAACGTTTGCTTGTATTGAAATGGAGGCAGCAGAAATGGGTTTAGCGGTGAATGAGAGCAAAACAAAGTATATGCTGTCATCAAGAAAGAACACACAACATCGACGACTCGGTCAGAACGTCACCATAAGCAGCTACAACTTTGAGGTAGTAAAGGACTTCATCCACCTTGGCTCCCAAGTTAATAGTGCGAACAGCATCAGTACCGAGATTAAACGCAGAATAACTCTTGCCAACCGCTGCTTCTTTGGGCTCAAGAGGCAACCAAACAACCAACCTGAACCTCCTTAGAGTGCGAAATTGGATTCAGCTGGCTAAGGATAGTGACAGCTGGACAGGATTTTTGACCAAGGCCCAAGTTCATCCCGGATTGTAGCACCACAAGAAGAAGAAGACGATTTTAAACATAAATTATCGAACTGCAATTTCGGTTTTGACATTTATGATGGCTTCATTCAAGCTACTAATATTGTTAAAAAAATCTCCAAGCAAATTGGATAACATATCAATACCTTTATTCTGAAGAAAGGCTTATGTAAAGTAACGGCAAGAATGACAAACAAAAAGGATAACATGCAAATAAAAACAGATAAACAGCGGCGAAGTATTACTATCGAGCTACTTTTTTGGAAAAGTTGCATTTATAGAGTCAAGTGGGACGACTTTAGTTTCCGAAAATCGAGGAGTTGCACGAATCGAGAATTTCGTAAATCAAGTTTGTACTGTATATAGTTGCACAGGTGAACAGATCGTGTCAGCCTTAAACATAGCAAGTTTTTAACATGGATGCAAGAATTCTTTACTCGACTTCATAGAGCAATATACATAAGTAAAAACTGAAAAATTTCTATTATATAATCTAAATACAGTTTCAGTTTACTAGGCCCAATAGCAAGACAAATGCTTCTTATCACTGTGATATCATATCACGTCTTAGAACAACATATTATACATACATAATTTCTTATTATTTTTTCCTTGGGATATCTGGGTTTTACATACAATTTACATATATTTGTGTTATCCGCGAGCCATTTTTAGTATTTATTTCTTTTATTTGTAGAGTACTTTAGGTTCTAACTCCGGATAGGTAACCCTTTGGTCAGCATCCCCTACGGACGCATAATCTCCCGACAGATCAACAGGGGGAAACGTAGCTGTTCGAACTCGGCGAGGTTTCCCTTTACCTCGTATGAGAATTGGAGTTTGGGAGGATACGATACAGAATATTTTGTTGCGTGCATTTTTGTACGCGACAATTTTAAGAATATTAATATTATCTTCAGAAGAGAAGGGAGTGTATGTTGATTGTAGCTTCCGTACAGCAGGTTATTAATCTGAAAATGAAGGCTTATTTCTTAAATGTGATTTGTGTATTCTTTTGGCGTCGGTTGTTGTTATTTTAACTTTTTTCTAGTGATGTTTCTAGTAATTTAATTTGTTTGTCCCGTTCATGTAGTACTGATTTATTTCTGATGTGGAAAAATTTAGTGAATTTTGAAAATTTGTCCACACAAGAAATAAACTTTTCTCTTTTGATTTCTATTATATCCATTTCTGTTGGATATGAGGGTATTGGGGTGGGTTTAAGTTCGGGTTTTTGGGGGTGACGATCATATTTGGCAGTACGACATATTTCACATAAATCTGTGTATTTTTATTAATTTATTCATTTGCGGAAAATAATATTTCTCTAGAATATGTTCCTTATTTTCCTTGTGATTGCGATGAGCTCGCCTGTGCTAATTTTGTATGATTATTTATTTATTTTCTTCGTTGGAAATGACGGTGACAACTCTCTGTGTAATTCTTATTTTGTATTTTGAGAAGAAATTTTTATAGACGTCTTGTAGTGATAAAATAATTTTTTCTGGAATTTTAATGCCGTTGAGTATATTAGGATTGAGTTTTTCCCTAAGAATTGGAATTAAGTTTTCTTTAGTAAATGATGGTAGTTTAATATAATATCTGGTTAATTTTGGATGTGGATTCTCGTAACAAAACATTTCATTTCCCTCTGAAAATATAAGTTTCGAAATACATTGATTGGGGCCTCACAGTGTGATATTAGATCGGAACTATCTTCTGCGGCACTATGCTCTGTTCCAGACGATGAAGTCAGAACATTAAGTTCGGTTGGAAGTCTCGAAAGAGCATCTGCCACGACGTTGGTTTTGCCTGGCTTGTGTATTAACGAATAGTTGAAATCTTCTATCTTTGCATTCCACCTTTTGAGTTTTGTATTGTTATTTCGGTTACTCAAGGAGAAGGTAAGGGGCTGATGGTCCGTTAGAATTTTAATGCTTTTGGCACCATAAAGATATGTTGTTAGTTTATCATGTGCCCAAACTATTGCTAACAGTTCCTTCTCAATGACGGAATAGTTCTCTTCAACCTTGTTCAAGAATCTGGAAATTAATGTTATTGCTCTATCCTTGTTTATTTCGCTTTGTGAGAGGACGGCTCCAATTGCAAGGTTGGTGTTGTTTTAGGTTTCTGGATAAGGAGCATCCTAGAAACATCATCATTGAGTCCTCCAATAAATAACTTCAGGGCCCGGTTTACAGTAAGGGCATTTATCGTTTCCTCTGAACGTTCTTCTGTTTTTAATTTGTTAATTAACAGAGAAAGTTGGTGATTAATGCGAGCATAGAACTCGTCTATACCCTGTTCTTGTTGCCACATTGAGTTTAGCTCGTGTTCAAGAGTACTAACATCCCTTTTGTCAGCATAATGCAATGACAAGCATTTTTTTATTTTTGACCATTCGTCGTCGAAGATATTATATGAAATTAAGGCTGCGTCAGGTGGACCTCTGACCTTTTGCCTAATGTGTTGGATTATTGGTCTATTAATCGGCTTATTTTGGCTATGTTATAGTCTTTTATAATGGATTCCACAGAATGGATCCAAGAAACATATTGCACAGGATTTCCGTCGACAACCTGTAGATCCCTAACGCAATCGGGGAGTTATTACCGAAAGTATTTGAGTGGGAGGTTTGGGAGGGTTACTCTACATTAAATTTGTTGTAGACTGTTTTGAGAAGCTTTCTCTAGACAGGAAATACTCTTTGAGCATTGTGAGTGACTCGAAAGAGGTGAGATCGTGAAAATTGTTTTCGTCGTACAATAACAATACAAAATAAATGACTATACAAATTATACAACAGATATTCCTTACAGTATGATAGAGAGTTTGTACATCTCTGAGTTGATCGGGTGGTCCGTAGTTGTCCCTTTTGGCTCCTTTTCGGCTTACTCGTGGTACGGGTTCTGCCACAGTTGACTCGGGTTGTACAGTTGATCAGCTTCGCCTTGTTTTTATGTGAACGGTGACTTCATGCACTGTCTTATTTCCTTTTTGGTATAGTTTAACCGTTATGTGAACGGTTGTTTTTTTTTGCGTATAGACTGCTACTCGGGTTTATCAGAGCATTGTTCAACTTGGGTAATCACTTGCGTTATTCAGATTAAGACTTCCTCACAAAAGACACAAACAAAAGACTAGTTTCACTGATTTCCAACAAATGAACAGTACTTTATTTGTTTCCATTACTTTCATACTTAAAAACTAGTTACAATGCAATGCTTCTTATGAATTACAAAATAACACAGACATATTTCTTAGAACTACATTCGATATTTGAGCGATAATGCATATTTGACTACATTGTGAAAAAGAAAAGAGCAATGTGAATTTTATATGGGACAGGTGTGGAAAGGGAATGGTGAACTGGCGTGTTAACTTATATGGAAGTTACAACAAACTGGAGGATGGTTGATATCCACGACTACGCAACTTGAAATGGTTTCATACCGGATTGATGCAACCACTCTTATTTTGAGAATTTTATTCCCGTTTAAAAAGTGCTCGTAACTTCCGAACCGTCTGTCTCACCGACTTAAAAATTGTCCCATTTAGCATGTAAATTTTAGAATGATTTTTGTTTCACATTTAAGAATTCTGCGACGTGTAGTTTCGGAGTCTTTGTCGGTCAGACACACAAACTTTCTGCTTTACATATGGCTAAGATTAAGAAAGTTTTAAGACATTCACTAGTAGTGGCTCTCGGGTTGCTCGTTACCACGAATTCTTACGTGTCATGGTATCGAAAGTAGTTTAACTATGTCAGCGTTTTAATTAAGATATACCGTATTGAAGTAATGTACTGTGCTCTCAGGGCAGTGCAAAGGTAACGTACATTTGCAGTATTATATAATTTATGGAGTGCTATGATGCTTTCGATAGTGATTGTATTTAAAAAGGAAAATATGTTTTGATTGTTAGGCTAAGAAGGTTTTGACTTTTTTGGGAGGTACCGCATGTTACATGCCAAGGAAATGCGAAGCATCCAGTAAGTTTGTACATACTAAACACTGGTGAATTATCTTTCCTTAAAATATGCTGGTGAGTTGTGTTTGTGTGACCTAATCGAAGTCTGATAAAGCTGGATACTGCAGCTTTTGATGCGTTCGGTGGATAGATGGGAATAATCTTGGAGTAATGGGTTTATAATGCTTAATAGCTGCTCCAGCAAAAAATGTTGTTTCTTTAGAATACTTTGTCGATATATCTCTGCTGATTTCGCATTTAAACTCATGACAATCGCTTACTACAAAACTTGGGCAACAACAATATTTGTATTAAAAAGTACTAATTTTTTATTCAAATTCACTCTTTTAAATCACCACCATATTTTGAGATTTATTTCAATGTAAAAAAAGATTTCAATTCAAAATCGGCTAATTCGTACAATTTTTTTTTGGAAATTAAATGTTTTTTTTTTAAATCATCCTCGAAGTAGAGAAGTAAAATACTGCGTCCGCTTTTAAGGTCGATTCATATGAGGTCGCTCCGAACTGCTAACTTTGCAAGCTCTGACAACTCATTTATATGGAGTTTTCACATTCGCAGAGAGCTACGGGTGCAAACTGACGATTCACTGCGAATTTTTTCGTCGTGGATTGCGTTTTGTATTGCGAACACACTTGGTTTGTGTATTGCGAACTCAGCTTGGCAGTTCGCAAATAGAATGATTGATTCACAAAATTCGTTCCAAAACTCACGACCCTGCCCTTCGGACGTAGTATTGGAACGGCAGCGTATGTCAAGCACATTGAATTCTGATCTGGACAGCATAATTAACTGGGGTAAGAACAACAGAGTGGAATTCAATGCCTCCAAAAGTCAATGCTGTCTGCTGTCTCTAAAGCGAACCCCTGATAATCAGCCATTATCCATGAATGGCGCTTGTATCGACGAACCCGGAAAACTTTCCATCCTTGGTATGTGCATCAACACAACGCTTAGTTCGAACGATCATATATTCGAGGTCGCCAAAAATGATGCGAAATGTTTAGGTCTCCTTAATCGATGCAAGAAATACTTCACCCCCTCTCATTTGGCTTTAATCTATAAGGCGTATATTCGCCCTAAGCTTGAGTATAACGCTCATATGTGGTCTGGTGCCCCCAAGACCACCCTGCACCTACTAGATAGAATTCAAAAGCGAGCGATAAAACTTATAGGAGCGTCTTCTTTGTCCGTGTTTTATCGTTGTTTTAACAAACGATGCTCAAGTGAGCTAGCCAATTGCATTCCTCCTCTCCTTGAATTCACCCGCAATACACGTCTCGCCAGGAATGCACATCAGTTTACCCTTAAGCCTGCTTTCGGGCGCACAGTGAAATTTAGAGACTCCTTTTTTAGCCGCACCACACGAATATGGAATGCTCTTCCCAGCTCAATATTTCCAATAGATTACAATCCGCAGATGTTTAAGACCAATGTGCACAGGTACCTCCTCTCTCTCTCTCCCTTCGGCCCGTGCTGTGTCTTGACCCCGGACAATTAAGGGTATTAATAACCCCTTGAGCACGTGCAAATTATAAAAAAAAAATAAGGACAGTTAAACTAACTATTGTCTGTATATTTAAAGAAAAAAAATTGTATAATTCAGTTACCATAATCATCAGTTACCATACCATATTACACGCGGTGTGAACATACATTCTGAACACAATCATTAACATAAGCTCCTTATCCTTTTGGTGGTGATTGGCCAATCGACCTCGATAGTCAGCGCCCTCTGGTATCCTTTTTTATTAGTTACGTTCTTAGGCAAAATTCTGACAGCTCATACGCGGGAAGAAAGTTGTATTGAAAATTTAAATTTAGAAAGTAGAAGATTAAATTTTTGAAATTGTACATCGAATCATCAATTCCGGGTATAATTGGTGGTGAAATACCCGGAAAAGGTATGCCAGTTTTGTAAAAGTGGTTGTTAAGCTCTCAGAAGTGATACTGTACCTGGAATCGCTTAATGAAAAATGTCTTTGTGTTCTGCTTAATTGGTAGAATATGTACATATATTAGTATGAATTTATAAATTTCCCACTGTATTTTCCCTTGCTGATCTAGTTTTAATCATTTTGTTTAAAAAACTCAAAATTTAACACATAACATTCTTTAGTGTTAATTTCATTTTTTTGTTTAACAACAACAATTGCGTCTAAAATGGCGGTTTGCTTATGTTTTCAAAAGTAGTGTTATGCAAAAACTATCACAATTAAATTCTTGACAATCGCTTTATACAAAACTTGGGCACTTACACTCTACATTTACATCATTTTGATTAAAAAGTATTAATTTTCTCTTTAAATTCACTCTTTCAAACCACCACCGTATATTGAGATTTCAATGGAATTGCCTATCCCTCAACGATCTGTCAGAATTTTGCCTAAGAAATTTAGTACCAAAAAACTCTGACATGTTCATATGTCGATCGGCCAATAACTAATAATTTGAAATAAGGCCCAAATAAAGATGTTTTTTTTTCAAATAAATTATCTCTTTCACCTCATTATTTTGGAGGGGAAGCTTTTCAGCTGTTCGAAATTCTCATGTATTGCGAACTCAGCTTGACAGTTCGCAAATAAAATTATTGATTCGCGTGAAAAACTTTCAAACCATTAATAAGGACACTTAAAATAATCGATAATTCAGTTACCATCCTTTTGTATACCAAGAAGTGGAAAAATATATAAAGTTTGTTTCCGAAAGTTTGCGTTCGTAATTCGCCGTCCATATGAACAGGCTTTAAGAACATGAAAAAATAATGGATCGGTTGAAAAAACTGATCTCTCTCTTCATATCAATATTTTTCCCCTAACTTCTGCATGAGTTGGGCTGATTATTTTTTTAAGTCACGTCTTTTGTGTATGTTTTCATTTAGAGGTGGGTTATTACTGATATTTTGTGATATTAGTTGATGCGAATATATTCATTGCATATGATATCTTAAGAGATACAAAAGTATCAATAATACTCGTATTCCTCATAGTTGAACAGCATACCGATATTCCTCCCATATGTATACGTATTTCTTGGGTATCGAATAATGAAATAATGCCGATCAACTATCGTCCACTATATCCGCCACTAGGAACTCGTGCTCAACCGTTGTACTGCTTACGATGATACTCTCGGATAACTTTTCAAACATCGGCGCATCCTCTCCCGTAGCTGTATGTAGCCGCATCCCGTACCTCCTACACCATATCACTCCTATTAACTTAATGTGATGCTCCCGTATCGAATATCACCGTTAACCGTCTACCTCCAACGATGCCATCGGCAGTAAGGTTGTTTGCGTTCCTCCCGAGTTAGGAATCAAAGATTGTGGGGCAATCCGTTGTGGTAGCCAGTTTATGCCCCTCGAAACTCACTCCTTTTAGTTCAACGATGGCCTGCTGCCATCGTTATCTCCTGTTGCATCCGGCTGTTGCCTCTTGATGTAATGTGTCGGTGATTGGGACCTAGAACGTTACCGACGCTCCATGCAGTCGCGTGCGGTAGGTCCCGAGTAGGTGCCGGTTCCACATGCACTATGCGAGCGCTTAAATGTGGCCCACACGCCAATCCTGCTGCTTCATAGGACAAATCAGCAGCAACTGTCTCCTGGAAGGTCCTCCTTGGTGACGACAGAGTTGTTCGCTTGGTCTCCAAATCTAATACCGTCTACAAACGCATCTGTCTTGGCGTTTTCAATGAGCTCCATGATTGATCCGAC
This sequence comes from Eristalis arbustorum, assembly GCA_916610145.1. Classification (NCBI taxonomy): domain Eukaryota; kingdom Metazoa; phylum Arthropoda; class Insecta; order Diptera; family Syrphidae; genus Eristalis; species Eristalis arbustorum. Next base: position 70,370,115 of record OU744316.1, read on the forward strand.
GTGCGCCATCTTCTGTAGCATATTCCTGAAGTGGCTTACTGTTGCGTTGTTTACGGCGAGCCGATTATTGCGTTGACGTCCAACTGTATATCCTCTGGAATTGTCTGGAACACGTCCGCAGCACCGCCCTCAGAAGACATAATCAATGCTCCCATCTTATCTTCTTCGTTAAGGTGTGCTTTGGCGACAGATGTTTAAAACTGCAGTCGAAAGGTGTTGAAGGCTGAAGGCGAGCTGACACCAAATGTTACGTTTTCCAAAGACTGTCTACGTAAACACAATTAATTTGTCCAATAAAAGGGTTCGATAACTGGATGAAATGAAACTCAATACTTCACTATTTCTATGCCATGATTTAATAACTTATAGAGCACTTTGCTACTTAAAGGGCTGCCATTCCCATATTTAGACCAGCCAAAATTCTTTCTAGAAAACTCTGTCGCCATCTGTCTGTGAAATTTTCTCTTTCTTCGTAATAGTGTCATTTCGCTGAGAGTTACTCTTTATCACCAGTTTACCTTATAGCGGTCGAACTGTCCTGTCACGTCACGCTTGCTGCGAAAAATTCGATGGCAGTTTTTTAAACGACCAGGTGGTGTTTGTAAGTAGGTTAGGTTAGGTTAGGTCTGTGGGTATACGCGGTGGAGCCATTGAGCCATTTTACATCTTCCAACTCGTTATTACGGATGCCTTAGTAGATGTAGATGTTACAGTGTCCCTTCCAGCTATGCAGTGGTCCTGACAAACCAGCAAATATAATTTAAGGGGATATATATAGGTATATATATATAACCTACGCTAGATCTCGGTGCTGATGTTATTAGTACAATTTACCTCGGAGCCGAGATAAGTGAAGTCCTTGACTACTTGAAGTCATAGCTGCCCATTGTGACGCTCTGCCCAAGACGTCGATGTTGTATGTCTCCTAACAGTATATGCGACTCTAGTACCAGTTGTTCACTTTCATCTCTACAGGCTTCTGTTCGAGTTTTATATCCATTGGATAATTGTTTCACCCTTTGGTAAAACTGTCGGACGTCATTCCTGCCATAACACCTCTCCATCTCCTCGACCGTGCGCTTCTCATGCTCTTTCTTTTTTCTTCTGAGAAGTCGGTTCTCTTCCCTTCTTCTCTGTTTGTAGAGCTCACGAACAGCCCTCGTTGTTCGATGCAGCGCTGCCTTGTAGGCCTCCTGCTTGGCTGCATGCGCTTGCCTTCACTCGTCGTAAGATCATGGGTTCCTTCTGGGTGGTGTCGCAATCCTCACCACCTCAGTGGCAGCTTCTTTGATGCCTTCTTGACAACGACTCCATTTTTCTTCAATTGTTTGTGCAGGCGGCGTCGAACTTACAGAGACTTTCTGATAGACTCGGGCGGCAGTCCGTTGCGATTGTAGCTTTGCGACGTTAAGCCGTAGTGTTCTTTCTTGACTTCGTTGCTCTCTCGACATGCTTTACTACAACAACAAAATGTTCCGAGTCAACATTGGCTCCTCGAAACGTTAGGACATCAAGAATAGTGGATGAGTGTCTGACTGACTGATCCGGAGACCGCCAGGTCCCTATATGGATGCTGAGGTGTGGGATTCGCTTGTTAGCAACAGAGAGGTTAAGTCCCATGACAAAGTCCATTAGCTTTAATCCGTTATTCGACGTGGTGTCGTGTAGGCTGTGTTTGGACTTTAGCAAATATGTCTTCCTTACCCAACTTAGCGTTGAAAGCTTCTAGAACGATCTCCAGCTTCGATAGGAGCATTGATCGTATGTTCTTTCTGGGGTATCATAGAATTCATCCGTGCTGCTGTCATCTTGGCCTCTGTTGGGGCGTAACCGCAAATCAGGCTGATGTTCCAGATTTTAGACTTGATGCGGATTGTTATGAAGCGTTCGCTTTTACAGACAAAGCTTCAGACTTTGTGCCTAAGTCTGCCTCGAACAACAAATCCACATACAAATAAGCGCCTCTCTCTGCTGCAATCACCGTATTGGATGTCGCAGTTTATCATCCTCTTTTTGCACGGCCCTTTCTATAGCCTGGATGGCGGTGATATCTGCTTTATAGCAGTCAACGGCCTTCGCGAGTTCTTCGGCTGCACGTAGCCTGTTAAGAGACTTCACATTCCACGTGCAGAACCGAAAGCTTGGTTAATTGTACGTTCGTCGGGGTGGTCAACAGTAGATCCGTCAGTATCTGAGTCTCTGAGCAGTTTGTTTTTTACGTAGTTATGGCGTTATCCTCACGTACTACCTCCAACTGGGAGGCCAGACTCATTTATTTTACCTCTGGACGAAGGGTCCGCATGATCGCGAGATGAGTTCCAATACAGACACACTCACTCACCTCCTTTCTCGTTAGCAGCCGCCAATGACGTCCCACGGGGGTTGGGTACTCCATCTTCAGTGGAAGGTGCTCGGCTCCCATATTTCCCCACGTTTAGGTCAGAGTAGGAGTTCATTGACAGAGGCTAAATGCAGACGCCTATGCCTGCATAAGTCGCTTGTCAACGCTTCGAAATCCGTATAGAATTTTCCTATGCACTCACGTGTACACATAATAATAATAATATGGGTGGCGCTACAGCCCATAGAGGGCCAGGGCCTAGCTTCTCAGCAACCACTCGTGTTGTGCGTTCACGAGTGGAAGGGACCTACAGTTTTACGCCGAATACAAACGGCCAAGTTCTAGACAGGAAATACTCTTTTAGCATAGTCAGTGACCCGAAAGAGGTGGGGCCGTGAAAATTATTTCTGTCGCTCAGAGCTGGAATTGAACCTGCGACGTAGAGGTTGGGGTCGACGCACGTACCCACAACGCCACGGGCCACCACTTGTACACATGATTAGGTATAATCTCACGCTGGCGTCGGTGCGGAGATGTTTCGTTCCCATACAATACATCAACCACCAACGGAATTTCCCCCTCCGGCACTATGTATATGAAACCAAGTATTCCTTAGGCAGAGGTGGTGGTGGCTTGTGTGTACCGTTATTATAGCGACAGATTATAGCTACTTCTCCGAATAGTGTTCGATTATTTTTTACAATTGGTACTGTAGGTTGATATGTCTACGTCAAAATATATATGTATATATATTTCGATTGGGGCTCCTTCGAAGTCTCGTTTAAAAAAAAAACTCACTGGCCAGGTAATACACCACCCTAAGCGAATGTACATATATATAGATAAATAAGTGCACTGTACTATCAAGCACAAACCAATTAATACAAATCAAACAAGGGGTACTTAACGGGGTTTCGTACTCCTGTTGATATTAAAAGGTAATTACCTTTTCCTCTCCATCAATTATTACGCAGAGGTCACCGTCTTTACCGTAAGCGCTTGCATCCGAGTCTAGCATAAATGTATTGCCAAATACTGTTTACGCGAGGATTGGTGCGGAACAGAACAGCTTCTCCAACTCCTGTAAGGCTCCCTTCTGCGGATCCTTTCGCACAAACTGCTCGTGCAAGCTATGCCCGATTAGCGAAACCTGGTACGAAACGTCGGTAATAGGAGCCAAGAAGCTCCGCAACTCTCACTCTCACTCAATCTTTAACGGCCGCTGTATTTTCCTCGTCGGTATGTACGCCTTCTCTGGAAAAGAAAAGAAACTTCCATTTTTCCTGAAAAGCGAACACTTCTTCGTACTCAGGTTAAATATAGCTCCTGCAATGCATTGGCATACCTCTTCCAGGTTCCTCACGTACTCCACTTGCCAATAGCCCCATTGGAGGTCAAATGTAGAGACGCGAGTGACTTACTGTATATATATTATACATTAATACATTCATACTTTAGTACTTACATATGTACACACCTTACACTTATACACATATACCTTCAAATCAATTATATGAAAGATACTAACATAAATTCAAAGTAAAACTAAGAAGTAACTGACTGTCCATCTAGCCGACGCTAACAATGCTAGTCTAATAAAATGCTGCAAACAACGCTCATGAAAAACACTGAATAGCTGTCTTCTATCCGACGCTAAGAATTTCAGTCCAATGGTAGATTTAATGCTTATTGTAATGCTAAGTACAGTCTGTCGATTTTTGACCATAATATTGAACACATCTTTTCTTTACAAAACTGATTTTGTAGAATTGAAATGTAAAAACTACTTAAAAAGAAATAAGTGAAATCATTATAAATAAAATAATTAATAAATTAAATTATAGTAGACTAATGTGTTGTTAATTCGTGCTTCCATCCTTTTTCTTATCTAAAAATTGTCGAGGGCTAAATAACGTTGTTCTCTTTGGCTTTTTTGCCTGCTACGAGGATATTTTTTTCTTTCTTTTTTTCTGGCATTTAATATACTCACGTTGCTGTCTGCTGTTGGCTCCACATATCGTTTGGGATAAGACGCGAAGTACACTAATGCCGCTACTTCTTGGATATGGCCGATTACTTCGACTTGTCCGATTGTCTGCGTTTCTCTTCCCACGTTAGGATCTTACCGGTTATAACTTTTTACCATTGGCTTGGATCTCAGAATTCTTGTAATTCAGAACTCTCTGCCCAAGATCCAAAATAATGCCAGTCCCGATCATAAAGTCAGCGCTCAGAATCAACTCGTCCACTATTTCCGCCACTAAAAACCCGTTCTCAACTGTCGTACTGCCTATGCTGATACTCTCGGTTAAATTCACAAGCATGAGTGCATCTTTCCAGTAGCTGTATGTAGCCGCATCCCGTACAACGCCTCTACCACGATTTGCTGCCGCCGTTATCTCCTGCTGCATCAGGCTGTCGTCTATTGATGTTATGTAACCTTTAAAATTTTCCCGAGTAGGTGCCGGCTCCACATTTACTCTGAGAGCATTTAGATGAGCCCCACACGGCCATACCGCTGCTTCATAGGACAAAGCAGGGGCAACAATCTCCTGAAATGTCCTCCCTGGTGACGACATAGTTGTTCGCTTCGTCTTCAAAACCCAAAAAATACTATCTAGAAACTAGAGCCGATGATTGTGTTTTAGTCCATCGGGAATCGTCCGCAGCACCACTCTTTAAAGACACAACCAATGCTTTCGCCTTGTCTTCTTCGCTCAGAGGTACCCTGGCGACAGATGTCTCGAAATGCAATCGAAAGATCTTGAAGGCCGTTGTTCCGCCGAATTTCAGTGGTTTGAACTTGGTGGCGACATTGCTGACCACTGGTTCCATCAGAACACAGATGTCCTTCCTCATAACGTCAACCGACGCTTCAACTCCGTCGAGGAAGTCTCTACGCTTAGAACCTTGCTGTCGAGGTGGTGATCTTTTTCGTCGAGAAATTTAATTTCACTTCATTTTACCTCCTGAAGTTTCTGCTCGAAGCGGTTCTGCTGTTCTTCTAGAGCCATCTTGATGTGGTCCCCAAACGATTGCTGTACACCTTCCAGCGACTGCTACATCTTTTGTTTTGCTCCTCCAACTATTCGCGCACGATTTTTATTTCTTACCGCAACTACGCACTTTACTAAGCGATTGTTACATCTGTTTTTTATGATCCTCCAACGAATCGCGCACACTTCCAATCGATTGCTGCATCTGTTTTGTTTCTGAACAAGCATCATCGCTATTACCTGTGTCAGATCGAACGGAGACGCACTTCCAGATGTTTGCGGAACTTCTAAAAATTCGTGCGTGTCTATATCGATTCCATCTCGAAAGACCTTACTGCGCGAGCTCCTTCTTCAACTGTTCCACTCTTAGATTCACAAATATCACCATTCTGTCAAAATCCCACTTCTGAAACCATACGTTACGTTTCATAAAAACTGTGTCTTCGTAATCACAATTAAATTGTTCAATTAAAGGGTTCGATCACTGAGCTAGTTTTATACAAAATCCAACTGTTTCGGCTGCTGTTTTAACATTTATACCAGCAAGCATTCTGTCGTAAAATGTTTTCCGTTCATTCCCTCTAGATGGCGCACAAGGTAAGATTATATAACAGTAAATATTTGCACCGGTAAACTAAATGGTTGTAGAATTTGATGAGATATGGTTGCAACATGTAATGAGTGGAAAAATGCAGTACGAATTCAATGGAGTATCAACTTTGGATAATGGATAATGCGGGGAATTGAGATTTCAATGGTTTCACAAAAGTACTCGTTTCTCAGCAGATATGAGAAAATGAGTCAAAACTAAAGGTATACGCCAGTTAAGATTGTGCTAAAGAGAACCACTAAAGAAAGTATTTGAAGTCTTTTAATGATTGTTTTATTTATTTTTGCACGACATTTTACACTTGTCGTAATGCTACTTGAACGTTAGAATTCTTAATTATAACTGCACAACTACACTCGCCGAATGTATTTAAGGCAGAGGTTAGCAAGAAAAACTTAAAACATTAGGGAGCAAGGCTAAGTGCGACTTTCCACTCGAACGAAAGAAAAACAAATATATGTTAAATAACACTTGAATACTTTGAATTTATTTTACTATATCACACACACGACCATACGATTATTTTAGTATTTTTATGGATAGTAGTCAGTGTCCAGAAAGAATTGCGGCACATGCCTTTATGGACAGTATATGCAAGCATATATAGAATACATATAACTGCACTACACTACCAGGCACAGACATTTTTATACAAGTCCCACAAGGAGTACTTATCGGGTTATTGTGTTCCTGTTGATTTTCCCGTAGTTCCCGGATTTCTTCACACATCTTCGTTGTCCTCACCTTTTTTCCCCTTTATATTTGGCTTTTCTACATTTCCTTTTCTTTTTTTTTTTAAATTATTGAACAAATTCGCGAGCATCCTTTAGGCCGTTGTGTCCCTTATCTAGGTAAGCTAAGAATGATTGCGTCGCCCCACGCTTGTGTTCCAACCATTCCCCACATTCCATAAATACTACAAATAATTTGCATTTATTATTATTTTATTCTTTGAAAAAGTAACAATTTAATAAATAATTTAATAATACTATATATCACAGACAACACCCATAACACACACACGACGCACATCGATTTGGATCGTGCGTCCCACACGATCATTTGGATACCGCACCGGCACGCATCCAGGCTTTGATATACTTTTGCGTTTGTCCATTGTTACGTGCACCGCCTCCGATCAACTGCTCCATTACCGGCTGCAGTGCAAAGCGAATCACGTCTAATGCACCGGCAGCCTCCCTCGGTGTGTGAGAGAGTGCTTTCCATCGACTTTCACACATTTTATGTGTTTATGTTATGTTATGTACATATAGCTTGGTTATGTGATCTGTTCGAATAATTGTGTTGTGTTCTATATATTGTGTCATATGGTAGCTTCATTGTCAGGGTTTGTATTAGGTTTATTATAATGTAATTTTATTTCAAATGTGTACCATATTTAAGTATATTATTGGGTTTGTATTATTTCATATTATTCATATTGTGAAAAGTCATTCACCACTAACGTCCAAACGCTCTACCTCGGAACCCAAAGGCAAAAACCGTGGAGGTAATGTATGCTCATACGCCCTGTTGAGTGAAGTGCTGAAAGGCGACATCACTTACGCCGTATTAGATCAAATCCCCAGTAGACCGAGAACTTACCTACCGCGGAGCCCCTCGGATTCCGCTACGATCCTGAAATTCAAATTGCTCTGCAATCCAAACCTTCCTACAGACAACTTTAAGGTAACAAAATAGGAGGAATTAAAGGGATAAACCAGGGCTGCAATGATTGTTATTAACAAAGAGTCACTGGACCCTCTCATCAAATCGTATACCCTAAGAATATATAAAAAGGATCGGCGGACAACTGCGAAAGCGGAACAGCCTAGTCGAGGAGGAGAAAGACGGTCCTGCTCCAAGCGAGCATGTACCCTCTACTCTACGCTCTATCAAGGGGGAAACCCCCGAAACTAACATGGTACCGATGGTGGTGAAGGAAGAGGGTTCTGACTTGCAGACACTCACCCCCATCCAAGGTAGCCCTGGTCATGAGAGACGCTGAGAAGGATGATTGCTGAGGCGGAATGAACCAAAACCTCGCTTGTCTTGGGATGTGATGCAAATAAATGCAAGGCAACGAGGTGAGTACTTTTTTGATTACCTTGTAAGTAGCAGGTAGGGTTTGCGTAACCCAGGTAATGTACCCACCTTTGTAACTAGGAATAGACAGGCAGTCCTAGACATAACACTGTGTCTGACCATATAGCAGAGCGAATAAGCAATTGGAGAGTATCATCTGATCACTCATTCTCTGATCACAGCTATGTATTGTTCAGTACAACGAGCCCCCTCCCAACCCAAAGAGTCCTTAGGAATCCTAAAAGAACTAACTGGGACAAATATAGAGAGATTGTTGCGGCTGCAATGTCGAATACCAAAATTTCGAATCTCTTGGAGACTTTTTGTGGCAAGATTGAAGAAGTCTCTGAAGTTTCCAAGCTGAAGAAAGTTGTAACATCATCCCCAAAATCACCTAGCTTCCTACAAAAACCTGACGGGACCTGGACCTCATCCAGTGAGGAAACCCTTAGTCTGCCTTTTGATACGCACTTCTCGGGCAACTTCTAAACTAAAAGACGTAAACTAGAAGACGTATCTCCTCAAAAAACTCCATGCAATCTTAGAAATGTCAGTCACACTACTGGCATGTAGGCACTGACAAGCTTTAAACCCTTCAAGTCTGCAGGACCTGACGGCATTATCATCCGCTTAACAACCTCGGAATCGGAGAGCCTTCATTCATCAGCTACTCACCAGCAAAGTAATACACTCTCAAATGGGAGACGGTAAGATCCATAGAGGAGTTAATAGCGGCATCCCACAAGGAGTTGTTATCTATCCCCTTCTTTGGAACGTAGCGGTAAACGAACTGCTATTAATACTGTAAGAGGAAGGATGCAAAGTTATTGCCTCTGCAGATGATATTGCCATAGCGGCATCTGGCAAATTCGTCTCAACTCTAAGAGACAAATGCAGAATGCCGTCGACAAGCTAGAAGCATGGACACAAACATGCGGACTCGGCGTTAAGCCACAAAAAATGGATATCGCACTCTTTACCAGAAGATGTGTGGCCGACACTACTGTATGGATAAGGCACTCAATCGAGTACAAAGACTGGCCTGCTTGTGCATCAGCGGAGCATAGAGAAGTACTCAGTCAGACACACTGAATATTCTCTTCCACCTTCCACCACTGGAACTATTCGAGATGAACTTCTCGATCAACATTCCCTCCACATGGAACTGGATATCGTTTTACTCAAAAACATCCTATAATTACAGGCTGTCTTTTAACGAGATGGTTGAGCATTTTAACATTCACCTCATATGGGTACCGGGGCACTGTGACATACCAGGAAACTACAAAGCCGATGAATTTTCCAGGTGTGGTACAACCTTGTCCCTATCAATAGCAGGGGAACCACGTTCCATGCCAATAGCTACAGCCTACCATCTTTAAGGATTCTTATAATAAACACCACCAATAACAAATGGCTAGAAGGCACCATTTGCCTTAAAACAAAAGAAATCTAGCCATCACTTAACTTAAAACGGTCACTCAGTCTACTTAGATTCAGCAATGCTCGCAGGATTGGTATCCCATATAATGATTTCTGCAGAAGCAGCATGGATGAAGAGGAGGTAGAAAATACTCATCACCTATTCTGCTCCTGCAGCGCTCTGGCTAGTCATAGGTTCCTATACCTACTACTTTAGCAACCTCAATGATCTAAACATCGCTTCACTAATGAAGTGATAATGACCTTAGCAGTCAGCCACAATATAATCTATTCTATTGTGATTTTCGTATGATGATGGCTTACTCTAATCTCTGATGGTGGTATGTTTTCAGAAGTTGGTATGTATTATATATTAAGCCTAAGGATAAGTATTCCTTTGGTCCACGTACTCTGCCACCACATAAGCTTCCGTGCAGATATTTAAAACAGGGGTATCGTAGCCGTTAGGCGAAGTTTCGATGATCACTCTAAGAGGCAACCTCGTCAAAAAGTGGGGAGAGACACCCAGTTCCACTGTTCTAAGAAACGTATTTGAAAAAATATTGGATTGAATAAGTCGTTCAGCCCAATATGGTTATGTCAATAAGGGTTTTACTTCTTGTGTCGACTCATAATTTAAGTAAGTTTGAATTTCAAAATAAGAGCCCATGTTAAATTTTAGTGAAGTTTTATTTATTCTGAATGGAGGTCTCGGATGTGAGATGTTATATAATTACACTAAGTTGGCCTGAAATTATAGAACCCGAATAAATGAAAGTGATTTATAAATCTTGATTAAATAATTATCAGGCTGTAATGCTGGTATCCTAAGGAAACGTTGAATGATGATACATACGACTTGACTTGAGCTCAAACAATAAGCAGAGAAAGCTGCACAGGCAGCAAATTACTTCAAAAATGAAGATTTTGCCCTTCGATTTTTGTTAAAAGTATATTATCTCCAAAAGTGGGGGCTAGGGTTTGCAGTGAACCAGTTAGCAGCTATCCTTCAAGACTGCTATACGTGACTCTTGGTCACACGCTACACTAGGATCTAGAGGGGAAACGATAAGACCCCGTGCTTAGGCACGAACGGCATTGCGTTAATATATCTTCTAACGGTCAACTCTGTACACCTGAGGAAAACCAGTCTTAAATACGTCCTCTTCACTGCATGCAGGGGATGAGTGTAGTGTTTTTTTTTTTTTTTTTTTTTTTTCTTACGCTCTAACTTATAACCTATGTAAGCTGGCCACTATGGTCAACTCGCGCGTCAATATGAGAAGCTACCCGCGGCGGAGACTGGTTTTGGTGTAACCACCAATAAAATTGCCGTTCTTTGGCAGACTCTCTCCTGTCTCGAGCAGCGATCGCTCTACTGAACCGGAGGAGATAATCGCGACTTCGAGCGACATCCCGTTCGTATTGAAGTCGCCTGTCCACTGTTCGGCGTACGACGTGGAAGATTACAGGACATTCGTGTGGATCCTGTATTAGGCCAATTGTGTCGAGATAGAGGAATAAAGCCGGAAAGGCGCACTCTCTCATGATACATAACGTTAGTGTGGTAAGCCCCAAAGATCAGACTGTTGGAAGAAGTCATAGCTCGTGCAATGTGCCTTCTGATCAGCTTAATAATAAAATTATCTTTCCTGCTGAGGTTTGCCTCGTTGTACAAGACCTCATTGGGATAGTACATCTTGTACTCAGATTCGGAAGTACAAACGGAGACAAGTCCGAAGACATTGTCTCTCGAACAACCTCATCTTTTCCATCTGGGAAGGACTCACGTTGAACCACAGTGGACAACCGTATGCCATAATTGGCCGGATGAGAGCCATGTAGCAGATTACCTTCACCCTGGTATCAAGTTGGCTGCTGTAAAACAACCTCCTTGCCACAGCAAAGGCCTTTTTAGCTTTGGCCAGAGCAATATCTATATGTTTGTCAAAATACAGATATTGATCCAACCAAATGCCAAAATATCTAACTACACTTTAAACATCTAAAGGGCGTCAGTGTGGGTCAACAATGCCGAACTTACGCCAGTTTGTGCGCGTATCCCATGTTGCCATGTTCAACGGGGTTCTGAAAAGGATAGTTTCACACTTCCTGAAGTTGACAATCAACTTCCAGTCGTCGCAAAATCGCTGAATTTGATCGAAGTCACCTTGCAACAAGATATTTATTTCTTCAACCTTCGGACCTGATCTGTACGCCACTAAATCGTCGGCGTACGCAAAAATGAATAAAAAAATAAAAAAAAAATGAATGTAGTGTTACCTCCCTTCCCCACTTACTTGTGGTATCCAAAATTTAAATAGACAAACCCAAAACCCCAGGGAACTCTGGGCATCAGGGAGTTCCATAAAACCGACTCAGAAGTTAAAGAAATGGAAGAGCAGTTTTCGGATGCAGCTGGCAGTGAAGCGGTAGACGCCTGTTTTGCTGACCTCGCCATTGATGACGACTACTACTCTGTTACCATCTTATCCAAATTCTACAGGGAATGAAAGTCATTAATGAGAAAGCAGATGCTACAAAAAGCGCCCGACTTCCTTAAGGAAAGACGAAAAGGTAAGGAGCAGTTCGCTGGTACTCACCCGGAAGACACTCCAAAGGAAAGCTCAAGGGGAGAGCTCCCGGAAGGACCAACAGGGCAAGACCCGGCTCCTCAAAAAAGGCCACTACAACGAATCGCTTTCTCCGAAGACCGGCATAACAAAAGCAAAAAGGCATAAATTTGCTGATGTAGGTAGTAGACTTTGGAATTCCGAAGTGGAAGCTCACCGAAAACCAATGGCAGTTCATCGAGCTCAGGATTCTGAAAGACCCTGAATGCTGAATGACCCTATCACGAAGAGTGATAAGGTGATTCCCCGCTTGGGACTGCTAGCAACTCATGGAGTTTTATACCCATGGAATGCGAGAATAAGGAAACCCTTGAATGGCTCAAAAAATGCATAGTCAAAACGGCAACCCCTTGGGAAAAAAACGCTGATCTACGAGTCGTAGACAAGGGGAAAATCTTAAGCTGCATTAGGCCAAAAGGTGGCATTCATCTTCAGGGTCAATATCTCCCTTCCACGGAGGGAAGAAACATCGTCCAATACAAGAGCCTTGGATTCATCGAGGACAAGTGTGTGCTAGTGCTCAAAGACAGAAATTACGTAGGAAAAGAACCTGTATTTTAGCTAGAAAAGAGTTTTACCTATTTCTGTTACCTACTTTCAGTGATAAACTTAAACAGCGGTAGAACATATACATGTGTTGGCATCAACATATATGCCTTATGATGCAGTTGCCGGCCCCCACACCGACCGACCAGGAACCTTTTGTAGGAGGCTAAGAAATGGAAGTTGAATCTTGTGACTCTAACTCACATCTCACAGTCTAGCGTAGTTCGGACTCGATTGACTGAGGTAATAATATTTTTAACTATATTCTAAAGAACTATCTCTGCATCGAAAATATTGGTAGCGAGTCCACATTTGTTACCAGTATTAGGCAGGAGGTCGTTGACCTAATTCTAAGATACATACCCGACAACCTTATAACTTACCACTGGAAGGTTACAGTTACTCCCAGTCTAGCTCGTGCTTTTGCTTGCGAATGTCATCCGAACAGTCGTCTCGTAATCTCAAGATTCCGAAACGTGATAGATCGCCAAACTCCGGGGACAATCAATTGTCCTTGGACAAAAAACTAAAAAACATGGGAAAATATAGTGTAGCTAAAGATAAATCCATTACTAACTCCTGAAATGTCTTTGAAATGTCATTGAAATAATCTCGCCAAGCGATTCTCAACCGAAAATATATGTCCCACCTATTAAAGTTCTAAATATATCTAGTGATTATGTGCACCAATTGGTAAGATCGTTGAACATTTCAATTGGCATTAAACTCATGTGCAACTCATTAGACTCATTTAACAAAGTGATAGAAAAATTAGAAATTGACAATTCTCAATTCTTTTCCCATGATCTAAAGAGTGATAAAAGCCTTTAAAGTTATTTTATACGGCATGGGTGATTTAGATGTTAACTTTCTTAAATCCGAACTCATTAACATTGGCCTCAAATGCATCGCATTAAAGAAAATTACCAAAAAATATCAGCATTACACCGACATCTTCTACTTGGTCTCTCTTGGAAATGGTTCCATCAAACTACAAGAATTAAAAATGAGATACAAATCCATTCTTCATACGCACAAAAATTGGAGTTACCAAAGGAAATGTAAAGGCAAGCTAAATGTCATAATTGCCAAATGTTTGGGCATGGTGAAAAGCACTGTCACGACATAACAGCTTGTGGTCCACACAAAACAATCAGCTGTGAAAATGTTTCAATTTCAAAGTGTGCGAACTGTAATGGTTCCCTCAAATCAACTTATCTGTCATGCTCTAGCCGCTCAAAATTCCTAGAGCTAAAGGAAAAATTCTGAAACCAAAAACAACGAATGCAGCTGAAACATTCCAACGAACACACTCTTTCGAATCAGCAGATCTCTCTTGCTTCTCTCCAAGATTTTCCGTCTCTGCCCAGAATAGGAATTCTCATCAACGAAGTGCGTGGGTGCGAACTACACATACATCAGGAAGCAACAGTTATGAAGCCAATAGCTGGGTCAACAGTAGCAACATTCCCAGCAGCACTTCGAACAACACTTCTATCAACAATGCCGCCAGCAACAACAACACACTGTTTACAGTCGATGAGTTAAATCTTCTAGCTATGGAAATGATAACCAAATTATCTGTATGTACAACCAAAATCGAACAATTTAATGTAATCACGCATTTAGCGACAAAATTCTTGTACAATCATGTTAAGTAATATGTTAAACAGCCCCATAAATATTGTAACTTGGAACGCGAGATGTATTCGCAGCAAAATCAGAGTTTTTAAGTTTCTTAAACACATACAATGTTGATATCACGTTAGTAATATTCTACAATTATCCACCGCCGATTTTACATGCTATCGTAATGATAGAATAGGGAGAATTGGTGGTGGTGTCGCAATTTTGATTAGAAGATCAATTCAACATTCGCTTTTGCCTATTGTGACAACCCGGTGTATTGAAAATTTGGTGGAAAAATAACCTCAGATAAAAAAACAGGACTTAAGAATGATCTCCATAAATTATTTACACTCAATAAGGAATTTCTAATTAGTGGAGACTCAAATTGTAGACATCGGGACTGGGGTTGTGTAAGAGCCAAAAAATATCTTTTTTTTATTTTTTTTTTTTTTTATGGGTGGCGCTACAATCCGTAGAGGACCAGGGCCTAGCTTCTCAGCAACCACCCGTGTTGTGCGTGCTATCGTTTCACACGAGTGGAAGGGACCTACAGTTTTATGCCGACTCCGAACGGTCAAGTTTGAGAAGCTTTTTCTAGACAGGAAATACTCTTTGAGCATTGTCAGTGACTCGAAAGAGGTGGGGCCGTGAAAATTATTTTTGTCGCACAGAGCAGGAATCGAACCTACGACGTCGAGGTTGGGGTCGACGCACTTACCCACAACGCCACGGGCCACCCAAAAAATATCTACCCTTTTATATTATTATTATTATTATTATTATTATTATTATTATTATTATTATTATTATTATTATTATTATTATTATTATTATATCTTCTTCTTATTCTTCGATTGGCGCTACAGTCCGGGGTGGACCTGGGCCTCAACCAAACATGCCTCTCCAGCCAGCACGATCTTTCGCCAGCTGCCTCCAGTTGCGCACACCAAGTTGGTTGAGGTCCTTTTCCACTTGTGTGCGCCATCTAGTGCGAGGACGTCCTCTGTTGCGCTGTCCCAATGGCTCGGTGTCGAAGACTCTTCGGGCCGGAGCTGTGGTGTCCATCCGCTCTACATGACCTAGCCATCTTAAGCGTTGGATCCGAAGACGCTTAACTAGGTGCATGCCGCTGTACAGCCCGTACCTTCTTCTCCAAACGCCATCAACGCGAACAGGATCAAAAATCGTACGCAGGACTTTTCTCTCTAAACAACCAATCTTGATCCGCTTTCAATAGCGTCCATGTCTCTGCGCCATAGAGCAGGACTGGGATGATCAGGGTTTTATACAAGGTCAATTTGGTGTTTCGAGAGATGGCTCTGTTACTCAATTGCCTCTTGAGCCCAAAGAAACAGCGATTGGCAAGAGTAATTCAGCGCTTGATCTCGGTACTGGTGTTGTTGTCCCTATTTACTCCGGAGCCTAGGTAGACGAAGTCCTTGACTACCTCAAAGTTTCTGCTGCCCAATATGACGCTCTGTCCGAGACGTCGATGTTGTGCGTCCTTTCGTGATGACAGCATGTACTTTGTTTTGCCCTGGTTTACCGCTAGACCCATTTTAGCCGCTTCCGCTTCAATGCCAGCAAACGCCTCATTGACGGCTCGCTGTGTTCGTCCAATCACGTCAATGTCGTCCGCGTATGCCAGCAGTTGAACGGACTTTTGGAAGATCGTGCCTCGGGTGTTTACGTTTGAGTTTCGCACGATCTTCTCAAGTATGATGTTAAAGAAGTCACATGACAGCGTGTCGCCTTGCCTAAAAACCTTTTTTGACATTGAAGGTCTCGGTGAGTTCGTTACCGACCTTGATGGAGCAGCGAGAGTTCTCCATCGTCATCCTGCACAACGTGACGAGTTTGGCAGGAATGTCAAGACTAGACATGGCGCTGTATAGCTCGTCTCTATACACGCTGTCATATGCGGCCTTGAAATCGACAAATAGGTGGTGAGTGTCGATCTGCATCTCTTGAGTCTTTTCCAGGATCTGAAGTGTAAGTATTTGGAATATTGTGGACTTTCCTGGCCTGAAACCGCACTGATAAGGACCTATCAGGTTGCTGACAAAGGTTTTCAGGCGTTCACACAAAACGGCAGAGAGTATTTTGTACGCTATGTTAAGGAGGCTGATCCCTCGATAGTTAGCGCAGTCAAAGGGGTCTCCTTTCTTGTGGACTGGACAAACGGCGCTGAGATTCCACTCGTCGGGCATGATTTCCTCCGACCATATCTTACAGATGAGCTGGTGCATGCGCCCAACCAGGTCATCTCCAGCTGCCTTAAGCAGTTTCGCGGACAATCCGTCCGCTGCAGCAGCTTTGTTAGATTTCAGTCTAGAAATCGCTATCTTGACTTCGTCTAAGTCGGGGGGACGCAATTCGTGTTCATCATCGTCCAAATTGAGTGAAACATTCTGCCTGACAGCGGAATTTGTGTCGTCATCGCCGTTTAACAGTCTACAGAAATGATTTTTCCAAATTCTCAGCATCGACTGCGATTCTACTACTAGTTGTCCATTTTCGTCGTTGCAGGCTTCGGTCCGAGGTCTATATCTTCCTGATACTTGTTTTACCTTTTGGTAAAACTTTCGGACCTCCTTCCTGTCGTAACACCTCTCCATCTCCACGGCCGCGCGCTTCTCATGCTCTTTCTTTTTTCTTCTGAGAAGCCGTTTCTCTTCCCTTCTTCTCTGTTTGTAGAGCTCACGAACAGCCCTCGTTGTTCGATGCAGCGCTGCCTTGTAGGCCTCCTGCTTGGCTGCATGTACCTGCCTGCACTCGTTCAAACCATGGGTTCCTTCTGGGTGGTGTCGTGAAACCCAGCACATCAGTGGCAGCTTCTTTGATGGCTTTTTGACAACGTTTCCATTCTTCTTCTATTGAATGTGCAGGCAGCGTCGAACTTTCAGAGAGTTTCAGGGAGACTCGGTCGGCAGGTATTATATACCCTATTTAAAGATGCAAACAATACCCTTTGTACAGACGTCGACAAAGCAAATGCCCTCGCTTCCACTTTTGCAGAAAAGCACACGATTTCTGTTTAGGAGACTGTCATACAAGAACCTTAGTCAATAGTTCTGTCTAAAGTTTGATTAATAACAGTTCCAGTCAACCATCCTCGTCTGACTATATTACCGACGAAGACATTGAATTCTTAATCAGCGAACTTAAACAAAGAAAGTCTTTGGTGTTGATGCCATTCAAAATATATATTTGAAACATTTGCCTTTATCTGGTATAAGTTACTTAACTTTCATCATAAATGCCTGCATTAAATTAGAATATTTGCCTGATGTATGGAAAATTGCTAAAGTGATTCCAATTTTGAAAGCGGGTAAACCTCCGGATAGGCCCGATAGTTAAGGGCTAATACGCCCATTAAGCACTCTTAGCAAAATGTATGAAAAAGTCTTATAAGAAAAAATCTCAAGGAATATTTCACAGCACAATATTTATCCCAGAGAACAGTTTGGATTTAGACAATTCCACAGTACTTCACATATATTCACATACATTCTTCCAATAGAATGATACTATTGGACATTGAGAAAGCGTTCTATACCGTTTGGCACGACGGTCTTTTACACAAAATGATCAATTTAAACTTTTCTCCTTTTATATGTAAAATTATTCGTAGCTTTTTGTCTGATCGTTCATTTATGGTACATGTAAATAGTAGTGTCTCCAATAGGATTAATTTTCATGCGGATGTTCCCCATTTCCGTCATTATCGAATTATGAAACAGCTATGTTCGCGGATGATACAGCAATATTCTCATCTCATGTATCGCATGTTGCTCTTGACATTGAGAGGAATTTAAATAATGCGTTGCGTATATTCTGTGAATACTGCAATAAGTGGAAGATAAAATTACATGAAGACAAAATTCAAGCCATCTTCTTCACTAGAAAAAAGGAACGCTTGTTTTCTTCCTAGTGGGCAGTTACAGACAAATAGAAGACATATTAACTGGTCCCCTTCAGTCAAGTACTTAGGATTGCATTTGGACACGAAACTAACTTTCGGTACTCATATAAGGGAAACTTTAAATAACGTATCAATTGCAA
Organism: Eristalis arbustorum; assembly: GCA_916610145.1. Taxonomy (NCBI): domain Eukaryota; kingdom Metazoa; phylum Arthropoda; class Insecta; order Diptera; family Syrphidae; genus Eristalis; species Eristalis arbustorum. Next base: position 70,388,442 of record OU744316.1, read on the forward strand.
CCAGGATGTTGTGTCCGTTCATTAACAGGAATTCGCAACTCTCTATTGAGAATAAAATCATTATCCACAAAGCAATTTTCCAATCTATTTTGTTGTATGGATGCCAAGTATGGGGAAATTGTGCTATGTGCCACATCACAAAACAAGCTCCTAAAGATGATGCTCAACTTACCTTGGCACTACTCAACCCTAGATCTTCACCAAAAAGCGAATATTGAATTGATCTCCGAATGAATACGGAAACTTAACCAGCGTTTTCTTGATCGCTGTGTTTTTGCTAAGAACCCTCTTGTGAATAATTTAAACAGACTAACGTCGTAGTTTTCTGTTGTTCACTTGTTCTTTTTGCAAGCAAATTCTGTATATTTTATGTACAATACTCAATCATCCCATTGTTTGATTTTTCTTTATAAATGTATCTGTGTATTACTTATTACACATTCATATTTATAAACATTTTTTTAAATTAATTTATTATTTATTTATTTATTTATTTACTTAGTTATTTATTTAATTATTTGCTTATTTATTTATGTACATATTCATATATATACTAATTATTTATTTTTTTTTTCTTGCTCTTTACATTGAAGGTTTTTTTTTCGTTCGTTCCTTCGAAATTCTAGTTACATACATAAAAGACGTCACTTATTACAATATCAAATATGCAAAATATATATTAAATCTCTGTAAAATGCGTGAAAACAAAACCTATTGTAAGAACAATATTGTACGAAAACAATAACTAACTAACTAACTAACTGACAATTACTCCCTCCCTTTCGGACCACAGACTGATAACTTTCAAGGTTAATTCTTAAATGATCAATGCTAGCAAAATAAGAAACCCAAGAAACATCGACTGGATAGATTCTCTCAGGACGAAAAAAGGCTGACAAAGAATTCAAGTATATTAATGAACGTGAACTCAACTGCAACCGTTTAGAGGTGAACCAATGTATGCAGCGGCCCCTTGTGCGGGGGCTTAAGCCAGGACACGGTGGTCCAGGCTCCGGGGTTTCGCGTGGGGCTAACTTCCCAACCGTGTAAAAGTAGACTAGTTCATAAACGGCAACAAGCCTCGGATACGGATGACCCAACAGCTGAAGACACGCTTGGTCTCTTCGAGAGAAAAGTTACACGTTCAATCTTTGGTCCTGTTTGCGTTGAAGGTTTCTGGAGATTCAACCACGAACTGAACAGACTGTGCAGTGAAATGAGTCTAGTCAGGCGTATACGGATTCAACGCCCGAAGGGTCATCGACTCCGAACCAGTGGGATAACGCAATAGAGGACGACCACGAAACCGATGGCGCACTCAAGTGGAGAAGGACCTCAACCAACTTGAAGTGTGAAATTGGAGGCAGCTGGCTAAGGATCGTGCCAGCTGGAGATGCTTGTTGGCAGAGGTTCAGGTTCACCCCGGACTGTAGCGCCATAAGAAGAAGAAGAATGATGAACGTGACCTAACTAACAAAGTTTTGTCCGGCACCTTTTGAGAATAGTTTGACATAGAGTGAGCCTTTCGTTATGCACCAAACAATCATCTCCATTGTCGTAGCTCCGCTCCTCACCGTTCAAAATAAAACGCCCTTTCCTCCGTTTAATTCAGGGTTTCAATGAGGGTCGTTTATTTTCTTAAAAGAACTTATTAACGAAACTTTATTTATATATATACACGTACTTACTTATTGGTGACTCTTGGCAGGCGGCAGCGGCTGGCGATGACAAAGGAACAAAGGAGAATTAATTCGAAGCAAATTCAGAAAGCGCGCGCTGTCTGTTTGACAGATCGTCTTAAATGTCAACGAAATTCGTTCTGTTCGCTTTCGCCTCCCAGGAGTCACCAATATCACAGTGTTTACACGTCTCGATTATCGACATCCCACCCCCCGTGAGGAGCACGAGTCGAGACTCCAGCCTCACTCTCTTCTAATATTGCAAGCCTTACCGCTGGTCTCCGCAGCACTCCCGAAGCTGTCCTCACGTCGGCCGAACGGACCTGTCCGTCTGGTCCCGGGAAAACTTTGATGATCCTGCCTCGCGTCCATCCACTCCTCGCTTTGGTGACGTCGCAATCCAATACCAGGTCCCCAACTTTTAGCGGCGGCGTCCTTTGGAACCATTTGCAGCGTTTTGTTAACACCGGTAGGTACTCACGTACCCATCGATTCCAAAAACGGTTCTTCAACTGCTGGCTGACCTTCCACCGTTTTCGAAGACATAACGCTCGTTCGTCCATGGGCCCTGGTGTTTGTGTTGAATTCGGCACCCCTAAAAGGAAGTGGTTTGGCGTAAGGGGCTCCTCATCCTCGGTTGTGATCGGCAAGTGAGTCAGCGGCCGACTATTGATGATGTTTTCGGCTTCCATCAAGGCACTATACAAGACTTCAATTTTCGGCGTAACCTCCTTGAGCGTGTATGCCAAAGCTCTCTTCGTGGACTGGACAAGTCGCTCCCAACATCCTCCGGCGTGTGGATTCAGTGGACAATTGAACACCTACTCTATACCAACGGAAGAGAGCTCCGCTTTGATGGCCTCGTTGTCGAAGATGTCGCCGGTTAGTAGCTCCTTACTGGCTCCTAAGAAGTTCGTCCCGTTATCGGTCCTGATTCGCAGTGGAGTCCCTCGACGGTTGACGAAGTTGCGGATGCATAGGATACACGCATCTGTTGAAAGATCGGCCGCTACCTCCAAATGAATGGCCCTTACAGTGAGGCAAGTGAACAGAGCGACCCATCTCTTCTCAGTACGACGGCCTATTGCGACGTTCACGGGTCCAAAGTAGTCAAGGCCGGTAAACGTGAATGGTCGGACGAAAGGAGTCACTCGATCCTCCGGAAGCTGACCCATCAACGGGGTCTGCGGCTTGGCTCTCCGAATCCGACAAAACTGGCATTGACCTTTCGCAGCTTTCACAGCTGAACGAAGTCCAGGCACCCAAAATCGTTGTCGTATTTCATTCACGATGGTGTCGTCATTCTGGTGACGGAGGCGGCGATGATAGTCACGCACGAGTAGCTTCGTTACTGCGTGGTCTCTTGACATGATGATAGGGCGTCTGGTTTCGAAAGGCACGGTTGTAGCGGCGTCGATTCGTCCGAGCGAGCGGACAAGTCCGAACTCATCCAGGTATGGCGTCATCTTTCCGTATTGGTAAGTCTTGTCGTAGGCATTCTATGTCCTCACCATAAGCCTCGCACTGCGCTTGTCGACATACTAGGTCCTCTGCCTCCTTGAGTTCAGCTGCTGCTAATTCACCTGGTTCCATCGGCTGACGTCGGCACGCGCTTATAAAGCGTAGCGCCCATGCCATGGTGCGGCGCAGCTTCAAGAAACTCGAGAACCTTGTAGCATCAAAGATCGGCTTGCTTGCGCGGGATGTGCTTAACAGATACTTCGGACGGATATCCTCCATTGAGAGGTGGTCGCAGAAATCGTCGGGCTGTTGGGGCCACTCAGTTTCCGGCAGCCTCAGAAAGGCAGGACCACTTATCCACTTACTCTTGCTGTGGAACTGCAGTGGATGACCGCCACGGGTAGCGTCGTCGGCTGGGTTGGACTTCGATGGCACCCACCGCCATTGATTGGCCTTGCTGCTTTGAAGAATCTCTGCTATGCGGTAGGCTACGAACTCCTTATGGCGGCTGGGGTCTGATCTTAGCCAGTGTAAGACGGTCTTGGAATCACTCCAATAGATTCGATCGGCTATAGGCAGAGTATGGCATTCGACGACGGAGTTGCAAAGTCTCATCCCAAGGATCGCTGCGGACAATTCTAAGCGAGGTATGGTTAGGAGTTTGTTAGGACTTACTCTTGTTTTACCACAAACGAATGATACATGGACCTCCCCACGATGCTCGATGCGAAGGTATGTGGCGGCACTAAAGGCTTCTTCGCTGGCATCCACAAACGTGTGAAGATCCACCCGGTCGGCTCTGGTAGTAAAATGACTGTGACATCTTGGGATCTTTAGTGCAGTTAATGTTGCCATCTGTGACTTCCATTCCTTCCAACGTGCGAGCGATTCTGCGGGTATAGGCTCATCCCATCCAATCCCAAGGCGCCAGATTGACTTCAGTATTAGCTTCAATGGTAGCGTGTAGTTGGCTATCATTCCAAGGGGATCGAAAACGGACATGGTGAGGCTAAGGAATTCCCTCTTAGTCGGGCATCTATTTCCTGTGATGACGTCTTGGCTAACTCGGGCGAAGTTCATACGAAACATGAACACGTCCTCCTCACTGTTCCAACATAGACCCAAGACCCTATCGGCTATGGCGGCTTCCATGTCCAAGCTGATCGTCTGAATGGAACTGCATGTCTCAGTGGCGTGCGACAAGCTATGCAGAACCTCTTTGCAATTGGATGTGAAGTTACGCAATTCAAATCCTGCATCACGGTGAATAGCGATGACTGCCTTGGTGACAGTGATGGCCTCTGACACGCTTTCAAAGCTATCAACGTAGTCGTCCACGTAGTGGTGCTTCACGATGGCTTCGGTGGCTCTCGGATGCTCATTTCGGAACCTTTCGGCGTTAAGGTTTTTTATATAGTTCGCGGAGCAAGGGGAGCAGGCGGCTCCGAAGGTCATTACCTTCATGACGTAGGTGTCTATCGGCATCCCTGCTTCCTCTCGCCAGAGGAAACGCTGCGAGTGTTCATCTTCTGGGCGTATCAACACTTGATGAAACATTTCTCTGATATCTCCTGTGACTGCGAAGGGTCGGATCCGAAAGTTGAATAACACCTTTACTAACGGCACGATGTTGTCCGGTCCCTTCAGCAAGGCATAGTTTAGAGATACGCCTTCAACCTCAGCAGCAGCGTCGAAAACCAGCCGAACCTTCCCCGGCTTGTTGGGGTTTTTTACGCCGAAATGTGGGAGATACCAAGTTCTGGGAGTTAATGTACCTACTTCGGACGGCGTCAACTTCACTGCATACCCCTTCTTCACATAACTTGCGATATTTTCTTTATATGTGGCACCAAAATCGGGATCCCTTCTCATTCTTGCTTCTAGATTGAAAAGTCTTTTCGTGGCTAGTCCATAACTGTTTGGTAATTGAACCCCGTCTTCCACTTCCACAGTAGGCCAGTCTGGTACCGCTTATCCAACCTTTTCGTGGTGCTGCTTAACAAGTGCGAAGCTCTTTTGTCACTCTGCGATACTGGTTTCTCCGTTGGTTTTCTAACGCCAAAGCTTTCGATGCAGAAATATTCTTCTACAAGCTTGTCCAGTCGTACATCCCTTTCACGCTCATGGCTGCTGCAAAGTACGACGTTTCCTCTCGGTTCATCTGTGTGTCCCGAAGGCAGAGCACCGTATGCGACCCACCCTAATTGCGTTCGCACAGCTATCGGTCCCTTTTTCTCGGAGTAGACTATTTCTATTGGCGCTCCGAGGTGGCTGTTGTCCAGTCCTATTAAAATCTCTGGTCGGGCGTCCTTGTAGTTGGGCAGAAAGATATCGGGACGGCTATGCAGGAACAGGTCCGAGGTGGCAAACGTTTGAGTGGGCAAGCAAAGTTCCTCAACGGTTTGAACTTCGCTCAGTTTGAACCTCTTAGCATCTTCCTCGTCGGCACTTACCTCCACATCAACAGCGAAGGATCTTTTGGTTTCTGGCTTGTCTCCAATCCATCGTAGATGCAGATCTTTGGGCTTTCCGCTAAGGTGGAGACGTTTGGCTAGTTCTGAACTCATGATTGTGACGGATGAACCCTCGTCGAGTAAAGCAAAGGTTCTTACCATCGCTTCTTTATTGTATATCCTGATGGGCAAGACTTTGAAGAGAATCCGTGCGCTTCTGTTGTCGTCGCAGCTTAACAAAGGCCTTCGAGGTTCCAAACCAACGCTCTCTCCAGCTGATGACTTCGTTGGTGATTCGCTTTCGTGAAGAGACTGGTGGTGCATTCTTCGGCAATCGCCAATGGTACACGATCGTTTTGTGCGACAGGTCCTTACGTTGTGCCCAAACTTCAGACATCCGAAGCATAGGTTGTGTCGTTTCACGAAATCCCATTTAGCTGGCGTATGTAGTTTGGTGAAGGTACTACACTCTGTGACTGCATGCGACGTTCCCTCGCAGTAGCGGCACTTGCTGTTTCCAACCTTCTCCTTTACTTCGACGGCGTGAAGAACGTTGCCTTTCATCGTCTTCCTTGACGAATCGCTCTGAGATGATGACGGCAGCTGACTCGAGGTTACAATGCAAACCAGTCTAGCTACCCGGTTGATCCACTCGCTGAAGTGCTTGACTGTGGGATATGGTCGTATGCAAACGCTGCACTGTGCCCACTCTAACATTTTGTTCATTGGTAGCTTTCCGACCAGTTCATCCAATAAGGTCGGGTTTGCCAAGTGCTGGTGCATTCCACTGGCTTCCAGGAATACTGTTAGGTTTTGTACCTTTGTAGCAAACGGCACTATTAACTCCAGCTTGTTATCCGGTATCGGTGTGAAACTCCTCACCTTCTTGAGCTGGCTCTGAACAAGGCACTCTGGACGTCCAAAACGAAACTCCAGGCTGGCCATCACTTCATCTACGTTATTTGGGTGGATAAGCAGAGACTCGACTACGTCTCTGGCCTCCCCTCTTAAGCTTTTGTGTAAGCGGAACATGTTCTCCACTTTGCTATAGCCAAACATGTTCGTGGATTCTACGAATGCTGTGCAGAACATAGGCCACTCTTCTGGCCTCCCGCGAAACTCCGGCAAATCATGCAGCTTTCGCTGTGATCCATAAGCGGCTGGTGACAAAGATGGTCCTTGGGGGTGATGTGGTTGCTCGGCGGCTGACGTGGCGATTTGGTGTTGGCGTTGTATTGTCTGGAGACCATACAGAGGTGGCAAGAAAGTCGGCGTACTGCTCTGTTGCCGGTTGACTGAATTTGCCGATGTGATCTGAGGAGGCGGCGACGAAGACACTGGTGGCCAAGAATACGAGGCGTGAGAAGAGCAAGGCGTGTGCCCCGTCGTAGCGGTTTGTTGATGAATGAAGTTGTCTTGACCAACGGCATATGGCACGGTTGTTGCAGTCGAAATAGCGAACACAGGCGTAAAAACAGCTGACGTAACTGCAGTGATTTCGGGAGCACCAGACATAACCGCACTATTGGGAATAGAAACACTGGATATTACCTGTTGCTCTTGTAGCAGTTGTTCATACCGCAGGCGTTCCTGTTTTTCCTTGCTTGCCCTCCTTCGCTGCTTCTAGCTCTTTTCGGAGCTGCAACAATTCTTCCTCCATTGTGGAATTTCGGGCTTCACGTTCCCGTAATGTCGTGTTTCCTTCGTCTTGGGAAGTGCACTCGTCGAAAGAGTCCGTTTGATCGTCAGACTCTTGGCTCTTCTTTGATGTTTGTCTCGTGATTCTCCTTTCCCTTGGCATTGGCTTATATCGATTAAATTATTTGAGGCAGCGGTAACTTGTTCCGCTTGTTACGGGCTCTAACGGTTGTTTGTTCTGATGATAGCGGGCACAGATAAGTTACGGCAAATTCCGTCCACTGGCTGTGGGTATTCCGGCGAAGTATTCGTCCGCTGGCTGCGGGGATTCTGGCGAAGTATTCGTCCGCTGGCTGCGGGAATTCTGGCGAAGTGTTCGTCCGCTGGCTGCGGGGATTCTGGCGAAGTGTTCATCCGCTGGCTGCGGGGATTCTGACGAAGTATTCGTCCGCTGGCTGCGGGAATTCTGGCCCAATAAAAAATAAAACTTGTCGTCGCTCCGCTCCTCACCGTTCAAAATAAAACGCCCTTTCCTCCGTTTAATTCAGGGTTTCAATGAGGGTCGTTTATTTTCTTAAAAGAACTTATTAACGAAACTTTATTTATATATATACACGTACTTACTTATTGGTGACTCTTGGCAGGCGGCAGCGGCTGGCGATGACAAAGGAACAAAGGAGAATTAATTCGAAGCAAATTCAGAAAGCGCGCGCTGTCTGTTTGACAGATCGTCTTAAATGTCAACGAAATTCGTTCTGTTCGCTTTCGCCTCCCAAGAGTCACCAATATCACAGTGTTTACACGTCTCGATTATCGACATCCATGGTGGAATAACGATCTATTGGCCTTAAGGAAAAAATCGAGATCCTTCTTCAATGCGGCCAAGGCTTCCTACAAAGGAAGCTTAAGGAATTCAAAAAACAGTCGCCACGGCCAAGCGTGAGTCGTGCAAAACTCACTGTAGTGAGATCATGAATACAACCGAGACTTCGTGATAACGTAAGGAGGTCTAGGGGTATATCTGCGATTCCAGGCTTTATTGAAAACAAAGAACGTGAATGGATACATTCATTAGTTGAGACTTTACGTCTTGTTGTGGAAAGACACCTTTTTCTTTACTACGTTGTCCTTCGGGGTTGGAATCGAATACTTTTCGGGCCGGAGCATTTCCATTCGCTCTACATGTCCATCTGACAGGAGAGATTCGTTATTTAGTGTCCATGCTTCTGCGCCATAGCGCAGGACTTGGACTATCAATGTCTCATATAGGGATATCTTGGTTCTTTCAGATATGGCTTTATTCCTCAGTGACTTTCAAAGTACGAAAATACAGCGATTGGCCAGCGTGATCCTCCGTTTTATATCAGCGGTCGTGTCATTGCTTGTATCAACTTGGGAGCCTAGATAGACAAAGTCTTTCACTACTTCGAAGTTATGACTGTCTATAGTGACGTTTTGTCCAAGACGTTGGTGAACCTTTTTCGTTGACCCTCATTAACCGCAAGCTCAATTTTAGCCGCTTCCATCTCGATGATAACAAAAGCCCCCACTGACAGCCCGTTGTGTTCTTTCTTCATGACAGTGCGTCGCCTTGTCTAAATCCTTTTCTGACATCAAAGGGCTCGGTAAAATCTTTACCGACCTTGACGGAGCAACAGGCATTGTCCATCGTCATTCTGCAAAGACGAACGAGTCTTGGCGGGATGTCAAAACTACAGGGTGCTGTATAGCCCGACTTTTTGGGCTTCGGTTTGGCGATGCTGCCGTCACTTTACTCAGGTCTGGAGGGCGGAAATCTTATCCACCAAGTGTCCGTTCCAAATTCTCAGCAACGGACTGATATTATATAATATATATATATATACAAAATCGATTCGTAAGAATCTCTGATTATTCATGAACTAGCTGCTATGCATCTTACAAAAATCTAAACAAAAATGTTCAAAAACTTGTTCCCGACGGGAAATTCGATAAGGAATTTCTTAAGTTAAAAATAGAACAACAATTTTCTTTAAATTTCTTAAAGACTTCATTTTATATTAAAGAGCGTTTGATCCCTTACCACTTGTGGATGAAATCTTCACCTACACGAAGTGACATCCGAATACCAGCTGACTCCCTAGGATCGAAAAAGCCCTCTGTTATAACCTTAATGCAACTTTTCTATATCAAAAGCTTTTATGATCATTCCCGAAAGAACTAATCATATTGTAACGTCTTAAGCAAAACTATGTTTGTATTGACAATTAATTTATCCAATTGGGTCCGATCACTTGATTGTGATAAAATGAAACTCACAAATTCAAAAATTCTATCCACTAATATATTACATATAATCCACTGATATATTACATACACTGCACAATTACTACTTTAACTTGCCTGCACTTTAATCACCACACTTAGTTTATTACGGAATTCTTTGCTGCCTATCAGGCTCACTCTTATAGGTTAGGTTAGGTTAGGTAGTAGTGGCTGACTGCTGCAGAGCAGTCACACTTAGGCCAGAGTAGGCCCATTGTGATACCACGCGGATTGACTTCTCCTAACGCTGGAACCAGTTGGTGCTGCTAATGAACAGATTTAGTTGGCCAATACTGGCACTTTTTAGCTCGTTATGGCCGCTGAAGTAGTACGCTCCTAGGTGCAGGAACCTACGACTGGCAAGAGCACTGCAGGAGCAGAGAAGGTGATGAGTGTTCTCTTCCTCCTCTTCATCCATGCAGCTTCTGCAAAAACATTATATGGAGCACCCATCCTGACAGCATGAGTGCCAATTACACAGTGCCCGGTTATGACTCCTATGAGGGTCCTTAATGAGGGCTTTGCTGAGTCCAAGTAGACTGAGTGACCGTTTTAGGTTAAGTGATGGCCAGATTTCTTTTGTTTTAAGGCAGGTGGTGCCTTCTAGCCATTTGTCATTAGTAGTTTTAGTTGTGTAGATCTTAAGAAGATGGTAATCTGTACCGATCGGCATGAACGGCGGTACCCCTGCTATCGATAGGGATGAGGTTGTACCACACCTAGCGAGTTCGTCGGCTTGCAGTTTCCTGGTATGTCACAGTGTCCCGGCACCCACATGAGGTGAATGTTGAAATGCTCTCGTTAAGAGGCAGCCTGCAATTAAGGGATGTTTTAGAACATGACATTGTCCAGGGATTTTATGGCGGCCTGACTATCGGAACAGATGGTGATATCCCTTTTTGATATCACATTGTTTTTAAGCCAAGACAGCGCCTCTTTAATCGCTATGGTTTCTGCCTGAAAAACGTTACAGTGATCACGGAGCTTCACGGAGATAGCAATGTTGAGGTCTTGAGGATAGACACCCGCACCCACCCCTTCTTTTGTCTTTGATCCATCTGTGAACATGCGCAGAGGATCTTTCAGCGTTTGCCTGTCAGACATCCACTTTAAGGCGCTCCAGAATCCAGGAACTCTCGGTGGGAGTTACCGTCCAGGTTGTGGGTTTTTGAGGCTCCACGCGGCCTTCGGCAGTTTTTAAGGCGGTTGGTGCCGCCTTATCCGTCAGCACTTCAGGAGCCGAGGTAAGCCTAGAAAAAGTTCCAGCCGGTGAGGGAGCACCGGTCTCTTTTTAGTTATTCTTATTTTTTTGTGAATTAGTGTTCATTATTGGTCCCACGAGTAGCGGAGAAAGGGAAGGTCCGGCTGTGCAGAGATCCGCATTGCACACCTAAGGCAGGATTAAGGAGTGTGCCAGGTCACCCAGATGGGCCCCCAGCAAGGCTGATCCTCGGCACGGGTCGTATGACACCTTGATCCAGCCCACCGGAGATGGAAGGGAGTGATAGGATGTAGTAGGAGGGAGAGAAAGGATGGTTACATCTTAGCTTCGGGTCTCCTCACAGAGAATAAATTATCTTGAGTCATTGACCTCTACTAAGCCTTCGGACCGCGTCAAGGTGTGTAACCACGCGAAGAAGTAACGGACTAAGGCTGGTGAACTTTGTCATGGGACGTAACATCTCTGTTGCTAGCACGCTGTTCCCTCACCTCAACATCCATAAAGGTATATGGCGGTCCCCAGATCAATCAACCGTCAACCAGATTGATCACGTTGCTATCGACATCAGACACTTCTCCAGTATTCTTGATGTCCAAACGTTCCGAGGCGCCAATGTTGACTCGGCCATTTAATATTTCCTTGTCGTAGCCAAGGTAAGAATCAGGATATCAAGACAACAACGGAGTCGAGAAAGAACATTACGTTTTGACGTCGCAAAGCTACAATGGCAGCGGACTGCTAAGATCTTTGCCGACCGAGTCTGCCAGAAACTGTCTGTAAGTTCAACGCCGCCTGCACAAACCATCGAAGAAGAATGGAGTCGTTGTCAACAAGTCATCAATGAAGCTGCCACTGATGTGCTGGGTTTTGTTTAACTAGAAGCACGAGCGAACAAGGGCTGTTCGTGAGCTCTACGAGCAGAAGAGAAGAGAAGAGAACCGGCGTCTCAGAAGAAAAAAGAAAGAGAATGAGAAGTAATTATTAATGGGAAAGTAAAAACATTTTAAATAGATAGATATTTATTTCGTAATAAAATGTTTACATTGGTTTTAGTTATCGCACAGTATCAATTACAGAGATTTGATAAATATGATATCTTACTTCTGAACAAAATATAAACATGTTAAAGAGTATACAAAATCGGTAAAAATATAAATAATCAACTTGAAGGAAAATACGACAAAAACCTTCAATATAAAGAAAAAAAGAAAAAGAAACAAAAACAATTAAATGCATAAATGAATATACTAACAGGTAACGCAATAAAGGTAAATATTGATGTAATTAATGTATTAATATATAGTAAATAAATAATAAATAAATTAATAAAATATATGTAAATGGAATAAATAAATAAATAGATATTTATATATATATATAAGTAATATAAATAAATAAATAAAAGTATTACAGTGAGAAAATGTAAATAATAAATAATTGAAAAATAAAAAAGTTAATAAATATGTGGGTGAATAAATAAAACTTCATTCCTATTGACAATGTAAATATATCTCTATGCGTAAACCCAAATGTATGGAATATATATAATATTTTAGTTATTGACAAGAGGATTGTCAGCAAGCACAGAAGAATCCATCAATTTATTTGTCAGTCTCGAAATCCTTGTAGAATAAGTTCAACATTAGCTTTTTTGTGGAGTCTGGTGGTGGAATAATCTTGTGAAAGGTTTAACATCATTTTTAAAATTTTGTTTTGAGCTATTTGTAGCTTTTTAATGTGGCACTGAGCAGATTTTCCACATATTGGGACACCATAAAGGATTAAAACTTGGAATATAACCTTGAGTATGATAAGTTTGTTGGACATGGACAAAAAAGATTTTCTATTTATGAAGGCGTAAATAATTTTCTTTGCAATATTAACCTTGTTAAGGGCTTGAGTAGTATGCTCACGAAATGTCAGTTTATTGTCGAGATGGATACCAAGGTATTTAAAAGAATTCTGCCATTCAACGCTGATTCCATTTACCTGAATACTAGAGGCAGGCAAAATGCAAGCTTTTCTTTTTTGAGTGAAAAAATGGCTTGCAGTTTATCTCTATTTACCTTAATCCTCCATTTATCACAGTATCTATAAATTATTTCCATCGCATATTGAAGATTGCTCTCAATATTAAGAGCTAACTCATGAGATGGAAAAATTAGCTATGTCATCAGCAAAAATAGTCTTTTCACATCCAGGTAGTTCAGAAAAGTCCGATGTGCACAAGTTGTAAATAATTGGCCCCAAAACAGACCCTTGAGGAACACACAGGATTATCTGGGGCTTACCAGACTTAAGTACAGGTGTCACTTTCGCATATTTCACCATCGTTATTCCAATTTTCGGTAGTTCTTTAAGATAAATATTTCTTATTGAATCAAGCCCACTAGATTTCCAACTAACTAGATTGCTAACTAGGAATGCAATATCTTCTTCGTTAACATACTCGCTTACAGGTGTGGCAGAGTTCATCAACCTATTCGAATGTACAGTACTATTCACAAAAGTATCTGTAATAACGTCACCCAAATGGCACGATATATTTTGGTTACGCTCAAATGCTTGGGCAAGTGCATTGGCCTTTTCGATGTCCGTAAAATAAGAATTTACAGTGTTCCTGAGGCATGGTATATGTTTGTTCTTATTCTTAACTATTTTAACTATGATCCAGATGGGCTTTTCATTTTTGTCTAGGTATTTAAGATTAATATTCCAAGACACATTACGCAGTTGAGCTATACAACCTTGTTTAGATGATTGATCTCGTTTTTGTATGTAACCTGTCTGTATCGCTGCCAGTTCCTTCTATGCATGTTTCTTATCTTTATTAGATTTTAAGATATAAGAAGGAAGTAAAAATAATTCTTTTTAACAATTTTAGGAATGCTGAATTTACAATTTGACTTGTAAAGCTAGATGGTCAACATCATCTTTGCAGGCTATAGAATCTAAATCACAATTAACTTGTCGGAGTTTCTATTTAATACTTGTTCTAAATCGTTTCCAATTGGCATTTTTTAAATCTTGGATATATTGAGTGACTTCCACACCTGACGAAAGAAACTTGCAATAAACAGGGTTATGACACAAGTTGAGTTACATAGCTAGGACAATTTGTAACAAAATATCAAGTACGGAGGGACAACCACGTGAACCAGCAGGAACATAAGTTGGACTATAGGGAAACATTAACGTAATGGGAAACACCAAACAAAGATCAGCAAATTACCCCAAGCATTTGCACTTGAACAACTCCAATTTCTATGCCTACAGTTAAGGCACCTCCAACCAGATAATCATTACTCAAGGAGAAAATTTTTCGTAGGTCGTTTTTCAAACTATTCCTTCTTATGTTGGACACAGTGCCACCGGGAAAATAGACACACAAAACTTTTATTGATTTGTGATTTGGTAATCTCACTTCAATTCCTAAATTTTCTACCAATTCTGTTTTAATAATTGGCAAAAGTGAGTGTTGAACCGATCTTTTCACAAAAATTGCAACTCCACCACCAGTTCCGTCAGTTCTATCAAGTCGATAGCATTTGTAATTTGGGGTGGATAAATGATGTGATTGATTTAGCCAAGACTCAGCTGCTAAAGGTATGTGAACATTTTTTCTATTTAAAAAGTCCAATAATTCAGTGCTATTGCTTCGAATCCCTCTAGCATTCCACGTTACAATATTCATGTTACTATAAAATGCATTTTACTTGACATTGGAATACAAAAATTTAGTAGCGATAGCATGAAATTGATCTACTTTTGTTTGACATTTAGATAATTTGGTTATCATTTCCATAACTAAAACATTTAATTCATCCATTGACAATAGGTCACTATTGTTGTTTAACAAACCTCTTGATTGGTGAGTTACGCTATCCCATGTATTAGACGGCAGATCACAGCTGACAGCATCCACATGATTTTCTCGTACGATAGCCTGTCTTCGGTGAGGAAGAGCGGGAAAGTCAGACACAGTTGTTCACTGGAGCATTGATGGGAGCTTTCGTAATAGATAAAACTTTTCTTGCCTGCTGATGGGATTGGATTCTGCGGGCAGTGCTGTTGCTTTTAAGCTCTAGGTACTTCGATCGAACCTGACACGCATTGTCTCTAGCTTTATGAGAGCCGTTGCAGCTTGCACATTTGTAAGTGTCACTTTTATCGCAGTCCGTAGTCTTGTGTGAGCCAGCGCAGATTCCAGAAAATGTTTTTATGTGAGCGTTGCGCTCCCCATGTCCTAACATCTGAATTATTGCATTGTGTTGGTTTTCCTTTCAGTTTTCGTTGAAAGCTCCACCTGACTTGCGTATGGAACACAGATCGATACTTTTTCTTTAGATCATTTAACTTAACTGAGCCGTTTTGCAATGAAACTAAGTAGAACGTGTCACTATATTGTTCATAGTTTTTGTAATTTTTTTAAATGTCAATACAATTAATTTGGATTTTAACGCATCGACATTTAAGTCATCAAGCCCAAACAGAACGACTTTAAATGCTTTTAAACTTTTCATGTCATGGATGAAAAATTGACATTTGTTTTCTTTTAGATTAGCAACTACACAATTGTATGCTTCTAGACTTTCACATATAATTTGTATGCCAATTGAAATTTTGTTGATACAATAATTGGAAACGTTTAGTGTTTTCATTAAGCTATGGACATAGTAACTTGTCTTATGAAGCAATTTAATTGGAGGCAGATGCTCTTTTTTTTGTGAGATTTCACTTGGGTCCCTTTTACCCGCACTATTTGCACTCATATTCCGTGGTCTTTTTTCCGAGGGATTGGAACACCCTCAGAATTCGGGGATCTACCGAGTTTTTTAGTATTGTTTATAGATATATCACTACACTTCGAGAAGTTGAGATGTAATTCGCAGACAAAAGCTCTTTGAGGACTGATTTTATTCAAAATATTGGCCATTGTTTTCTACACATATTGACCACCTTTCTGGCAATTTGTGAATACCACGCCAATAAAATTGTTCGTCTTTTAAAGCAAACCAATCAGACACCCAATTTTCGACTTCTTCGTAGGAATCGAAGTGCTGCTCAGCCAATGCGTGTCCCATCGATGAAAACAAATGGTAGTCGGAAGGAGCCAAGTCTGGAGAATACGGCGGGTGGGGTAGCTGCTCCCAGCTAAGTGTTTTGATTGTATCCTGAACGGGTTTTGTTTTGTGTGCTGGTGCATTGTCATGGAGCAAAATTACTTTGCCGTGTCTTCTGGCAAATTCTGGTCGTTTCTCGATCAATGCGTGGTTCAAATTTATCATTTGTTGTCGGTAGCAATTAGTATTAACGGTTTCACCAGGTTTTAGGAGCTCGTGGTGCACCACACCTTTCTGGTCCCACCAAACACACAGCATTGTCTTCTTGTCGAATCGTTCTGGTTTTGCAGTCGATGTTGATGGTTGTCCCGGATTAACCCATGATTTTTTCCGTTTAGGATTCTTAAAATAAATCCACTTTTCAATGCCAGTAACAATCCGATGCAAAACCGATTTTCTTACGTGTCCTTGAAGCAAAATTTGAAAAGTGTTTTTTCGGTTTTCCATCTGTCTTTCATTCAATTCAATTGCCACAATTTTGGATATTTCCCATAGCTCTTAAACGGTCCGAAACTGTTTGTTTTGCAACATTTAACATTGCTGCCATTTGCTTTTGACACAAAGTGTCATTTCTATACAATATCGTTTGCAATTCGGCGTCTTCAAGCTTTTTTTGTGGTCTTCCACGTTTTCTCACATCAAAAACATTATTTCTGAACCGTTGAAACCATCTTTTGCATGTTGCTTCTGATAGAGCATGATCACCATATGCCTCGACAAACATTCGATGTGACTCTGCAGCACTTTTGACTGCAGACATATCAATGACTTGATGTATACTAAATATTTTTCACAGATGTCATAGCAAACAAACAAAAAAAAATAAGGGTTCGTTCGCAACAAATGTTTCCTATCGAGACATTTGTATCTTGACGCTCACTTCAACGGTATAACTGGTGAAATTCGGACAGAAGCCTGTCGGGATTGAAATGGACAACTGGTAGTAGAGTCGCAGTCGATACTGAGAATCTGGAAAGATCATTTCTGTAGACTGTTATTCGGCCTTTGACTGCGCCAACTAACGAGGGATCAGCCTCCTTAACATCGCCTACAAGATACTCTCTGCCGTTTTGTGTGAACGCCTGAAACCCTTTGTCAACAACCTGATAAGTCCTTATCAGTGCTGTTTCAGGCCAGGAAAGTCCACAATAGGCCAAATATTTACACTTCAGATCCTGGAAAAGACTCAAGAGATGCAGATCGAAACCCACCACCTATTTGTCGATTTCAAGACCGCATATGACAGCGTGCATAGAGACGAGCTGTACAACGCCATGTCTAGTCTTGACATTCCTGCCAAACTCGTCAGACTGTGCATGATGACGATGGAGAACTCTCGCTGCTCCATCAAGGTCGGTAACGAACTCACCGAGACCTTCAATGTCAAAAAAGGTTTTAGACAAGGCGACGCGCTGTGGTGTGATTTCTTCAACATCGTCCTGGAGAAGATCGTGCTAGATAGAGGCACGATCTTCCAGAAGTCCGTGCAATTGTTAGCATACGCCGATGACATTGACGTGATTGGTAGAACTCAGCGAGCCGTCAGTGAGCCTTTTGCTAGCATTTAGAAGGAAGCGTCTAAAATGGGTCTGGCGGTGAATAAGGACAAAACGAAGTATATGCTGCCCTCAAAAAATGACATACAACATCGACGTCTTGGACAGAGCGTCACAATGGGCAGCTATAACTTCGAGGTAGTCAAGGACTTCACATACATCGGCTTCGGAGTAATTTGTACAAATAGCATCAGTACCGTGATCAAGCGTAAGAAACTGATCATCCCAGTCCTGCTATATGGCGCGGAGGCATGGACAATCTCGAAAGCGGATGAAGAAGTCCTTGGTCTCTTTGAGAGAAAAGTTCTACGCACGATCTTTGGTCCTGTTTGTGTTGACGGGTTCTGGAGGAGAAGATTCAATCACGAACTGTACGGGCTGTACAGTGACATGAGCCTAGTTGAGCGTCTACGGATCCAACGCCTATGGTGGATAGGTCATGTAGAGCGTATGGACACCACAGCTCCGGCCCGAAAAATCTTCGAATCCGAACCTGTCGGGCAACGCAACAGAGGACTGCCGCGCTTAAGGTGGCGCACCCAAGTGGAGAACCAACTAGGTCTGCGAAACTGGAGACAGCTAGACAGACATCGCGCTAGTTGGAGAGGAATGTTGGTTGAGGCCCAGGTCCACCCCGGACCGTAGTGCCACACAAAGAAGAAGAAGAAGAAACATTGTACGTTCAACTAGTTTTAAGTATTTTTTGTATATAATTTCATTCATGATATCCCAAATTAAAATTAATTAAAAACTAAAAATAGGCTTCATCAATGTGTCTCTAGATGACGTATACTTCGGGAATTCAATTCCTATGATGACCGCACACATTTTCTTTTTCATGTGAATATTAGTATGCAGTTCAATTATGAGGAATACGAGGGTTATTGAGCTTTATATATCTGAAAATAAACAAAAAAAACAAAGACAAAGTATACACAGGAATTCACCTGAATGTACTTATGCGTATATATTATATTTGTACACTTGAATTCATATTTAAAAACATACTTAGTATTACGTCGAGTATGTACATAGAATAAGATTAGGCTTAGTTTGGAGTGCCCGCCAAGGGCCAGTAAGTTAGAAGTAGAATTGTACGTCCAACTAGTTTAAAACATATTTGTCTATGTAAGCTCATTATGAATTGAATAATAAAAATTAAAATGATCTTTATATAAGAATGATGAATAAGAAAATTGATCTTAAGATAATTATATGTATAGTCGAAAACGAATATATTCGAGTCAGCTAATGTCACGACATATTAGTATTAACCATCTCTAAATGAAAATATACCACTAAGACGGAATATGATATATTTGCAAATATGACACCATGAGTCGTCACAATCTATGTACATATGTACATGGATTGAGGAAACAATATTTCGGCATTTTTTCATCTTCTTATTGTTTTTCTGAAAACAAATTCGAATCTTCTTCTGATACACAATAGTTGCCCTCGAGACAAAGCATGAGAACTTCGATTCAAATGACATTAAAAAATTAATATACGACTACGACTGTAATTCGTGAACAACCTTAAATTCTTTTTGCAGTTTTTCCTACTTTTCGCGGTTAAAAACAATTTGAAATGGGGTTTGAATCCTAGAATTTCCATTGAGTTTAATTTTTTTTAAACTATGATATGTGGATATGTGGTCGCCGTGACGATCTTTAAGTATTTCCCTAGGTAACTTGTAGGGTAAGGCTGTCAGCTGTTCGGAGAGCTCATACGTATTCTCGACGTGTCGGTGAATACCTGGCCTGGGAAAAAAGTTATTGACCTGTGCCAGCAAAATTCTATTCGACATTTGTAATAGAATGTCCATGTAATAAACGACACATGAAATTTGGACAATTCGTTGGGGAAAAGGAATTTGCGTTGAAATTTGGAAATGTGGTGGTGATTTAAAATTAAATAGAAAATTAACATTTTTAATTCCAGTTAATGTGTGAATACCGGGTATAAGTGCCCAGGTTTTGTATTAAGTGATTGTCAAGAGTTAACCTGTGATAGTTTTAACAGAACATTGCATTAAAAAAAAAAAAACAGCAAACACATTACCATTTTACAAACAATTCTTATTGTTCAACAAAAAAATGAGATGACTGATAAACAATACTATGTTTATATTTTATTTTGTTACACAAATACAGAAAAACTAACTCAGCAATGTGAAATGCTGTGGAAAAATAATACATTTATACACATAAACACACGTAAACATTCTACCAATTTTGCAGAAAGCACATTTTATATTGAACGATTCCAAGTAAACTAGCACTGCAGAGACCCTGGTAAGCTCTTATAATAAAACTAGCTTTTTTTCCCAGTATTACATAATTAATTATACTCGAAATTAATAATATTTGATATACATAGTTTGATATATAATTTCACAAATCGAACATATTTGAAATTTTAATATAATTGTTCTGCCAGAGATCTGTCAGAATTCCATGTATGTCGTCCAGTACAAGAAGTAGTCACTAGTGGCTCTAGTTTCCATATTGGCTTTAGTGAAGATAAAACTATGATAAAAAAAATTAGAGTAAAGGGACGTAGAAGACGGCTATACTACTTTATCTCTGATTTGGAGCCCGACTTGAATGGTGGCAGTGTCCCAGACAGGGTATTAAAGTGGATACCATTGGAAGGAGAGTCGTTACCTTAAGGACCGTTGGCTTCTTTTTTGCGTTTTTTTTGTTGTACTTCATATTTATTTCTACATTCATATTACGCTTACATTCTAGACAAAAATGGTTAAAAATTGATGCACACAGCACAGTTATACTATCTCTAACTTACTGTCCCTAGGCAGGCATGCCTAACTTTGGCTTTAGTGCAGGCGCATGCACCAAATCTAGAGTCAAAGTACGCGACTTTAAGGGAGTTCGGCGAGAAGCTTCAAAGTGATGACCGATCTGCAATAGAAGTATTCTGGCTTTTCGACGACTCAGAGGAAGGGAATTCATTATTATCATAAGAGTCAAATCCAAATAATGGTTTGTTGCTGTCGGAGATGATTGTTCCTCCGTCCATGTCTCTGCGCCATAGAGCAGGACTGGGATGATCAGGGTTTTATACAATGTCAATTTGGTGTTTCGAGAGATGGCTCTGTTACTCAATTGCCTCTTGAGCCCAAAGAAACAGCGATTGGCAAGAGTAATTCTGCGCTTGATATCGGTACTGGTGTTGTTGTCCCTATTTACTCCGGAGCCTAGGTAGACGAAGTCCTTGACTACTTCAAAGTTTCTGCTGCCCAATATGACGCTCTGTCCGAGACGTCGATGTTGTGCGTCCTTCCGTGATGACAGCATGTACTTTGTTTTGCCCTGGCTTATCGCTAGACCCATTTTAGCCGCTTCCGCTTCAATGCCAGCAAACGCCTCATTGACGGCTCGCAGTGTTCGTCCAATCACGTCAATGTCGTCCGCGTAAGCAAGCAGTTGAACGGACTTTTGGAAGATCGTGCCTCGGGAGTTTCGCACGATCTTTTCAAGTATGATGTTAAAGAAATCACATGACAGCGTGTCGCCTTGCCTAAAACCTTTTTAGACATTGAAGGTCTCGGTGAGTTCGTTACCGACCTTGATGGAGCAGCGAGAGTTCTCCATCGTCATCCTGCACAACCTGACGAGTTAGGCAGGAATGTCAAAACTAGACATTGCGCTGTATAGCTCGTCTCTATGCACGCTGTCATATGCGGCCTTGAAATCGACAAATAGGTGGTGGGTTTCGATCTGCATCTCTTGAGTCTTTTCCAGGATCTGAAGTGTAAATATTTGGTCTATTGTGGACTTTCCTGGCCTGAAACCGCACTGATAAGGACTTATCAGGTTGTTGACAAAGGGTTTCAGGCGTTCACACAAAACGGCAGAGTGTATCTTGTAGGCGATGTTAAGGAGGCTGATCCCTCGATAGTTGGCGCTGTCAAAGGGGTCTCCTTTCTTGTGGACCGGGCAAATGATACTAAGATTCCACTCGTGGGGCATGCTTTCCTCCGACCATATCTTATAGATGAGCTGGTGTATTCGTCCTACCAGATCATCTCCAGCTGCCTTAAACAGTTCCGTGGACAATCCGTCCGCTCCAGCAGCTTTGTTCGACTTCAGTCTAGATATCGCTATCTTGACTTCGTCTAAGTCGTGGAGACGGAATTCGTGTTCATCATCGTCCAAATCGAGTTTAACATTCTGCCTGACAGCGGAATTTGTGTCGTCATCGCGGTTTAACAGTCTACAGAAATGATTTTTTCCAAATTCTCAGCATCAACTGCGATTTTACTACTAGTTGTCCATTTTCGTCCCTGCAGGCTTCGGTCCGAGGTCTATATCTTCGTGATACTTGTTTTACCTTTTGGTAAAACTTTCGGCCCTCATTCCTGTCGTAACACATCTCCATCTACTCGACCGCGCGTTTCTCATGCTCTTTATTTTTTTTTCTGAGAAGCCGGTGGTCTTTCCTTCTCTTCTGTTCGTAGAGCTCACGAACAGCTCTCGTTGTTCGATGCAGCGTTGCCTTGTAGGCTTCCTGCTTGGCTGCATGCTGCCTGCACTCGTCGTCAAGCCATGGGTTCCTTCTGGGTGGTGTCGTGAAACCCAGCACATCTGTGGCAGCTTCTTTGATGGCTTTTTGACAACGTTTTCAATCTTCTTCTATTGAATGTGCAGGCAGCGTCGAACTTTCATAGAGTTTCATAGAGTGGTCTGTTCACGGACCAGAACCGAAAATCATTGTCCTTTGATTGTCTGCTGGGGTCGTCAACTTTGAATCCGTCCATTTCCGAGGCCTGTTGTCGGTTCGCAACCGTCGATTTTTTATGTGGTGAGGGAGTTAGCCTCACGTACAACCTACAATTGGTAGGCCAGGCCCATTATTTGACCCTCGGGCAGAGTGGGATCGCTACATACATTAGTTCACCACACAACGGTTGTTGTGATGTCTATCCAGGGGCGCCACGAGGAGGCTGTATGTCAACTTATGACTTATGCACAAGCAGGGATCGCGCTGGCATCCTACCAGGTTGAGTGCAGTCAGCAACTTTGCCCTGTGTACATAAGCCCATGCCCCCCAAAGTCGAACGATAACAAAAACAACAGTACCGCGAAAGTATAAGTCACAGTGGCTTTGTCCCTCCAGAAGCATTTCTCCACATTGATAAGCACGGTCTGATACAAGACAAGAATGCGGTACCGCTCCTATTTGACATTGCCCATTCAACTGTGGATGGGCGGCTCAACCACGACCGGAATGGTCGCTCAAGGAACTGAGTAGGGTTTCCTCCGCTAGTCGTTCACAGACCGTTGAATAGTGCAGTCTGAGTTCGCGAGTTATTCGGCTTTCAGCAAATAAAGCATAAGAACTAACGCAAGTGAGGCGTGTTTTTTAACAATCTCAGTTAGCCGAGTAGATAGTGTCATCTCTTCTGACTCTAAGGATCTCGGTTCGAACACCAATGCCTCTTCCGTTAGGTGGCAGGGGGAAAAGGAGAGTGCGGCGGAATCGAGCACTTCAGCAGCAGAATCACAGAAAGAAACAGATGACACGGTAGAGTACGTGTTAGATGGAGGGGGAGGCTTGTTTGCTGTAATTAGAATACCTGCCCCCCGAATCCGAAGAAGAACTGGAGAGAATAGTTCGCTTCAAACAAAGCGAGTATGAAGACATGAGGAAGAAAACTAAACAACTTCTTCATGAAATAAGACAGCTGAGAGCTCGATCTCTTGCGAGAAGAAAGCAAGAGAAGGAGATAAGTTCGAAAAATAAATCAGCGCTGAATAAGCAGAAAGAACAACATACATGTAAGTTCACTGTGCAGCAACAGCAACTGCCAACAGAAAAGGAAAGACAGCAACATGCAGTTCAGCATAAGCAACCGTTACTATTATTGCCAAAACAGCGGCGAACAGTGCAGCAAAAAATGCATCCAGCTGCACAGCAAAAAATACAGCCATCAGCCCAGAAACAGCAGCCACCAGCTACTCAACCAAAATAGAAGCCAGCAACAAGGATGAGAAAGAATCCCAAAAAGAAGACTTAACCGCAACAAATTACACAAGCCAGATGTGGAGCAGACAGCCATTGTATGTAAAAAGGCCGTAGGACCAGCTTATCAGCAGAAATAAAGATGCAGAAAAACAAACTGCAATACAGTGGAACAAGACAAAGTTGTCAAGGGGGGTTTGAAATGTCGAGGATGGAATTCTTCTCTTTCACCGCAAGAGGCAAAAAATACCATTGCCGGCTAATGAAGCTTACCGCGTCGCTTGAAACGGAGGGGATCTGCCAACAGCTCAAAGATCAAGTGTGCGATGGCGAGATCGAGTTCATCGGTGTCAAGCTAATTTGCACAATGCTATCGCTGCCAATGATTTGGGCACTCCGCGTCGCACTGCCAAATGCAACCTCGTTGCATAAGGTGCAGCGAGAACCACAACTTGCAGAATTGTCCTCTAGGGTACTCAGAGCCAAAAGCCAAAAGCACACGACTAATCGCCCGACTGTAAATGTTCCACTGAATGGCGTATGGATTACGCAGGTCGCCAAAATTCGGGTGCTCTTGCAGAACCCAGCACGTCACCAGTCCTAATGGCTGCGCAGACGGAGAGTACTTTCAAGATCCTTGCAGTCAATGCAAATTCACTGATAGGGATCCCTCGAAAAAACGAACTCTATAGATTGTTGGATGACCAAAGCCCAGTGCTATGTCTGATAAGCGAAGCCAAGCTAACCCACAGAGACATATTGGAGCAAAGCAAATATTATACGGACCGGCCTAATTCCAATGGTGGATGCTGTGTTGCGATCTTCATTAAGAATAACATTAAACACAAAAAAGTGTATTGTAGTGAAGTGCCACGGTTTCAGGTGTTGGATGCATCGTTTGCATTTCTCTCCGTTGTGCGAAGAAGCTATATGCGGTGTAGGTCTACTCCTCCGGCTCCCTCAGTTCCAGAACTACTATACCAGAGCTCGATGTACTCTTTCGATGCCTAAGTCTGGACTCGAAAAATAACTATTTCATTCTGGCCGGGGACTTTAATGAACTTCACGGTTATTAGTGAAACAATAGTGTGGAGTATAGACTTAATTTAAAAGCAACCGAGATCGCGTCCTTCCCCCGAAGCTGGTCATTCCTGCTGTTTGACGCAAAATTGCACCTGACAGACACAAACGCACGAACAATCGGTTATTGTTTGAACATATGTATATCAGTGATAATTACGGACTTAGTGCCGAGTTCAAGATACTCAACGACATTGCGGAATTAGGAGAGTTTGCCGAAACGCATAACTACAATTACAGTAGGGCGATTTGAAATGACACGAGCACTCTCTTCGAATGCGCTCCACATGCCGTCCAATAAAGTTTGACAGGTAAACGAAGAGATTGACATGTATCTAATACAAGAAGTGCACAAGGTGAAGGAGAGTCTGTCCCCGAACCACGACCTGGAGAACAGCGTGAAGGCTAGTAACTCTCAACTTCGAGAATATCTGCGGCAATGGAGATCTGAGAACATCGGGTTTGTAGTGTTCAATGACGAAAACATGACAGACAATGTCATCTCCGACGAAGGGGTCCATCCCCCGTTCATTTCGAAGGCAGAAATTCAAGCGGTCTTCGAATCACTAAAGGAAAAACAGTTGGAATCGACGGGATTTACAACACTGTGCTAAGACACCTCCCCCTGGAAGAGGTTACTATGTACACAATCCTCTTTAACCCTGCTCTGAATAATGTACATTATCCGGAGCTGTGGAAAACTGCGGTTGTACAACCCATATCCGAGCGAGGAAAAGATTCTTCAAATCTGAATAGAGCTCTGATCAACTGGACAGACGACAAACATATAATTCCGGAAAACTGATTCGGTTTCAGAGCGGGGAATGACACTATTCATGCCGCGTCGAAACTGGTGTAGGATATCCAATGGAACAAGAGCTCGAAACAATGTATGGGAGACTGCTTGATTGACCTGGAGAAGGCCTTCGACATCGTATGGTTAGAAGGACTTTTCTAGAAGCTCAATCGGCTAGGGTAAACCACTGCTGTACCTACTTTATAACATGCTTACCGGCAGGAGGTTCGTAATCAAAAACAGGTATTTTTGAAGTAAAAAATGGTCTCCAACAGATTGCTGTTTATTCGCCGATCCTGTTCAACATTTTCTTGAGCTCGGCTCGCGCAGGGTGACTTCGACTCATTCATGAGAAATTGTGACGACTGGAAGTTGAATAGCAACTTACAGAAGTATGAAACCATTCTGTTCAGGACCCCGTTGTATAAAGCTTCGGCGGATACAAAAAAGAATTGGCGAAAGTTCTTAATTGTTGGACGGCACGGGCAACCACTGGCGTAAAGAATTGTAGTCAGATACCTCTGGATCTGGCGCTTTCGCCCTTACAAAGAGACCACCAACTCGATGCAAGGGTAAAGGTAATCTGCTACACTGCCATCATACGGCCAATACTCACCTATGGCTGTCCCGTGTGGTTCAACGTAAGTGCAAGCATGATGGAAAAGATCCGGGTGTTTGAGAGGGTTTGTCTTAGGGCTTGCCTTCGCCTGTACAGACCACCAGAGTCCCAGTACAGAAAATTCTATTCCAATGGGGTTTTATACAACAGGGCGAACCTGATACGAGTGGACAAATTCCTGGTGAAGTTGATTCGAGGTCACACTGCGAGCGCGATGAACTCGGTTAAGAACTTGATCTCCGAGGCCCACTACACCAATCTGCAGTACCTCGAAAGGCTTCGCAATGGCTTCGTCCCTCCAGAAGCGTTTCTTTATTTAGACATGAACGTTACAAGAAATGAATGCGGTACCGCTCATTTTTCATATCGCACTTTCAACTGTGAATGGGCGACTCAACTACGACCGTTCCGTCGCACAACGAGTTGAGGAGGGTCTCCTCCGTCAGTCGTTCACAGACCAGCGAAGTGATCACACGTATTCGGCTCCAATAATAGAAAAAACAATAAAATCTAAAAAGCCAAGTGAAATAGTGATAGAGACACCAATTCTTCAAGTGATTAGTAGCGCGGTTGATAGGACCATCGCTCCTAGATCCAAGTGATCTAAGTTCGAATCCCGCGGCGAACAACTGCGTTCAATTAATTTTTTTTTTTTTTTGTTTTTCTATATAATTTAATATCGAGTGTGTTAGATAAGAAATGGAAACAGGCGAGCGACCCGCGCTCCAAAAATCGGGTGATGCGGAACAACCGGTGGCTAGCACATCAGACCACCAGACACCGCAAGAACAAAGAGTAAAAAGGAGAAAGAAAGGGCAACCTCAACCAACCGGTATTAAGCGTCGAACCATAACAATGACGTCAGAAGATGAATTTGCACTTCCCAACCATGCTACTCCACGATCAACGCGTGCATCAACTAAAGCACAGATGGACAAAGTGGACATAGAAAGTGTCCAATATGAATCAGAGGAGGGAGAGGGACGCTTCTCATATGGGGGAAGTGGCAACTTCTACAGTCCCCTGGCATCCTCAGATTTCGAAGACGAGAGGGAAGAGATGGAAGAGCTTGAGAAAAGCAAAAAGGAGAGGGAGAAGCTGGACGCCTACATCCAGGCCCTCCAAATGAAACTCTTGGCACGCAAAACGGCCAAGGAAACAGCAGAGCAGCAACCACCAAGAGGACAGCATATGTTAGCTGTTAACAAACAGCTGCAAGAGCAGCAACAACAACAACAGCAACAACAACAACAGCTACAACAACAACAGCAGCAACAACAGAAACAACAACAGCAGCAGCATCAGCAGAAGCAGCAGCAACAGCAGAAGCAGCAGCAACAGCAGAAGCAGCAGCAACAGCAGAAGCGGAAGCAACAACAACAACAGCAACAACAACAGCAACAACAACAGCAACTACAACAGCAACAACAACGACAACAACAGAAGCAACAGCAAGAAACACCCAAGAGCGAGAGATGCCCGCCAATCAATGTCTTCGGCATGGAGACAAAAAATTTGGAAGCCCTATGTAAGTTGGCCACAAAGAATTCTTTTTATTTAAAATACAAAGGGCCCTTAAGGCTTTCAGTACATTGCTCCTCAGTAGAGGACTATAAATCGATTAGAGAAAAGCTAGCTGCGGCGGAGACCGAGTTTTTTTCTTATGCCCCAAAAGGGGAAAAAGTGCAGACCATGCTCCTCAAGGGTATGGATCCCGCTGCCGACCCTGAGGAAATCCTCGCAGAACTGCGCCAGGCGCAGAGCGACGATGTCTCGGTCATTGGGGTCAAGCCATTTACCACTGCGGTAACGAAAAGGGAGAACAGGAAACTTCCTTTCTTCCTAGTACAAGTCACCCCAGACAGTAAAATTGAGAGCCTAAAGCGAATCAATCGCTTAGGTTACATAACTGTTAAATGGGACACATTAAAAAAGACGAAGCACATACTTCAATGTGCTCGTTGTCAAAGGTTTGGGCATGCCGCGGCGAACTGCAACATGCAGTCCCGCTGTGTCAAATGCGCTAAAAACCACATTCAAGGGGAATGTCCACTAGGGAAGGAAAAAGTCGAAGATAGAAGTAAGCTCTCATGCGTAATCTGTAAGACCAACGGTCACCCTGCAAACTATCGGGGATGTCCCAAGGTCCAAGAGATCAGAAAAATAATAGAAGCTAAAAGGAAAGCAAAAATGGTAGAAGCGAGGCCAGTGCCCCGTGTTCCAGCTACCACTGTTAGACCGGAAGTCTCCTATGCCCAAATGGCATCAGGAAGGCAGCCGGTACAACAGACAGTGCCAAAGGTTGCCCCGGTCCCAGTGGCCAGGCAACCCGAAGCTGAACTGGATCTGAAGGCGGTTTTGCTCTCCATCCAGGGGCAGATCACTCAGCTCCAAAAGCAGTTCCAGGAGCAAGCAGCGCGAGTAGACCTCATCTACTCGACGTTGTTTGCCGTGCCTAACGTCACACAATCTTAATGGCTGCGCACGCAGCCAGTAACCTCAAGATCCTAGCAGTGAATGTGAATTCACTGATTAGGACTGAACGAAAATTAACGCTCGGTAACCTTTTGCAATTCCACAATCCAGACGTGCTTATGGCCATCGAAACTAAGCTGAACCAGACGCACAAACTCTGGTACAAGAATTACCACGTAATTCGAAGAGACCGGCCCCAATCTCTGCAAGGGGGAGGGGTCGCTCTTTTAATAAAGAAAGGCCTTTGTCACAAGGTCATGTACAGCAGTGAAGTGCGAAGATTGCAAGTAATAGAAACGTGTATTGCACGCATTCCACTCCAGGGTGGCAAGCGGTTATATGTGATCGCGATCTATGCAGCTGACAATCCTAACCTCAATCGCAACAGCATTTCAGAGCTCGACACTCTTTTTACTAGCCTTCGACTGAGCTCGGAGGAAAACTTTTACATTATTGCTGGGGATTTAAACTCCAAGCACAGAGAATGGGGTAATAGAGTGCATAATGACAGGGGAACCCCACTGTATAACTGGTTGGTAGAGCACAATATTGAGTTCAAGCTAGATTTGCTTGCAACCGATAGGCCATCGTATCCCAGAAGCGGATCCTATCTAGATCTATTGCTAATCGACAAACGACTGACGTTACTTGACGTGGAAAGACACACGCGGAACTGCTTAACTACGATTGAGTACGAGAGTGATCACTGCGGACTCTTCGCGGCTATTCAGCTCCCGAACGAGGTGGAAGAACTGGGGGAATATGTCCAGAGGCACCCTTATAATTATAATAAGGCCCGATGGCCTCGTTTCTCCAGAGCTTTATCCACGGAACTACGTTCGAGTGGGATCAATCCTCCTACAAACAGAAACCTGACAAACGAGGAGGTTGATAGGTACCTCAGACAGATAGACAACGTAATCAAACGTACTATGGACAAAACTATCCCAAAGGTAGTACAAGTCGATGACAGCGATGTTTATCGAAATGCTACCATCGATGCACTTCACGTGCACAAAAGTAGACTGCTGTCAAGACTCAAACTCTTGTATAGGCGGTTTACAGATCCACAAAACGCAGAAGTTAGAGCGTTGAAGTCGGAGATCAAGAATCTCCAACAATTAATCCGTATCAATTATAGCATAGCTATAAGCTTGCACTGGGGCAATAAAATTCGGGCTGTACGTTCCAACAACCCGGGTATGTTCCCGCAAGTAAATAAAATATTTCGGAGAAAAGATCAAAACGACATTCAGAGTGTTAGACTTCCAAGGACGACAGAGAACGAACACTTACTCACAACAATTGGCATCGATCCAGATGGGGCAGTGTTGGACAATGACTTCTTCGTGGTTGAAGATCCCCAGGAGAAGGTAAAAGCAATCGGTGCTGTATTCCAGCGAGTGTATACGGTAAACGAGGTTCGTAGACCGAATCACGAACTGGAGAACGAAGCCCTGCTGAACCACAGTAATCTTCGTAACGATATAAGTCAATGGCGATCTGAGAATCGAGGTTTCACCAGGTTCAATGACGTTAATATGGCAAATAGTGCCATCGCCAATGACAGAAATCACATCTTGATTTCGCAAGAAGATCTCCAGGGTATCTTTAACTCGCTGAAGAAGAAAAAGTCTATAGGAATCGATGGTATACCGAATATTGTGCTACGCCATCTTCCCCCCGAAGCGGTGCAGATCTACACAACATTGTTTAACAATGCGCTGAGTAATGCTTATTACCCAAAACATTGGAAAACAGCTGTGGTGCAACCAATCCCTAAACGGGACAAAGACAGATCAATTCCGACAAATCTTCGGTCGATCAGTCTTCTTCCTTGCATAAGCAAGGTTTTTGAAAAGATAGTCATTCGAGTTCTGAAACAATGGGTTGAGGAAAATAATATCATACCGGACAACCAGTTCGGATTCAGGGCGGGGCATGAAACCATTCATGCTGCGTCTAAGCTGGTGTCCGACATCCAATGGAACAAAGACAAAAAACAATGCACGGGTGCTTGCCTGATTGACTTGGAGAAAGCGTTCGACACCGTTTGGTTGGAGGGCCTCTTCCTCAAGCTGGTCAGGCTCGGCATAAGTAAACCATTGCTATACATGATCTATGACATGATAACAGGTAGAAAGTTCGTCGTGAAAAGTGGCGATGTAACTTCTTCCACGGTCTTTGACATCAAAAACGGTTTGCAACAGGGAGCGGTTGGTTCGCCGATCCTGTTTTCAATATTCACTGCAGATCTGATAGGTTCAATGCCGCACTTAATTGCGTACGCCGACGATTTAGTGGCGTACAGATCAGGTCCGAAGGTCGAAGAAATAAATATCTTGTTGCAAGGTGACTTCGAACAAATTCAGCGATTTTGCGACGACTGGAAGTTGATTATCAACTTCCGGAAGTGTGAAACTATACTTTTCAGAACCCCGTTGCACATGGCATCATGGGATACGCGCACAAACTGGCGTAAGTTCGGCATTGTTGATCCACAGGGACGCCCTTTAGATGTGAAAAGTGTAGTTAGGTATCTTGGCATTTGGTTGGATCAATATCTGTATTTTGACAAACATATAGATATTGCTCTGGCCAGAGCTAAAAAGGCCTTTGCTGTGGCAAGGAGGTTGTTTTACAGCAGCCAACTTGATACCAGGGTGAAGGTAATCTGCTACATGGCCCTCATCCGACCAATTATGGCATACGGTTGTCCATTGTGGTTCAACGTGAGTCCTTCCCAGATGGAAAAGATGAGGTTGTTCGAGAGACAATGTCTTCGGACTTGTCTCCGGTTGTATCGTACTCCCGAGTCTGAGTACAAGAAGTACTATCCCAATGAGGTCCTGTACAACGAGGCAAACCTCAACAGGATAGATAATTTTATTATTAAGCTGACCAGAAGGCATATTGCACGAGCTATGACTTCGTCCAACAGTCTGATCTTTGGGGCTTACTACCCCAACTATATGTACCATGAGAGAGTGCGCCTTACCGGCTTTATTCCTCCCGAGGCGTTCCTACATCTCGACACAATTGGCCTAATACAGGATCCACACGGATGTCCTGTAATCTTCCATGTCGTACGCCGAACAGTGGACAGGCGACTTCAATACGAGCGGGATGTCGCTCGCAGTCGCGAGGATCTCCTCCGGTTCAGCAGAGCGACCTCTGCTCGAGACAGGAGAGAGTCTGCCAAAGAACGGCAATTTTACTGGTGGTTACACCAAAACCAGTCTCCGTCGCCGCTGGCTTTTCTAACTGACGCGGTAGTTGACCTTGGTGGCCAACTTACATAGATTTAAGGTAGTCGTAAAAAAAAAAAAAAAAAAAAAAAAAAAAAAAAAAAAAAAAAAAAAAAAAAAATACAAAAAAAACAAAAAACAAAAAAAAAGGTGCACCGCGGCGTATAAATTATATATGTTAGGCATATACATAACATATACGCCCTGGTGCTCGCGTTCGTACTGTTACGGACATAGTTAAGATAGTCTTAAGTTTTAATATTAGGTTAAGTTAGTTTAAGTTAGGTTAAATTAGATATATATAGCCAAGTTTTTTGTTACCAGTTTTCTTGGCGAAACAAATAAAACGAAAACAGTGTGGTTTTCAGCACAATTAAAAAAAAAACATAGCATAAGCCGAAAGGCACAGAAAAAAAATATGTACAATAAGAATAGCTTAGAGTACCCGTATAGGGTCAGTAGGTTAGGTGTAAGAACAGGTGTTAAGTTAGTTAAGCTAGTTTTAAGCATTTTTGTCTAGCATGTAAGTAAATGAATTAAAAATAAAACAAAAATGAGGAAAAAAAAAAAAAAAAAAAAAAAAAAAGGGTCTCCTCCGATTCGGTACAGCGGTCTCGAGTCGGGATGTGCGGGATGTTGTTGAGCACGTATAGTACTATACATGCATGTATATATGTATGTCTGTTTAATTTAAGATAGGCTTAGGTTATTTTAAGGCAGTGTGTAAGCTAGTATGTACGTTTCAACTATAAAACGTTGTGTTACTAAGTTTTTTGTTTAAAATGTTTCTTAATATTAAGAAAGTGAATTAGTTCCATTAATTAATGTTAGATTAGGTCGAAAGATATAATAATAATATGGGTGGCGCTACAGAACATAGAGGGCCAGGGCCTAGCTTCTCAGCAACCACTCGTGTTGTGCGTGCTATTGTTCTCTCACGAGTGGAAGGGACCTACAGTTTTACGCCGGATCCGAACGGCCAAGTTTTTTGAGGAGCTTTTTCTAGACAGGAAATACTATTTGAGCATTGTCAATGACTCGAAAGAGGTTAGGCCGTGAAAATTATTTTTGTCGCTCAGAGCTGGAACCTACGACGTCGAGGTTGGGGTCGACGCACGTACCCACAACGCCACGGGCCACCACTAGGTCGAAAGATATAGGATAAGATTGAGTTTAGCTTAGAGTGCCCGTTGAGGGTCAGTAAGTTAGATGTGTTAGCTGAGGTGAAGTCGAGGTCGATTTCAATGCGGCTTTCATTCGGGCAGAAGCACAACCGGCCAGCTTTTCATTTTAAGAGTGTAATACGAGAAGGCTTGGGAGCAGAGGAGATTTGTAGGAGACATATGACAGAGTGCCTCAAGATAAACTCTGGGTGTTCTACAGGAGTAGGCGATTGATGATCCCTACTGTGAGTGAATCGCTATACTTAAACTGTAGCAGATATGGTCAAGCTTACTGTGCTAAATCTTCGTCTTGTCATCTCTTCTCTTCATTGTATATGTGTATTAGATGTTGCAGCGCAGCCGATGTGAGGAATATTTCACATTGAGGGAGTTATATGCTCTTAGCAGATGTCCTCAGATCCTTCCAGACGGAACTCTAGGACTCGATAGTTTGGGACCGTATGTGCAGATGCTGGAGGAGGTTAAGATAGGCGGTTATAGTAATTTCCAGAACGCCTGTTTAATGCAATCTACAAGTAAGTGGAGTCCAATTAAAGCAGGTTCAAGAATCTGGGGGTCTTTTTCACATGTGATGGGCGGACTAATGCTGAGTCCTCCTGTAGGATTGGCCAAGCTGGATTAATATTGAAACAGCTTGAAAGATATGTAATCAGAAAGGCCGAGCTTGCTGCCAAAGTCGAGCTGGTGGTTTTCAAATCAGTATTTATCCCAACTTTCACCTATGTCTTTGTATTGTACTAGATCATATACTTTTCTATTTCAAATTTGTCTGTGATATATTATTGTAAGGTATTTTTTTTGGATACGATTCAGATATTTTATAAAAATTCAGAAACAAAAATATGCTACTGACTTATTATTCTTAGAAAACTGTGTGTACCTATATCACATGCATTCAATATCATTTTTATTAAGGGATCCATTATTAATAAAATCTAATGAAACAATTCCGCTTCTGACTTGAAGTGCATGAATATGTAAAAAACTTTTATGTAGTTATACATGTAAAGATCTTGCCAAAAACAGCATATACGCACATACCATATGTATAAACCTACATATGTATGCATATATATTTAGGCTTACGTTACGTTTACTCCATGATATACCATGAATATATGTACTATGTGCATAGCTTATTAATCAATAGAAAAAGTAAATGATACATAACTTAGCGACACACATGTATAAAAATTTATTTAAATTTTTAAACAGAAATGTGTGCATACATACATACACTCATGTATTCATATAATTAAAACAAAATATTAGTATAATATATCGATTACTTAATGAAATTTGGCTTATTTTCTACTATACTAAATGTACCCTTTTCATAAAAAATGGAAATAAAAATTGAAGTACAATAACAGCACGAATATTTTCAGCTGCATATGGGCACTTATATTTGCATGAGGATATACACACGAACATAGCTGTACATGTTCATCTAAACAACCACATGATGTGATATATCCCTATGATACGTATGGATACAAAATATAAGCTTTTTGTCAGTACACAACACAACGCCATCACATTTGAAATGAAAAATCTAACACTAAGACGGAAGTTTTTTGTAACAAAAAAAAAAAAAATTATATACGTGTATGTACTGAAAACGCAATTTATACGCATACTCCTACCAGAGAACGTTTTTAGAAGATTTTTTAACTCCTTATTCTAATACATGAAGCGAGTATCGATATACAGAGTACTTTCAAATACATGTACGTAGAGCCAACCATTGGAATGAAGGTCCCATTCTTCTTTCCATTTCCAAGAAAAAATTGCAAAATGAATTCTGCGTACAGATTTTTTCTCACTTCTCTCTTTCCTTTTTCAAGACCTTAACGTCACACATGCTAAGCAATACTCTTTCAACCAATACTAGCGGAAAATATTTTCGGAGTATTTTTCTCCACTTTCCACCCTTTCTATGCCTATGTTATCTCTTTTCTTCTTACTGTTTCGAGGCATTAAGCATTTTTGCTTTCTATTTTTGTTTGTGTGTATCACCATTTTAAGAAAAATCTAACGAATACAGTTTCATGGGCGTGTTGATGAAGTTGATTGTGTTTCATGTTCGTATGTATATGTGAAAAGCCAAAAATGATTCCTACACGTTCTTCATAGGGAAAATATATGTGCATATTAGTATGCAGGAGAATGTGTATACATTTTAGTTTTTTGTTCAGATTATATATTTACTTCCATCAACTCTCCCGGGGAAAGGGGATGAAAAGTAAAATTAAAAGGAATGCAAAAACCAAGCATAGACATAGTTAAATCAGATTTTCACTTATTTCATCTCTATGCATCTATCAATATATGTACGATATATTGTAATTTTTCAGTGTTTAACTACCTTACGACAATTTAACTATTCTCTTCCCCGTAAGTATGTTTACACTAATAACTTGTAGTCATAAGAAAGACATCTTTTGCATATCTAACAGGTCCAATGAAAAGATATGCCACACCCCAAGCATTTTAGCGTGTGTTTTGCAAATATATAGTAGGTACTACTGAGTAAATATTTATTTTTTCTATGGAGTTTTCATGATTTTGTTTACTATACATCTAACTTTTTATGCTTACATTACCAGTTTTGATTACTGTGATTAGTAAAATACTATTTTTCTACAGCCCGCTAGCAGAGTTAATATATTGTATTATTTTCAACGCTTTCAGTATACAAACATAGATGGCCCTATTTTAAAGATGATATGCACTGTGATATGAATCAGAAACTGTAGTTTAAAGTAGACTATGTTATTACATATTATTAATGTTACTTTAAATACGCTTAAGAGCGGAAATAATCTCCATTTATTAACATATGTTTGTTTAAACAATATTCAATACAGTCACTATATGATAAGCTAGTAATTACGCGATATTTAGGCACACAAATCTCTTCTGGTAAAGTTTTTTTTGTTATAATTTTGAGTTTGCATGCGAATTTTTCATAAATTTCAATAAGAGGTTTTTGCACTGTAAAGTAACTTCATTGTGTGTGCTTTAATAGTTTTTTCTTAAATAAAGATAAATAAACGCCGTGATATGGTATGAACCTCTAGCTTATTTTTGAACCCTCTAAAGAAAACTAGTAAAGTGGATCCTGCTTACAAAACTCGCTTAAGCGAAAACCCGACTAAGTGAAAAGATTCACAAATCTCCGTGTATACTTGCGTACAGTCTACATTGATTAGCTGAAAATCGCTTAAGTGAAAAACTGAATCACTAAAAATGTATTCTTCGCAGGCACTATTTCTCTTTAGAAAACAACTAGCTCAACTTCTCTCGGAGAAAACAAGCCAATAAAAGAAAGTTATATGTATACATATAACATGCATCACTTTGTCTTATAAAAGCAATCAGCAGACGTTTGTTTTTCAGTTCCTTGTGAATTGTTTTTTCCGCTTAAGTGAATTTTATTTTTCACTTATCCGAGACCCTCTTAAATGAAATTTGTTTTTTTTTTAATTATAGGAGATTATCTTTACTAAACAAAAACACTTTTTTGATTTTTTATCGTTTGGTAAACTGGACTGTACTGTATCAATTTTCGGCGCTAAAGCTATCGTACTATCCCCAATATTTAGAACTATACAGTTTTATTATTTAAATTTTATTAGCTACAGAAGCCCTTTAACAATTAGAACTCGATTATTCGGCATTATTAAGAACGATTTTTGGAACCAATTAGTCGCTTTTAAAGTGTTTATACATAAAAATTAAAGGAAATTAGTAACAACTAATTAATGCAATCATTAAACGTGTGTATATATAATATATCTCTTATGTAGAAAACAGAAAATGGCAATTGGGAGAGTTCCAGTAATCCAGATTGAGATGTTATTTAGGAAAACGCCTCCACAATTTTAGTTGGCGATAAATGTAAATTGTTGTCCTTAAAGACAAAGTTGATATAGATATAGGAATTTACAATCTTTCATGCTAGTAAAATAATTTTTGGAACGTTTTATGTTCTTGCATTTTTTCGTTAATAGGTATGAGTACATAAAACTACTTCCCTCAATAATTTGGAAAAATACTTTTATTCGGAATAATGTCTCCTATCTAATTCGAGTTAATACGCTTTTACTGTAATGTTATGTGTAACTTACAGCTTGTCTTACGAATAGAATATTATAAATCATTGAAATAAGGCTTATTGAAAAGACTTGAAATAAGGTTAATTAAAATGTACCAACAAATTTAATGTAAGTAAGTAAGACTTTTCCAAAGTACATCACTCTTTCACTCACTCATAAAATCACAGTCTGCTCTATGAATAAATGTACTATGCGCATAGTTATTAATCAATAGAAAAAGAAAATGATACATAACTTAAAATTAAACAAACACTCATAAAATCAAAACAGTCTGCTTTAAATTTGAAGTTACAAATTATGGGCTTCCGTCAATGATAAATTTCGCATGACAGGCATATTTCGGATATAGGCGGTAGTCTTGTGAGAAGTATATCTTATTTGTGTTTGCAATTTGTGCGTCTGCTTTACTTCACCTGAGTTGGGGTCAGATTTATTTCTTTATATTCGGATATAGACATTATTGTGCTCTCTTTAGGAATCTTGTAAGATATTTCCCCGCTGTTTGTATGTGAGTATGGTGCTTTTTTGATAAAAGCCGTCGGGTGAAGTTTGACAGATTTTGCGTTCATTCGATTACCATCAGAGGTATAAAATTAATATTTTGGTCTTAAGCTTATTTCACCGGTTGCTCGGTAAGTAAGAATGAAGTAAAATGAACTATTTTATGCTGCATATTTTTTATTTAATTTATTAAAGCTGTTTTATATTGTTTTTAGCAGCGACATTTAAGAAGGACTTTACGCTTATATTTTTATTGATCACTAGAATGTGACTAGGAATGTGGCACAAGTACCATAACTTTGCATTTAAAGCATGCAAGTATGAAGCTCAAAATTTTGATAAGAACTTACACCAAAAGTTACTATTTTTTCGCATTTTGTAGTACTTCTTTAGGGTACTTCTTTAGGGTAATTGAACGTATAACAGGTTAATCATCTGTCGGGACCCTATATCAACAGATTTCTTAATTCTTAATCCGGGTGGGCCGCTTCACTTCGTTGGGCTAAGGGATTTTATTTAGATAATAGCCCTCAATAGTCATTCAGTAGCTTTTCGAGGAATATAGCATCTCACTCTCCAATAAAGTTATCCGTCCGTTCCCGAGGCAAATAAAATGTTATTTTGTTAGGATAGCAAAATTTGATTGAAGATGTTTTGTTTTACGAAATATTTTATAAATTGACTGTTTCGATGGTTTATTGATTGATATGTTCTTAAATTCATCTTCAAGAAAGGATCGAGTAGTGAAGAAGTTACGCCTATCGATCCGTAGGTACATATGAGACTGATAAATTATTTGCGATACTTCCTTGAAGTACTTTGAATCCTTTATTAATTTATATTATTAGGTCGCCCTGGTACTCATTCTCATGGGTAGCAGCTACCAACGACGTCCCACGTAAAGTGGGTTCCACATTCTTGAAGATCGAAGGTGCTCGGCTTGCGCGTGGAAGTGAATGTGTTTATACACCTTGAAAAGGCCAAAAAATTCATATCGAAACTCACCAACTATTTCATCGATTTCAAGGCGACAACACCATGTCTTGTCTTGACAGCCTGCCAAACTCGTCAGGTGGTGCAGGATGACACGGGAGAACCCAGCTGCTTGGAAAAGGTTCAAGAAATGCATATCGAAACTCACCAGCTATTCATCGATTTCAAGGCGACAACGCCATGTCTAGTTTTGTCATTCTGCCAAACTCGTCGGGTGGTGTAGGATGACGAAGCGGAACCCTAGCTGCTTCATCAAGGTGGGTAATGAACTCATCGAGACCTTTAATGTCAAAAAGATTAGGCAGATTTTAAGCATAACTCAGCGAAACGTAAATAAGGAGTGTAGTGACTTTGAGACGAAAGCGTTTGACGTTGCATGAGGACAAAACGAAGTACATATATGTTGTCCTAAAGAAAGGACATACAACATAGACATCTTCGCCAGAGCATCAAAATGGGCAGCTTTACTTTAAAAGTTGTTGAGTAAACTGTACGAATAACATCAGTACGGAGGTCAAGCGCAGAATAACTATTGTCAACAGATTTTTCGTCGGGCTTAAGAATAACTAGAACAGCGCAGAATAACTACTGTCAACAGCTTGAGAGCTTAAGAGGCAATTGAGTAACAGAGCTCCGAAGCAACTTGTCATCCCAGTCCTGCCATACGGTGCGGATGCGTGGATAATTTCAAAATCAGATAAAGAAGTTTTTGATATCTTAGAGAAGAGTTCTGCGTCCGATTTTTGGTTCTATTTGCATTAACGGGATCTGAAGAAGATAATTCAACTACGAATACTAACGGCTGTGCGGCGACATGAGCCTTAGCCAGGAGTCTGCGGAAACAACGCCAACAATGGCTGGGCTAGGTATAGCGTGTGAACAAATTAGCTCCGGTACGAGGACTCTTCGCGGTTATGAATCCACTTAGCATTTCTTCTTCTTCTTCTTTGTGTGGCGCTACAGTCCGGGGTGGACCTGGGCCTCAACTAACATGCCTCTCCAACTAGCGCGATCCCTGGCTAGCTGTCTCCAGTTTCGCAGACCTAGTTGGTTGAGGTCGTTCTCCAGTTGGGTGCGCCGCCTCAAACGCGGGCGTCCTCTGTTGCGTTGCCCGACAGGTTCGGATTCGAAGATTCTTCGGGCCGGAGCTGTGGTGTCCATACGCTCTACATGACCTAGCCACTGTAGGCGTTGCGTAGAACTTTTCTCTCAAAGAGACCAAGGACTTCTTCATCCGCTTTCGAGATTGTCCATGCCTCCGCGCCGTATAGCAGGACTGGGATGATCAGAGTCTTATATAGAGTCAACTTGGTTCTTCGAGAGAGGGCTCTATTACTCAATTGCCTCTTGAGCCCGAAGAAACAGCGGTTGGCAAGAGTTATCCTATGCTTGATCTCGGTACTGATGTTATTTGTACAATTTACTCCGGAGCCGAGGTAAGTGAAGTCCTTGACTACCTCGAAGTTACAGCTGCCCATTGTGACGCTCTGTCCAAGACGTCGATGTTGTATGTCCCTTTTTTGAGGACAGCATATACTTCGTTTTGCCCTCATTCACCGCCAGACCCATAAAAAAACACTTAGTAATGCTATTCGAATACGATTCAGGCGGCGACTGAATGGAGTGCGGCTTTCACTATATGTACCTAGAGAAGTTAAGTACGTCTCCATATTACCACGGAGCCGTACCATACCACATCCCATAGAGTAAGAGTGGTATTACCCAGGAGGTGTAGACTCAATGGATCACTTTCGGCTGTAGTTTTTGGCTAGTTCTTCGATGTTGTGTTTCCAGCTAAGTTTCCTGTCGAAGATTATAAAAAGAATCTTAGAATGATTAGATATCGCAAAGATGGTTTTTAAAAATCTGATGTCTTTAAGAGTAGGGACAATATGCCTGAGAAGACAACTGATTTAGTTTTGCAAGAGTTAATGTTGAGACCATATAGTGCTGCCCAATTGCTAATTGAAAATCTGTCATTTTCCATTAGTTCGCACATAGTGTCTAGGTATTTGCCCAATACGAGCAGTACAATGTCACCAGATTATGCTCTAACACGAAAGATTGCCAACTAAGCTGTTTTGGGTGTGAAACCCATCTCATTGAAAAATATGAAATGTCTCAGCTAACAGTTAAATCCTATCTGACTAAAGAAAAGTTGCTGTAAGGATTATACACTAAAGAGAGAGAATACAATTCTTATTATTGAATATTAATGTGGAATGAGATTAAAAAGTACGTGTGTAAAAAAGTATCATGATCATAAACAAATTTTATTGACAATTATTCTTCTAAACCATAAATATACCTATACAAAATGTAAATGTATATATTTCATGCTAAAAATATATTCGTTATTATTTTCTTATATGGTGAATCATATATGTACTGCATACAATTTACATAAATGCATATGAGATATTATATGTTTACACAGATACTGTACTCATCCTCAGTTACATATAAAACAAGTCCAACTTGATTTCAGTCCTGGGAAACTATTGTTATTCAACCGGTTGAAACGGCCCCTCAAATAACATACGTACTTGACTAGAACTCTGACCTAGGTATCAATGAAAAGAGGTACGTGGCAGAATGTACGAAGCACCCAATATACGATGAAGGAATTGTGTATCAAGGGTCCCAAATTGAGATATGATGAGCAATAATCCTCCTAGGTTATATAGGGTCAGTAATGTCCCGTGTGTTGATAAATATTTAAATCAGTCAGAGTGTGAACGGCACGTGCGATACTACCGATGCACAGACATATTATTTGGTTTTAGCTTTTTATGTGTCTATAGTAATTTTCTGAGATCTTAATTTTTGCCAGGGGAAAATTAAAAAAACCATCTATTAATTTGCAGTTAGAAGTGGAAATTTGTCAAAATCACTTTATCAATTAAGAGCAGACTCACTATTTGTGCCTTCATTGCGTGGTGGGATTATTCCGCACGTCACAACTTTACAGTAGAATGAAACTTTAATTTTTAGTGAAGAAATTTTAGTGAAAATTGCTACAATGCAATCTTTTGACAATATTTTATACAAATTCATACCGCCTGTGGTACTTAACACACAACTTGTTAAGACGCTGCGTCAAAGCAATTGGTTGAAGGGGCTGCAAATTTAACCATGTTGTGCTTTACAACACGAACTTCCATGATGCTGGTTATAACCATACGTGGCACTTCCATCTTTCTAAAATATATAAAGCATCAACCGCCTTGCAAAATTACTGATTAGTATTTTACAGCATTTACAGAAATTTTACAGCAAAGATTACAGCGATTTTCTTGCTCGATGCATGGATAACAACGATTTTGTTCTATTTCAACTTATGAACTTCTGCAAGTCTGAAATGGGTATCATTACTATCATATCTCAAGTATACATAAATGAGATGTGCTGTACTTCTAATCTTTACGTTTTGCAAAGTAGCACTACGAAAATTTTAACACAAAAATGCATTGACAAATGTAGTTCCAAAATGCATTTAATATAACCGAAGAAGAAAAATAACGCACAAGACTAAACAAGCCATTATTTAGACATATTGTATTAACGGTCGAATCACACAATGCACTTTACTCGGTCGAAGTGAAAATAACAGCAACAGCAACATAGATGATTTGCATCACTATTTTCACTGAACATTAGAATGTGATAAGAAAAGTAAAAAATAATAATTTATAACTATTAATACACAGCACTTATTACTGTAAAAATAAGAAGCAACCGAAAGATGGGATATATGACTGCATTTAATGTCAGAGTAATACTAAAGATTATAAGCTAAAGAGGAAGAAAATATTTCATCTTATGTAGATTTGTGTGAAACAAGTTTACAAAGTACGTGTGTAAACAAGTTATACGAGCATGGGAAAAAATTTGCCCGAAGGGGTTGGAATGATCTTAAAAGACAATTATTCTTCTGAAGCATAAAGAATACGATCTATCATTTAGATTCAAAATGTAGTGCGTTAATAAACATATCATATGCTAAACATATTTTTTTATATTCTTTGTTTATATGTAGGAACATGTATGTCGACGCAATCACAGTACATAAATGCATCTTAGATATATATGTTCACACAAATTCTTTCCATTGACACACAAAACTAGTCCAACTTGATCTTAGTCCTGGGAAACTTCTGTTATTTAACCGGTTGATACGGCCTCTCAGATAACATACGTACTTTTGTAGAATTCTGATCTCAATGAAAAAAGGTACATGGCAGTGGGTACGAAGCACCCAATATACGATGATGGTATTGTATATCAAGGGTCCCAAATTAAGATAACACGACCAAATGCCATCCTAGGTTAAATGAGGTCAGTAATGTCCCGCGTATTAGTAAATATTACAATCAGTCAAAGTGCGAACGGCACGTGCGATATACAAATTGTATAAAATTTCCTATGCACTATTATTTATTATTCCTGAGATTTTAATTTTTGCAAGGGGAAAATAAATAAAAACAACTGAAGTAATGCGTGCTTATTGGGCAATTAATTTACAAGTAAAAAATATTACTTTTTAATTTGCAGTTACAAGTGGAAATTTGTCAAAATCAAATCGTCAAAAAACCATCGTCTGGGTTCCACATTGAGATCAGAGTCACAATTTGTGCCTTCAATGCAATATGACATTACGCCGTATGTCACAACCTTACAGTAGAATGTTGCTTTAATTTTTGGTCAAGCAGTTATCCGATGCACAGATATGGGTGAGAGTAGATCAAAGAAGGAGGCGAACATGTGGCACATCGTAACAGAGTACGCCCGAGTTTGCGGTGGCGCATCCAAGTGGACAAGGACTTTATTCAACTTAGTGTGGGAAATTGGAAACAGCTAGCCAGAAATCACGCTAGTTGGAGAGGCTTGTTGGTTGAGGCCCAAGTCTGAACGGACTTTAATATAGACTAGAATATAGAATATAGACCTACAGACTCGCTTGAACATCGACGAACCGTGTCTTCTTTGTCCGTGTTTTATCGTTATTTTAACAAACAATGCTCAAGTGAGCTAACCAACTGCATTCCTCCTCTCCTTGAATTCACCCGCAATACACGTCTCGCCAGGAATGCACATCAGTTTACCCTTAAGCGTGCTTTCGGGCGCACAGTGAAATTTAGAGACTCGTTTTTTAGCCGCACTACACGAATATGGAATGCTCTTCCCAGCTCAATATTTCCAATAGATTACAATCCGCAGATGTTTAAGACCAATGTGCACAGGTACCTCCTCTCTCTCTCTCCCTCTATACCTTCGGCCCGTGCTGTGTCTTGACCCCGGACAATTAAGGGTATTAATAACCCCTTGAGCACGCGCAAATTGTAAAAAAAAAAATATGTGGTCAAGCAGTTATCCGATGCACAGATATGGGTGAGAGTAGATCGAAGAAGGAGACGAACATGTGGGACAACGTAACAGAGGACGCCCGAGTTTAAGGTTTCGCACCCAAGTGGAGAAGGACCTTATTAAACTTACTGTACGACATTGGATACAGCTAGCCAGAAATCACGAGTTGGAGAGGCTTGTTAGTTGAGGGACAAGTATATACGGATGCGTATGTATAAAATGCTAATTCAATACGGTTTGGGAGGCAGCGGTTAAAAATTTAGTTAGCATTTACAGGCGAAAAATACGCAGTAATGCTAATCGAATACGTTGCAGGCGGCAACTAAATGGAGTGGGGTTTTCACTTTTTTACGCACAATAAGTTCTTAGAAAAGCTAATAGAATACATCACCGTTCTTTTGTCTTATTAAGACAGACGTATATGTGTATATAGGTAATTCCCAATTTAAATATTGATAGTAAGCAAATTAAGAACACGTTGTGACGCTCCTGGCAGGATCGCCAATTAAAAACACGTGTTGAGTTTTTACTCGGTTGAATTTTTCGAGTAGCGGAGTGCGTCCGCTCTTGTTCAACTTTATTTTCAAACTGTTTCTAAATATATTTTCTAATCTACGGATGAAACACATTCATCGATTCTTACATCATCTTTACTTATTTTCTTATCTTAATTGCTAGGGATGAAGAGATATCATAAAGTAATATGACACTTAATATGGTCACGTAACATAAATATTTTTTTTTTGTGGTCTCGAAGAATTTAAATTCTTTCTTATCGACACACATGGTTAAAATGCACAGAAAGATGACGACGATGACGCTTGATGAGGGTCATGTAATATTGACATTTATATTTGTTTTAAGATATGCTAAGATAGCAATGCTATTATTGCTGTTCTTTAACTAAGGGAACGGCTTATCCGTAATAAACGGATACTTTAACTCCCCCTATCTTTAAAAATGACGTCCCGGCATTGACGTTATCTGTGTTCAATTATTTAGATATGCTTCCATAGTATTAATTATTTTCTTAGTACAATATTACAACTTTAATTG
Source organism: Eristalis arbustorum (assembly GCA_916610145.1). Lineage (NCBI taxonomy): Eukaryota > Metazoa > Arthropoda > Insecta > Diptera > Syrphidae > Eristalis > Eristalis arbustorum. Next base: position 70,433,309 of record OU744316.1, read on the forward strand.
TCTGCAATTGCAATAATTTTACTATGTATTATAATTTTCACTTCATTTTTAATTTCAATTTCTCAATTATTTAATCCATTAATCAGTTTCAGAATTACAAATTTGTTTTTACGTCGGCCAAGTTTGAGAAGCTTTTTCTAGATAGGAAACACTCCTTGAGCATTGTCAGTGACTCGAAAGAGGTGGGGCCGTGAAAATTATTTCTGTCGCTTAGAGCTGGAACCGAACCTACGACGTCGAGGTTGGGGTCGACGCACGTACCCACAACGCCACGGGCCACCACCAAGTTTGAATATTATCTTCATATATTTCTTTATCTTTGTTGAATATCCTGACTTTTGTCCCTATACCTTCTTTTATTATTTGTTTTTTATTCCCTGATTTAATTATTTTTCTTTCAGCTTTTAGTTATTCGTTATTTATTCCTTTTACATTCGTCTTTAACACGTTCCCTGCCGCGTGTACCGAAAACAGTACACGCTTAGCTTCATTTCTACGCCAACGTGTTTTTTTTCATATTAAATATGTTTTTTTCTAAATTTTAATTCCCGTTATGATTGGTTTATGTAATTTAGTGATGTTTAGAGGAATTTTTGCATCGTGTACTGATAACGGTACAAGCGGCGTGGTGATTAGCAGAGCTCCAAAAACAAAAAAAAATATGAATTTATGCAAAATTATTAAAGCGCTTACCGTGTACTGTTTTCGGTACACGCGGCGTAGAGATGACGCCTAGTGAAAAACAGCTTGGCAGGGAACGTGTTAAAGTATTTTTTTAATCTTATTATTAATTTTATGTAAATTCGTATTTCCATGTTTTCTTTTTTTTCTTTGTGGCATTGTATGATATTTTTTATTATATTTTTTTCAGATTTAAGAATATACTCTAATTAAGCTCTTTTAAATTAATTTCGTTTTCTTTGTACTTTCGTAAATTGAGATTATCGCTTATTATATGTTTCCCTACCATGGCATCAGACGACTTAGTACACAAGTTAGGAATGTGATTATTTTTTGTTTATTACGGTTCTTATAAATATATTATTTTAATACATTTTATTAGCCACTGGTATGCTGTATGCACTTGTTTTTTTCTTTATTTTGTTTGTTTGTGTGTGTTCTTTTAATAATTATTATTTAAATATCTTGGAGCTATTTTGTTTTGTTTCCTTATACAGATTTAAACAAATTCTATTTCGTAAACGTGGATACACACTACTACTTCATTTTTGTTGTAGGTTTCTTTGTTTTGTTTTGTTTTGCTTTGTAACTCTGTTTTGCTTTGTGGAGACTTTCTATATACTTTGAACAGTATTTTCATTTTGAACTTTGTTTTCCTTTTGTTGTATACAAAATAATGCTTCGTATTTTTGTTTGCTTGTTTTGTTTTTTGTTATAGTTTACTTTATCTTGCACTTTTCGTTTTGTTCTTGTATCTCATGTTGATTTAGTTTTATTTTTGCATTAAATTGATTGCGATTCAAAAAAATAAAGAATGTGAAAGAACATAGAAGACAACTTAAGTTTAAGGAATATCTGTTTCATTGCAAAAATTTGTTTTCTTTTAATTTAATTCCTAATACTTTTGTTTTATTTTACTTAATTTTTGGCTTTGTATTGAAAAAAATAAATTGAAAATCTTATTCATATCTGAATACTAATGAAAATACTACTCGTTTATATCTATGGTGAGCTTGTAGTTGCTTTAGTAGCGTCTCAATAAAGTTAAGTTCCAAATCTATCTCTAACAAACCTTCTGGATCTGATTTATGTTGTGTAATATTTTCGTGTATGTTCATATTAATAAAGGAATGTTGAAGCTGGGTCTGAGCCATATTTCTCTTATATAATTTATTATTATTATTTTTTTATTATTCTTCGTTTTTTGTTTTCTATAATTTGATTTCTTAAATCTACCCTATTCGAATACTAATGGCTAATTACCTTACCAAATGTAGATCTGCTTCTTCTGCTTGCTGCATGCTCGTTGGTGTTTCTCTTCATCTGCTGGTGGAGTGGTTCTGCTACCGCTACTGATGCCTCATTTTCTTCTTATTGTATGCTGGTTCCCTTTCGCAGTCTCTTTTTCTTATACCACATTCATATATATTTTTCTCCTTTTATTAATATTTTTCGCACTCTTGTTTTATACACTTAGTTCATATTTTTAGATTATTTTTCTCTTTTCCACTCATATTATTTTTTACGATACATTTTTTTCTGTCGTGTACTTGGTACTTTATTTATTTATAAATTTTTTTTTTTTTGCCACTGATTTTGTTTTATAACCTTTTTTGATTCTAGTGATTTACAACTTAATAATAAACTTTCACTGCACTCTGCTGTTCGCTCTAATTATTTCCTTTATTTTACTTTTCTCCTCTTGAGCACTGAGGATACTTGATTATTATTTGTTTGTTCCCTTGAAGTTAATATGAATTTTACTCTCCTGGAGTAACATTATTTTGTTACTCTCCTGGCAGGATCGCCAATTAAGAACACGTTGTGACTCTCCTGGCAGGATCGCCAATTAAAAACACGTGTTGTTTTTACTCGGTTGAATTTTTCGAGTAGCGGAATGCGTCCGCTACTTTTCTAATCTACGGATGAAACACATTCATCGATTCTTACATTATCTATACTTATTTTCTTATCTTAACTGCTAGGGATGAAAGGATATCTTAAAGTAACATGACACTTGATATGGTCACGTAACATAAATATTTTGTTTTGTGTTCTTCTCGAAGAATTCAAATTCTTTCTTATCGACACACTTGGTGAAAATGCACAGAAAGATGACGACGATGACGCTTGATGAGGGTCATGTAATATTGACATTTATATTTGTTTTAAGATATTCTAAGATAGCAATGCTATTCTTGCTGTTCTTTAATCTTAACTGAGGGAACGGCTTATCCGTAATAAACGGATACTTTAACAAGCATGTTTAGAACCATTAGTTAGTGACGTTCTCGTTATTTTAAAGCACATGAGGCAAATAGTAAAGCTGGTATTACTAAGGAGGTGGGTCACTTACGGTGGGAGTTTTTGTGTTTCCAGCTAAGTTTACTGTAGATGATTCTAAAAAGAATCTTAACCAGATTAGATATCGCCTGTCTCTAAAGGCAGGGACTCTGTGACTTTAAAGACTACTAATTTAGTTTTACTAGAGTTAATGTTGAGACCAGTTAGTGCTGCCCAATTGCTAATATGTCACTTTCCATTAGTTCGAACATAATATTTATGTAATTGCCCAACGCGAGTAGTAAAATGTCACCAGAATATGCTATTACTTTAATACCTGAGAGTGTGTAGGTGTTGGTCTAGATTCCAACATCATGATATGTACGAAACCAACGAATTAAGGATAAACATCAAGCTATGAACATAAACAGCTTACATGCTCTAAAAAGAAAGATTGCCAACTAAGCTGTTTCATTCACACTAACGTCATAAAAAAATCTGGAATGTCTTAGCTGACAGTTAACTCCTATCTGATTATTGATAGTAATGGACTGTAAGGATTATTAACTAAAGAGAGAAAATTAATTTCTTATAGAATTTGAAATAAGTTTACAAAGCCCGTGTGTACACAAGTTTTATGTTCATGCGAAAATTGTGTATGGAAAATTATACTTTTAAGGGCTAAATATACCCGTCGCTTAGATACGAATTGTAATTGTAGATATTTCATACTTAAAATATATTTTATATTATTTGCTTACTTGTTCTACTTATATGTATTGTGTGCAGTACGTTACATAAATACATTTGAGATATTATATGTTCACACAAATAGTATACTTATTCTCATGAACACACAAAACTAATCCAGCTTGATCTCAGTCCTGGGAAGCTATTGTTATTCAACCGGTTGATACGGCCCCTCAAATAACATAATGAAAAAAGGTACATGCCAGTGGGTACCAACCACCGAACATACGATGATTTTATTGTGTATCAAGGGTCCCAAATTAAGATATGACGACCAATAGCCTTCCTAGGTTATATAGGGTCAGCAATGTCCCGCCTATTCATAAATATTAAAATCAGTCAGAGTGTGAACGGCACGTGTGATATCCAAAATGAATAAAATTGTTGATGCAAAAACATATTATTAGGTTATTGTTTCTTATGTGTCTATAGTAATTTTCTGAGATTTTAATTTTTTTCCAGGGGAAAATCAAAAACACCCAAAGTAATTCATGCTTATTGCGCAATTAATTTAGAAGTAAAGAAATCATTCAATTGGAAATTTGTCAAAATCAAATCAAAGTCAAAAGAGTGTAGCAAGAAGGACTTGGCTGCTTTCTTTCTTCGTGAAGTCCAAGATAAAATTGCTATAGCAAACATTTTTATATTTTAAGCAAATTCATATCGTCTGTGGTACATAACACACAACTCGTCAAGACGCTGCCGCAAAAGCAATTGCGAAGAGGGGTAGCAAATTTAACCATGTTGTGCTTTTTACCAACGAACTTGCATGATGCTGGTTATATATGTACATGGCACTTCCATTATTCTGATACACACCCCCCAATACTGCTATATAAAGAATCAACCACCTTCAAAAATTACAGATTAGAAATTACAGCGATTTTCTCGCTCGATGCATCGAAAACAACGATTGAGTTCTATTTGAACTTAATCTTGCTATCATATCCTAAGTATACATATCTTCAATCCTTCACACATTATAGAACAACCGTTAATGTCTTTAAAGTTTCTTAAGACGTTTAGGAATATTGACGAGTTGAATGGTCAGTGTAATACTAAAGATTATAAGCTAAAGAGGAAGAAAATATTTCATCTTATTGTAGATTTGTGTGAAACAAGTTTACAAAGTACGTGTGTAAACAAGTTTTACGAGCATGGGAAAAAATTTGCTCGAAGGGGTTGAAATGATCTTAAAAGACAATTATTCTTCTGAAGCATAAAGAATACAACCTGTCTTCAAGATTCCTAATGTGGTATGTCAAAAATATCTCATGCTGAAATTTTTTTGTTTATATGTAGGAACATGTATGTCGTGCACACAATCACAATACATAAATGCATATGAGATTATATGTTCACACAAATAGTATACTTATTCTCATTGACACACAAAACTAGTCCAACTTGATCTTAGTCCTGGGAAACTATTGTTATTCAACCGGTTGATACGGCCCCTCAAATAACACACGTACTTGAGTAGAACTCTGACCTAAGTATAACTGAACAAAAAAATGCAGGACTGTGGGTACGAACCACCGAACGTACTATGATGGTATTGTATATGAAGGGTCCCAAATTAAGATAAGTGGCCAATAGCCTTCCTAGGTTACATAGGGTCAGTAATGTCCCGTGTACTAATAAATATTAAAATCAGTCAGAGTGTGAGTGGCACGTGTGATATACAAATTGAAAAGCAAATAATATCTAAGAATACCGATGCACAGACGTATTACTAGGTTATTGTTTTTTATGTGTCTATAGTAATTGCTTGATATTTTAATTTTTGCCGGTGGAAAATTTAAAAAAAAACCACGGAAGTAATAATTTATGTTTTAGTCAAAAAATCTAACAGAAGTAAAAAATCGATTAATTACCAGTTCTATCGGTAGAGGTAAAAATTTATCAAAATCAAATCGTCAAACAACCTCCCGTCTAGATTCCATATTGAGAGGAGACTCACTATTTGTGCCTTCAATACATTACGCCATTACCCCGTTGGTCACAACTTTACAGTAGAATGGTGCTTTACTTTTTAGCTAAGCAGTTGTCCGATGAAGAAATATGGGTATCGTACAAAGACTTGGCTGTTTTCTTTCTTTTGGAAGTCCAAGACCAAATTGCTATAAAGCAGTCTATTGACGATGTTTTAAGCTTCACGTTCAGTACCATCATTGTAGAAATAAAAAAAATATTACATACACTTTGTTTGGGCAAAAATGAGGTTATGCATAAAATACTCCAATTTTTTGTAACAATGAGCACTTTGCACTTCTAACGACAACTTTCTTCGTACAAAAGGTACAAAAAGTTATAAGAAAAATTCTGCATTGGCTTGTCAAAGGCCCATAACATTTTTTGTGATTCAATGGGTACTAGTTCATAATGAGTTTGTCCAGTAGATATTAGATATTAGTTCTAACAAATAAGCTAAAGAATTTTATAATTGTTACATGGAAACTGACGATGCCCCAAAATTTTACAAATTCAATTGCCAAATCTACCCTGAAAAGATTAGGAACGCTGAAGACGTAAACTGTGGCCAGCGGGTTGTGAAGAACCTAGTTGCACCATATAGAACTAATATAACTATATAGATTTGACTTGACTGACTAGATTTCAGAGCGTCGAAGAAACTAGAGATTTACTAGAGCGAGCTTGGACATTGTGCCAATGGAACAATATACTCTTACGTCCAAGCAAAGGCAAAAGTTGTAACGGCTTTTTTCGTCCATGCATCGAGATTCTTCCTTTTCCGATACAGTTTCCATACATGTATGAAAATACCCTTCTTACTGTTTTATGTATACATTCATATAATGCCTAATATGGTATATCTACACGGGTATATACAAAGTATGAAGAACAACTGTAATTTTAATTTAAAACTTTTTCTGAAATAAAGAGGAAATTTGATTACTGAGTCGGATTTAAAAATCTTAATGAGCTTCTCAGCAAGAAATCGTGTTGTGCGTGCTATTGTTTTCTTTTAATTAGAACTGACCTACAGTTTTATGCCGAATCCGAACGGCCATGTCTGAGAAGATGTTTCTAGACAGGAAAAATTCTTTGAGCATTGTCAGCGACTCGAATGAGGTGGGGCCGTGAAAATTATTTCTGTCGCACAGAGCAGGAATCGAACTTAACTAAGTCGTCGAGGTTGGGGTCGACGCACATACCCCCAACGCCACATGCCACCATGAAGCCTTAGCAAAAAATATCTATCCGTGTAGATATTATGAATCCGAAGGTTCCATACCGGATATGGTACTGAACACACCGAACACAACACACACTTGTTAAGACGCCTTGACAAAAGCAATTGGAATGAGGACAATGCAAATTTAGGCATGTTATGTTTCACAACAATGATGACAAGAAACAAAAATTTATATTAGCATAAATAAAATTTTTTAATTTAATACAATCAAAGAGCACGAAAGTCTAAATAAATTATTATTTAGCCATATTGTATTAAATGCCGCTATACCACCAATGCACAATGTTTGGTTCAGTTCTACATTTACGAAATAATAATATAGAAAATAACGATGTGAAAATAACAGCATTGTAAGTAAGTCATGCGCTCGACGTAGCGAAGTGGTAGTTCATAGAGAGACTATTTACATACGTAAATTTACTTAACGCACAAGTGTTTTATTGTTAGCGCTGCTTTGCCTTTTAATAGTAATATTATAAAAAGTTAAGGCAAATTACCCCTACCTCCTAAGCGGGGCGAGATAGATCCTTCCATCCAATAATATAGACGCGACCCCTTTACCAAACAATGTTATTCTCCAAAGTTATTGTACTCTCCTTATTTATCTAGTTTGAATACATAAAATGTGTTCGCTAACAAAACATGTTTTATCAATATATTTATGTAAGCTAAATTTTGTCTTGCGAATTAAATATTATGAACTATTTGAATAAGACTTATCTAAAATGCTTGAAAAAATACTGTATCTAATACTGTATTGTAGCATCTGATCACACTTATCGCTAATAAGGGAACGCTGGCTGCAGTCGGAACTACATGTATAATGCTGTAAATAAGAAGTTATTAATATATATGTATGTGTAGTTAGATAGTACGAAATGTTTGTACATTAGGTTTAGCCAAGCAGCCGAGTGAGTCGGGAGTCGGTTCAGTCAATAAAACTAATATTATTCTTTTATTACTAATTACTCTGCCAGTATACATTTAACTATATGTAGAATGTAGTGAATAGGACACGTAACTATGCCTATCAAAAAATATAAAAGTTTTTACTGTGCCAATGTGGACCAATGGAACCAATGTTAACAGAGCCGAAGGAGTTCTCTGGCCAGCGAGGAAGAGAAAACAGCAACTACACATTGAGAAGACATTTTAAAAAATACCCACATCATATGAAATAAATATGTAAGTGGTTGACCAAATATATTTGCATTTTAAGCCTATTATCCGTGAGGTCAAGAAGTGTTTTTACTAAATTGAAATGCAAGTGTAGTTTGAATTCTTCTGATCTTTATCAAAATAATTAAGATGTCTGCAGAATTATTACCAACATGGACGCAGAAACTTTTAAGAGTTTCTGAAATCCAGTGCGTTGACAAATTTTCTATAGACTACGCTTCTACGGCAACTAACTTTAACATTAACGGAACTTGTTATAAAAGCGGTTCAATTCTTTAAACAACGACTATGACATCTTTTAGTCTGAATGTGCATACATATTAAATATGCATAGATATTAAAGAGGCTCACAAATATATAAAGCCTGTAAGGAAGCCTAATTGCCAAGTGTCAGATGATTCTCTATTAACGTTGTCGTACTATATTATCGATGAAGAAAGTCTCACAAATGTTGACGATAGAAGGTTCTAACGAGCTACTACCGTTAATTAGTACCATAGGCATTCAATATGTTCATACCAATATCAACGTTTATTGTAGGATATGCCAAAAATAAAATAATAGTCTTTGTACTTCAAAAAATTCAGAAACAAAATCCGGAGTGAAACACACAAAATCGAGAAAACACAGCAGGTGGAATTGAAATGAAACAGTACTGATGAAGAAGACGGTCGTTGAGCCAGTAGGATGAAGTGAATTCGTAGGCAACTACGGAAAACTCAGAACTACGAGCAAGGCACTAGTATCTTTTTTGAGTCAGATAGCAGTGCTAACGTCACCAAACATTGATATTCATAACACTCCATCATTAACTTAGTCAACACATGTAAATTATGAATCATGGATTTCACCACTTCTTCTTATGTGGATTGATCAGCCAATGGTTTAGTCACGATCGGGACGATCGCGCCTTGGAGAGGGGAATATTAAACCAAACACAGAAAGTCTTGTAGAAATGGACTACAGAAAAACACCAACAAATCCAATACATTGCAATGTATTATCTGGGATCCGAATCATGTGGTTGACCTATGGATCACACACATAAATAGACTGAACGCAGACTGCAGTCGGGACTACATGTGTACTGTTGTAGGTAAGAAAGTATTAATAATTTGTTGTTAGATAATAATAATAATAATAATAATAATAATAATAATAATAATAATAATAATAATAATAATAATAATAGTAATAATAATAATAATAATAATAATAATAATAATAATAATAATAATAATAATAATAATAATAATAAATAATAAATAATGAAAGTGACCTACAGTTTTATGTCGACTCCGAACGGCCAAGTTTGAGAAGCTTTTGCTAGACAGGGAATACGTCAGTGACTCGAAAGAGGTGGAGCCGTGAAAATTATTTTAATTCACTTATTACTGTGCAAATAAGAAGCTACCGAGAGCAGAGATGTATAAATTCATTCAAACTCAAAGTAACATTTCACATTACGAACTAAATAGGGAGACAAAAATTCTTCATACAATAATAAATTTTATATTATTTGCTTGTATGTAGGAACATGTATGACTTGCAGACAAACACAATAAATAAATGCATAATAATAATAATATGGGCGGCGCTACAGCCCGTAGGTGGCCACGGCCTAGCTTCTCAGCAACAACTCGTGTTGTGCTCCGAAAGTCGAGAAAATTGTTTTCGTCGCGTTCGTGGAGGCCCGTAGCGCTGTGGGTATGTGCGTCGCCCTAACCTCGACGTTGTAGGTTCGATTCATGCCCTGTGCGCCGAAATAAATGCATATTAGATATTAAATGTTCAGATACTAAACTTATTCTCATTTTCACATAAAAGTCGTCCAAACTTGTTGCCAGTCCTGGGAAACTATTCCAATTGAACCGGTTGATACGACCCCTTAAATAACATACGTACTTGAGTAGAACTCTTGTCAATTAAAAGAGTTACATGGCTGGAGGTAAGTACCACCGCGCATAGGATGAACTTATTATATATCAAAGGTCCCAAATTAAGATAAGCCGACCACATGAGTTCCTAGGTTAAATAGGGTCAGCGATGTGCCGCGTACTAAAAAAGTATTAAAATCACACATCATTCACACACATTATTAAGTTTTTGCCCTGACGTCGTCTTTGTGTGCGCGGGACTTATTTAATCTGGTCGAACGAGTTTAAAAAAAAAAAACAAATTATATTTTATTAGAGTGAATATATTTTACTAAGCAACACACTAGAACAACACTGATACAACTCTTACTTATTATTGGAAAACTACTGCACCGCCTTCGTGTGCTCACCTGTATATATTATATTATTGTTCCATACATTACAATCGCAGATATAGTGTCAGCGATTTCGCCATCCAATGAACAAGTGCAATTCTTAAGAATAAAAAAATACAAAAATGCACTTACTGTTTGATCAGCTATTTGGTTATTGACCGGATAAATAGGTCATACTTATCGTCTGTTGCTGATTTTGACATGTGTGAAATTGCGGGCGTTGACGTACTCGTATATGTAACATCTCCCTCCTTACAATTAGAATTCTCCTGAATTCGGTTACTTAATTTTATTTGTATTCTCTTTTTACGTATACATAATAATAATATTATTCCACACAATATTATGATTATTGCAATGAATATTATGTTTAGATTATATGATATATTTTTCTTCAATTCTATTTCTGTTAATACATTTAAGTTTTCAACTAGTTTTAGCAAAATCTTATTAAACTTTAATGTTTCTGAAAAATTGTAATTTTCTCTATAATTTGGATAATAGAAGCGTTGTTTCATTATCTGTTTTACATTGGAATATTTATTTTCAAACAAGGTGATTGTACAATTAAAAATGTTAATTAAATAGTTTCCTATAAGTATAATGTTCCTATCATCATATGTTTGATTAAGTGCGTATTAATATTTTTTTACAAAAATTGTTCCATCATCAATAGATATGAGTTCAGTTTGCTCATTTAGATACAAGTTACAATTGTCTTTAAAAACGCAATGTTTACTTTCATACAATTCTGTGACACATTTATTTTTTTCATATTTCAGCGATTTATTCTTGTATTCGATAATAAATTCTTTTTCGGCTTCTATTTCGAAGGAATTTATATTGGGTACAGGAAGTAATAGTTTGAGTGGAACTGTAACATAATTTGTTGGAATTTTAATCGCAAATATTAACAAATTTTCTTCAAAATTAGCTAACCCTTGTTTTATCTGGCTTAATTTATAAAAGTATATTTTGTATCTTTCGATTTCCTCATTTGTTAAAATGTTCGGGTGTAAAATTGTATTCCTTGATGAAGCTATGTTATCTTGTATATGTTCAATCTTGGCTGCTATGCATTTAAGTTTGAATAACTGATCAAAATATAATTGCTTCATGGCTATTTCCCTTTCTACTCTTTGAACTGTATTCACTAGTTTTTCAATTATTTCCCTATCTCTTTCAACGTAATCTTTTAAAATTTGAAATGTGTCATTGAAGAACGAATTAATTTTGATTTGTTTATTTAATGCAATTATGGAATTGTGACTATTTGCCTTAAGTTCTTTTAGGTATATCTATATAGTTTTTCTATCCTCCTCATCCATGGTTCCAAATAACCATTTTTCGGTGGATCCTATGATGTTTAGCAAGCCTCGTATCCGCCTGTTTTGCACCGGTATAAGAGTTCAAATTTTATGAATAATATTGGATATTTCTTCATCTAGCATATATCGCTACTTTAATGGTACAGACCTAAGACTTAATGATATATTTTTAACTAATTCCATGATTTCTAATGGATTTATGACATGTAACACAATGTCGGTTTCGTTACTAATTGATATGTCATTCAAATGTAGCTTTACATAACCATATTGTTCCTTTATTTCCTGCACGTCAAGAAATTGACAATACGTCTGTGGAATCATTATTATCAGAAATAATATCCATGTCATCACCTGAACATTTTAATGATCGTTTAATGTTTGTGTAAGCGATATTTTTTAACTTTGCTTTTTTTATATTTTGGTTCTACTTTGTGCCTAACTGCCTTATAGTTTTTTATGAATCCGGTTGATCTCTTTTCTTCATAATCCTCTATATTTAACTTTCTAAGCTTCTTTTCTTTCATTTCTTCTATATTTAGTCTAATTTGTAATACATCATCTTTACGAGTTTCTAAAGGATTGTGTTGAACCCTAGAGTGAAATCTTTGATTATAATTTCGTACAGCTTTTTGTATGGTCCTTTGGACTGGGTACTTATTTTTGTTAAACGAAATTATTCTGAACTTTTCAGCTATAGAGTTATGAAGACGTTCAATGTCTGCATTGCCCTTGTGGCTGTTTGGTTTTGTCAGATGTAGGATAATTCCTTCTTCTTCTAAGAATTCTTTAACTTGAATCACTTTGAATTTATTATCGGCAATTATTTTCTTTGGTTTTCCGAATTTTGCGAAATGTTCTTCTATTTGATCAATAATTGAAATGTGATTTCTATCTGTTAAACGGAAAGCAGATCCGAATTTAGAAAATGTATCTATTTTCGTTAGGAAGCTAACCTTTTTTTAACGAATGTGTCAATATGGATTATCTCATATTTGACTGCGTGACAGACGTTGTGATCAGCAAGTTCTGAGTAGAATCCGATTTTTTCTTTCTTAATAAATCTTCTCAAGATTTCTTCTAATCGATTAATGTCGTATTTATTTATTTATTGCTCTCTTTGTATTACAAATACATTTGATTTATCATCGCACATTTTACATTACAGAGATTTGATATAATTTTATCTTTCTTCTGAAGTATTATCTAAATAGACGAATGCTAGGAACAATATATATTATTATATTAATATTCAATTCGGAGGAAAATACGGAGAAAAAAACCTCCACCATAAGGAAAAAAAAAAATATATATATACTATAAAATAATTTATAGATATTATGTATATTAGAATATATATAAGAAATGTAATGTATGGCATTATATGTTCACACAGTAAAAAAACAAAAAAGGAAGTGAATAAATACACGCATCACAAATTATGAGAATATAAATAAATAAAATAATACATAAATAAATAAATAACACATATATTAATTGATCAGTAAATAGATAATTGAATAAATAAATAAATTAAAAAAATAGATAAATATATAAATACAAATAAATAAATATAATAAATAAATAAATAAATATAATAAATATATATAAGATAAATATGTAACTTATAAGTATATAATAAATAAATAATATAATAACAAAAACAAATTAATATATGAATGTGAAAAAAATTAAGTTATTAAATTAAATATATTGAAATTAATTTACAAGTTCATTCATAAGTCTATTATTGGTAATGTTACAGTTGACGAAAAACTTGTTATTCAGTCTTTGTATTCTGTTGTTGATTAGTTCAACATTCGCTCTTAGGTGTAGATCGGCAGTCGAGTAATACCAGGGCAGATTTAACATCATTTTAAGTAATTTGTTTTGCGATACTTGTCATTTTTTAATGTGGCATTTTGCTGCGTTCCCCCAAACTTGGCATCCATACAACAAAATGGCTTGAAATATCACCTTATGGATAATGATTTTGTTTTCCATAGATAGGGGAGATCCCCGGTTTATAAATGGATATAATAGTTTAATGGATATGTTAACTTTGTGTATTGTTCTTCTTATGTGCTCGCTAAAGGTCAGCTTTGTGTCTAGGTATACACCTAGATATTTGACGCAGTTTTGCCAATCGACCTCTACTCCGTTAATTCGTAAGCTGCCAGTAGGTACAAGACAAGGTTTTCTGTTCCGTGTGAAAAAGATTGCTTGTATTTTTTCCTCATTCAGCTTTATTTTCCATTTATTCAAAAATTCGATTAATATATTCATTGCATTGTTGAGATTCCTCTCTATATCGAGAGCGAATTTATGTGATGAAAATATTGCTGTGTCATCAGCGAAGATAGCTGCTTCACAATCTTGTACCTTAGGGAGATCGGAAATATATAAATTATATAACGTAGGGCCCAAAACTGACCCTTGAGGTACACCTGAATCGAAATACACAAAATCAGAAACACTATTGTTAACACAGACTTTGTAACAGCGATCGGACAAGAAGTTTTTAACTAATTTACATAAATACGTAGGGAAATTGAAATTGATCATTTTGTAAGCCAATCCATCATGCCATAGGGTGTCAAAAGCTTTTTCAATATCTAATATAACCATACCTGTGGAATTTCCTACTTGGCGGTTATGTTTTATATGTTTACATATTCGTAGCACCTGATGTGAGGTACTATGATTGGGCCGAAAACCGAATTGCTCATCTACATACATACCTTTATCACAGATAATTTTATATAATTTTTTCTGTGAGACCTTTGCGTAAATTTTACTTTCTCCCTCTCTCCCTCCTCAAATTTAACGTGCTCGTTAATTTCTATGCGGCTTAAAAAATCCACTACTCTTAAAGTATTCACCACTTACCCTTAAAGTATTCAATATTGAACTGATATTCGCCTAGTTTCAGAAGCCATCTTTGATGTCGAGGTGATAAATCTTTACCTCTATATTTAGCGTAAAGATATTTAATAGGCTGGTGATCAGTGAATTTTGAATTTTAAATTTCTTACGGTAAAGATATGGCCTAGTGTAATTTGTTGACCATTTTATTGCGAGAAATTTCTTGTCTGTAGCAGAGTAATTTCTCTCATGCTTGTTAAGGGTTCTGGAAGCATATATGATGTCCGTCTTGAGAAAGAACTGCTCCTATAGCGTAATTAGACGCATCTGTTGTAAGACAGAATGTTTTCTCAAAGTTTGGATAACTTTTTAACTGCTTTAATTTGTCAAATGCTTCTATGTAATTTGGGTCGCTAGTATTTATTTTCGAATTTTTCTTAAGGTATTTAGTGATGGGCTGGGCTACCTTTGCGTAGTCTCTAATGAACTTTCTATAATAGCCAGTTATGCCCAAGAAGCTTTAATTTGCTTTTGTGTTTTCGGGAGCTCTAGCTTTTCGATAACCACTATCTTATCAAGATTTCGTTTTAACCCGCCTTTGGTTAAGATATGACCTAGGAACTCGGTCTCCTTTCGCATGAAATTACACTTGTCCATTTTTATTTTGAGATGTTTTGATTCTAGTATTCTAAAATTTGTTGTTATTGCTTTAGTGTGCTCTTTTAATGTGTACTAAATATAAAAATATCGTCTAGATAAACTACACACGTTTAATTAATATGATCCCTAAGTATGTCATTCATTAGTCTTTGGAATGTCGCGGGGGCATTCTTTAGACCAAATGGCATTCTTATGAATTCATATAGACCATGAGGTGTTACAAAAGCTGTCTTTTTGCGATCATCCTCGCAAAAGGATCTGATGGTATCCCTTCGCTAGGCCTAACGTGGTAAAATATTGGACTTTCTCAAATTTATCTAATTGAGAATCGATATTTGGTAAAGGAAACTTGTAGTCGATTGTTACCTTATTTAACTTTCTGTAGTCGATAACAATCCGAAATTTCCTTTTGCCGGAGTTGTAAATTTTTTTTGGAACAACAATGAGTAGGCTCGAATATTTTGAATTACTCTTTTGAATAATTCCTTGAGCTTCCATTTCTTTTATTTGCCTACGGACCTCCTCCTCATGCTAAAGGGGATATCTATATAATTTCGCGTTTACTTGTTGATCGGTTGTTGTGACGATCTCATGTTTAATTTCTGAGGTGCTAGTTAATTTACTAAATCTTTTTAAAAGGTTCTCTACTTCCTTTCGTTCTTCCGTATTTAAATGATCTAGTTCTATTTTATTTATCTTGGATTCAATGGGTTTTAGGGAACATATTTCATTTAGGGGATATGTTTAGTCTAGTAGTTCCTTCGTCTATATTTAATAGCGCATTTAAATTGTTCAATAGGTCCATTCCAAATATAAACATTATAACCCCTGTTGCAGAGTCTTTTAACTTTCCATCTGATTAGGGCATTTGAATGGGCTTTAAACTCTTGCGGTGCATGTGTATGGACCTCGTG
Source organism: Eristalis arbustorum (assembly GCA_916610145.1). Taxonomy (NCBI): domain Eukaryota; kingdom Metazoa; phylum Arthropoda; class Insecta; order Diptera; family Syrphidae; genus Eristalis; species Eristalis arbustorum. Next base: position 70,449,461 of record OU744316.1, read on the forward strand.
TAAAATGGTATCTTTACCAGTCACTGTTGTGAAATATATAGGTGTTATAGGAATTTTATCGAATTCAAAGAGTCTGTCATCAATTATGCTTAGGGTTGAGCCTGTGTCTATCAATGCCATGTATATTTTCGCATTGATTGTTATTGTAATTTGGTGAACGTTATCCGAGACTAGTTCATAAAAAAAACCTTGTGACTTCTTTGTTATTAAATTTCGCTGAACGGTTCTGCCGGTTCTAATGGAACGCTTCTTACCGGTTCTAAACTAAGCCTAGACGTACCCTGTTCATGGCGATATTTTCCCGGGTATACTCAACAGCTCCGTGAATTTTGACCGTTATTAACTTGATCTCTAGTTGTAACTATATTGTCTACCTCCATGGCGTCACCCTGCGGTCTCTGGTTTTGACGAAAATTTCCTGAATTTCTATACTGTCCGGAATGATTTTTATTATGTCCTGGTCTATCGTTTTGGCGATACTGGCCTGAATAATTCCTGTTATTTGTAAGTCGATAGTTACCTGACCTATCTAGGTTACGAGTCTGTTCTTGTATGTTTGGATTATGTTTTGCCTTTCGAAATTCTAGCCTAATACAAGAATCCTCATACCTTCGTTTTCTGATAATAGATACTATTTTTCCTAAATCATTCTCCTCGTATATTCTTTATAATAAAATTCCTTGCGTCATTTCTTTCGCTGTGTTCAATAGAATTATTTCAACGTTACTTAGATCTATGAAGTTTTCTCCTTTGTAATATACGATCAGCTCGTCTGCCTTATACATAATGCTTTGTAACTGTATAGCTAGTTCGCTTACCGTGTTGACTTTGAGATTTGTGATTTGTTTGTAGATTTCATGCAGCTCCGTGTCCGGCTTGTAATGAAGTTTGATTGTTATCCAGTCCTCTGTTCTTGGCAGGTTGATGATTGAATTCTTCGCCTCTCCTTGTATTTTTTCATAGAAAATTGTTCGAACCACAGTGTTCTTCACATCATCTTCCCTGACTTGGCTTACGTAGTGTTAAATACAACTGAAGAAGGAGCTTATAGTGACTTCGGCTTGTCCCATGAAGACAGGCCTGTAACGGATTTCCTTTAGTATCCCATAACGTATCCCTCTGTTTTGTTGCTGTTGTAGTTCTTGGTAGGCAATTCACACTTGTTCGAGTTATTCGGTTCGAAGCTCAAGTTCTGTTACCACTTGCTCGTAATTGGCCATTATTCTGTGTTCGTCGTGTAATCTTCTGCTCATTCACTAACCACTACAACATATAGGTGGTCTATATAACTTTAACGTATTTTCTTTTTAAAGTGATTATACGAATCTACACTTAATCTTTGTCCATTTTACTGGTGTGTCTGTATAATGCACTATTCGCGTTTATTAAAAAACTTAACTTCACACGAACTATTGTTCGAGTCATCATGTTAAGTAATTCGCTTGAGCGCTTACTGACAGGCAGCAGGCAATTTAATAAATACATGATTTATAAATTAATGAATAAATAAAGAAATTAATAAATAAACAAATAAACAAATAGACAAAGGGTAAATAAATAAATAAATATATGAGTAATTAAATAAGTAAATAAATAAATAAGAGTAAATAGTGAAACTATGTTAAGCAGCTAGGCTTGAAATTAAGTTGTTGTTGGATGATAGACAAGAATTTATATAACGTCGATAAGGTCGCTGTGTTCTTGCAGTAATCATTTCCACATTAGCTATTTTATGAAGTTCTTTTGTAGAGAAACACCAAGGTATGTTAAGGATCATTTTAATCAATTTGTTTTGGATAGGGAACCCATTTTGCTCCAAATAGGGAACCCGTAGAATATTATGGGTTGAAAAATTGATTTAAAGATTAGGAGTTTATTTTTATCACTTAGTTTTGATTTCCTGCATATAAAGGAGTACAGAATTGTGGTCGTTATATTAATCTTTTTGTTGGTTTCCTGGATATGGAAGCTGAATGTCAATTTCTTATCTAGATTTATTCCAGGTATTTTGCATTTGATTTCCATTCAACCTGAGTACCATTGAGTGAAAGGTTGTTGATTGGAAGAAAGCAAGCTTTTCTTTTACGAGTAAAAAAAGATAACTTGAGTCTTTGCAGCATTAATGTTAATTTTCCAATTGTGACAATACACTAAAATATCATTTAATCCAGATTGGAGATTAGTTTCAACATTGGAACCAACTGAATTTGAAGAATAAATGCAAGTATCGTCAGCAAATAAGGCAATATTACAGTTTCTCAAGTTGGGGAAATCAGAGGTGTAAATGTTGAATAGGACTGGCGCCAGAACAGACCCTTGAGGCACACCAGCTGTGATTGATTGATTGATTGGCTGCTTGAGAATGTTTCATTAATAAACACCTTAAAGCTCCGAGACGTAAGGAACGATTGTATAATTTTGACTAGATATTTAGGAAATTTGAAGTTGACTAGCTTGTGTATCAGGCCCTCGTGCCAGACAGTGTCGAAAGCTTTTTCAATATCAAGGATTACCATCCCTGTGCTTTTGCCCAATTTGAAGTCATTTTTAATGTCTCTTGCAATACGATGAACTTGGTGCGAAGTGCTATGATATGGTCTGAAACCAAATTGTTGTGTTAGCAATATCGAATTTTTATCAATGAAAGAGACGACTCACTTCTTGATGATTTTTTCTAAGCACTTACTAAGAGAAATTCGTAGGCTTATCGGCCTGTAGCTAGAAGGCAGGTCAGGAGCTTTGCTAGGTTTTAGAGTGGGTATAATCATAGCAATTTTCCATTTATTAGGGAAGTATACCGATCTAAGACAATTGTTAAAGATCTCAGCCAGAATTTTTAGAGAAAAGTCGGAAAGATTTTTAAGATACAGGTTTCTAATCTTGTCAGATTCAGTCGATTTCCTAGTTTGATAGGAAAAATAGGAAAGTGCAATTCTTAAGAATACAAAAATACAAAAATGGAATTACTGTTTGGCTACGTACTCGTATATGTAACTTGGGCAACAGTTATATGTTGTACGAACTTATCTTCATACAGCACAAACCTGGCTAACAGATGGCAACTCCCGCATGATAAGGAGAAATAAATCGGCCTTGGATATCGCCTAATATGATAAGCCGAAGCCGCATTTGGAGACTGACGAAAATGGTGACAGTATGCGGGTGTCTGGAGCCGCACCAGTACCAGTATGAAGTGAGCGTCAAGATACAAATGTCTCCATAGTTAATTTGTTGTGAACGAGCCCTTATTTTTTTTGTTTTTGTTTGCTATGATATCTGTGAACAATATTTAGCATACATCAAGTCATTGAACAGACAAAATTATATATTTTCATCGTCTTAAAAATATTGAATTTTGAACCAGAAAGTGATGATTTGCGGAAAGCATTCATTTCTTGTTTTCATTTAAAGAAAAGTGCTGCAGAGTCGCATCGAACGCTTGTTGAGGAATATGGTGATCATGCTCTATCAGAAGCAACATGCAAAAGATGGTTTCAACGGTTCAGAAATAATGATATTGATGTGAGAAATGAAGTACGTGCAAGACCACCACAAAAGTTTCAAGACGCCGAATTGCAAACGATATTGGATAGAAATGACACTTTGAGTCAAAAGCAAAAGGCAGCAAAGTTAAATGTTGCAAAACAAACAACTTCTGACCGTTTAAGAGCTATGGGAAATATCCAAAGTGTGGCAATTGAATTGAACGAAAGACAGACGGAAAACCGAAAAAACACTTGTGAAATTTTGCTTTAAAGACACGTAAGAAAATCTGTTATGCATCGGATTGTTACTGGCGATGAAAAATGGATTAATTTTAAGAATCCTAAGCGGAAAAAATCATGGGTTAATCCGGGACAACCATCAACATCGACTGTAAAACCAGGTCGATTCGGCAAGAAGACAATGCTGTGTGTTTGGTCGGACCAGAAAGGTGTGGTGTACCACGAGCTCCGAAAACCTGGTGAAACTGTTAATACTGATCGCTACCAACAACAAATGATAAATTTGAACCACGCATTGATCGAGAAACGACCAGAATTTGCCAGAAGACACGGCAAAGTAATTTTGCTCCATGACAATGCACCAGCACACAAAGCAAAACCGGTTCAGGATACAATCAAAACACTTGGCTGGGAGCAGCTACCCCACCCGCCGTATTCACCAGATTTGGCTCCTTCCGACTACCATTTGTTTTCATCGATGGGACACGCATTGGCTGAGCAGCACTTCGATTCCTACGAAGAAGTCGAAAATTGGGTGTCTGATTGGTTTGCTTTAAAAGACGATCAATTTTATTGGCGTGGTATTCACAAATTGCCAAAAAGGTGGTCAAAATGTGTAGAAAACAATGGCCAATACTTTGAATAAAATGTTTTTACTTTGCCATTAATAATTAGTGTTTTATTTAAAAAAAAAAAAACGATCATTTTATACCGGTACACCTGGAAGACTTATGATAGACACGTAGAACGTCCCATCGCTTATCTATACCATCACCTTCCCATGGGTTTTAAGGCCGAGTATTATAGCACTAGCTAAACAGGTGCATCTGACTTTGCATTTTAGTTTAACCTAGATTGCTTCATGTTTTATCATGGTATGATTGTAATTGAATCGAAAAGCCGGCGAATGATGACTGACTGTCAAGGTCAAGGTCATGAAAAGGTGTGTGCGGGAAGACGTTTCACATAACTGCAAGAATTAGTGGGCTAGACAATTATAGTTTTCACCATTGCGATGGTTAAATTGATTTGTAATGATTGTATATAGTACATTCAAAACGGTGATTTAAGTATTGATAGAAATTCAATACAATACAATACAGTATTGAAAGATCCAATACACGGTAAACGAAAACGGCGAAAACCGTCCAATTGCAAATTGCAAATGATACAATGCAAGGTACTCATTGAGCCTAGATACAAATCATGATTGCATTGATATGAAATGCTCTGCGTTTAATAGATTACTACAAACGGAAAAAATCAGATTAGTGATATAGCAAAGAATAAAAGTTAGAGGCGTATTCAGTAATATCCAAGGATTCATTGGTAACTAAGCAGAGGTAGAGACAGAACAGAATTTCCTAAATAAAAAGTTGTTTGATTTTATCATTCTCTCCGAACCACATGTTAGGAAAAATATCGAAGATAGTGAAGTCCAGCTTAAAGACTACAACCTGATTCCATGTAAGTGCGAGTCGAGACACACAGGGGTTCAAGTATATAGTATACATGTCAATGGGTCATTTGATGCATTCTTAATTAAGAATGAGTTGATTCAACGACAATTTCATTGAACAACCAATCATTATACATAGCTATATATATATGCGTGTATTATATATGTAGTAAAGGAGTGGTAAGAGGATAGCCGTGAGATAAAACCAACAGTGCAAATAAAAAACTCTTCCAAGCAAATTGTCTTGAGCCGACAAGAATAATATGTGAGTATACAATTAAGTGAACACGAAACAATAATGATAGAATGCCAATATGAAAGGAAAAAAACCACCACCTCAGCCTAAGGAGTAAATGGTTTCATGTTGTGTTGCATGCTAACGAGACAGCGCCGCGCCGGCGCCACCGTGAAACCCCGAATCTACATACATGAGTGCCTATAGAAAAATTTCACAGATAGATTGCGACAGAAAGAATGCTGGTATAAATATCGGAGCGGCGGTCGAATCAGGACAGTTTAGCTTTGGATTTTGTATGAAAGTGATCAAAGTGTTATAAGTGTGAGCCTGAAAGCCAGCAGAGAAAAGTGTATTAATAAGTGAATTCCATTTCGTGGCAATCCAATGATTGAACCCCTTTATTGGACGAATTAATTGTGAAAACGTAGACACAGTTTTTGTCAAACGTAACATTTGGTGTCAGATGTGGGACTGTGACAGTGGTGAAATATGTGAATCTAAAAGAGGAACAGTTTAAGAAGGAGCTCGCGTACCGAAACCAGATATAATGGAATGATGAGATATGCCACTTCTACGGTTCTTGCTCCTCAGATATATCTGACAGTGTTTTTTATAACATTTAACAGCTGATTCACATCTGCTTCACATCCTTTTTACAGATAGAGTCTGTGAATGCGTGCAAAGCTCGAGACCAGCTGAAGAGGTGCCAGTGAATGTGAATAAGTGTATGCGAACAGGATGCGAGGTGAATTACTTGACATTTTAGATTAAATATTTTGTATGCATTTGTTTATATGAGAAAAGAACACGCTTTTGACTTGCTAAAGTATTTTTATTTTTCATTTTTCATTTTTTTATTTATTATTTATTTATTTTATATTATATATTGCGTGTGGGCTTCTCCACCAAAGTGGAGTCAACGATCGGAGACTATATGCAACGATGGAAATGATAACGAAGGAGGAGTAGAGGTTATGTAAGTTAATGTTAGTTTAATACTCTTTTGGTTCGTCACATTCACATGTTTTTTCGTACATAGATAGCAATATTCTTCATCGAATTGACGCTGCATCAGAAGATCCTGTCGGTACTATCAATTTCTATTTTGTTGTTATGTAATGCAAAATGTTTTTCTTTTAGTGTGGCGCTTGCTTGCTATTCCAGTGGTAGAAAGAATGCAACGCGCAATTGAAAATGTGGAAAAAATCCAATAAGGAAGAAAGCTGCATGAGCTGAAATTTGAATATAAATATGAATATTTTTAAAATATTTTCACACCACAAAAGAGGTATGCTTTTGGTGCGTTAACTGATCTTTTTGTAACCGGGTGTTCGGTTTCCGCAATAAGCATATTGCACAATAACTGAAAATAAATATTTTAGTAGACAAAGTGTAAGAAATAGATGAAATAAACAATTTAAACTTAAAATGGAAGACAAATGTGTAAGCGTTGTTTTTCTACATAAAAAATTGTACAAACTACGAATGTGAAACGCGACTAGTCTTATTTCTGAAGGTCTCTGTTCCAGAATTTCAATAAGAAATTTATACGTATCGAAATGAAATATTGCAAAATGAAATGTTCCGGCAAGTTTTTGACACAAACATATTTTTTTTCTTTGGCTATCAATTCGAAAAGTCGGTCCGCAACATCCCTCTGGTGGTAGCAATCCTTCAATACGGTGAAAAACATGTCTTCTTCAAGGTCTTCAAATGTATTCTATGAAATTTCGGGGAGGCGCAACCAAACTACATCCGTCAAACTGCTTGAAGACTGAGAATGTTAAACTGGAAGTTTATGCCGTTGTGTTTACTGTCGGCAAAGGTAAACTGCATGAATAAACTGCATCATGAACTTTCCGGAACAGCCAACCACAAACATAAACGAAACTGCTCTCTTTCAAAAATTCGTTAGCGTCTATATCTATAGTTAGCTTAGGAGAAATAGTTGCCTTAGGTTTATCATGCTGTCTACTTTCCAACTAAATTGGCTCTCTCACCACAGCCTGATTGCAGATGGATTGCAATCTCTCAGCTTCGACGTTTTCGCAATTGCCACTGCGAACTATCTTTAAATATTGAAGACCCCAGAGCTTTTGGAAAAACGGATTTAAATTGAGCAGCAGTCTAGCGACCGTTGTTACCACCCGGACTCCTTGCTTCACCAAAGAACTGTTCGAGGCAATCCTGATTCAGATGCCGAGTTAAAATGAATTTGAACTGGCATGGCATAAGACGTTGCCACAAAGACATTAGTGACGAGATGTTCAACAACCAACTTTTGATGAACCAAAATTGGCCGGTCACATATTTGACCTCTGAGTTGAGTACCTTAAGCGAGTTCAAAAGCTTTTCGCCTCTTGCAAGAACCGCAGCTGCAAATAGTTGCGAATAGCCCTAATTTAGAGAGTCGTTAAAGTATTAAAGGAATTCTCTGGTATTTAACATTGATTTGGGTTAGTCGTTCACTGACCGTCGAAGAGTGCAATCCAAGTTCGCTAGTGATTCGATTTAAATCGAAATATAGAACGCGAGTGAAGTAGTTAACTAGTACAAGCGAAGAGACTTACTCTCAACAGCAGCAGCCAGCCGAGTGGTTTGAGTGCTCACTGCCAGCGCAAGAGATAGCCGGTTCGCCACGTTGGGGGACAAGACCAATAGGCATTTTTTTGTCCGTATATTTCAAAATATTACGGAAAATGAACAGTGAAGAGCGGACAGCGTCAGTGCAAGAGGGCAGTGACCAGCAACAACCGGTGGCAGTTTCAGGCCATCAGTCAACGGCGCCCACAGAAGGCGCAGTGAAAAGGAGGAGGAAGAAAATGTCTCCTAAAATATCAAAACGGCGCAATACGAATGTATCACCAACTGGGCTGATCGATGAAACGCAGGGTGTGGAGGGGTCGGCGAGTACATCCTCAGCAGAAGAGGATATTGTACAGTACGTGTCGGATGGAGGGGAAGGCCTGTTCGCTGTCAGCAGCAAACAGCATCAATTCTCTCGCCTCCAAAACAGAAGTACTTTGCATGAAGGAAACGCTCGTCGAAGATATGCAGGGAGAATTCAGCGTCTCAAGCAAGAAATCAGAGAGCCGAAAGCTAGAACTGTTGCGAGCTGGATCAGCAGCAACAGCAACAAAAAGAACAGCTAAAAATTGTTGCAGAGCAGCAACATGAACGCCAAGTAGCTAATCAACAATCGCAGCTACAAAAGGAGCAGCCGAAGCTGCTGCCAGCAACGCAACAGCAACAGCGGATGCAAACAACAAATATGCCGGTTGCACTTAAACAGCAGATGCCGGCAACTCAACAACAACAGCGACCAGCAACAAAGAAGCGGATAGCAACAGGAAAGCTGCCAGCAACAGAGGAGGGACAGAAGCCAGCAACTCAACAGCAGCAGCCAGCAACTATCCAGAAAAAAGAAAATGTTCCGCCCATATATTCAAGGCGGACATCGCACAAACTGCCAAGATGATCTGCATCTGACTTTCGTTCTAGTGAATATATTAAGTTTAGCAAAATTTCGAAACGCGGAAGATCTCCGGAAATCAAGGACAATTCCTTGCCCTTGAATAAAAAAAACTAGAGACATGAGGAACTGCTCGAAAAAAAGAATTTAGTCCCAACCGAATAAATTACTATGGCCCTCATCAAACTCGCGAAAATGATCATATGGAAGATGAAATCGTATCTGAACCAGTGAAAAAAGATGTGCAGCCTATAAAATTGCTTCAAAAATCGTGTGATTTTGCGCATTCACTTATGAACACTCTGAAAATTAGCGATTACTCCGTGAAAAAAATGTCAATCGGGATAAAAATTATATGTGAATCTCTTGAAGCATACAATTCGGTTATCAGCTGTTTAAAAGCACAAGTCTGTCAATTTTTCTCGCACAATTTAAAAAGTGCTAATGCTTTTAAGGTTGTTCTGCATGGCATGGATGAAATAAATAGATAATATTTAAAAACAGAACTTATTAAACTTGGAATAAAGTGTATTGAAGTGAAAAAAGTTGTCAAGAAATTCGAACAATACAGTAACACAATTTACATCATTTCTCTTGAAAATAGATCTGTTAAGTTAAGCGAACAAACAACATCGCTCTATTTTCCATACCCAAGTCAAATGGAATTATCAACGAAAGCTCAAAGGTAAGCTCACGCTATGCCACAACTGCCAGATGTTTGGCCATGGAGAGAGGAACTGTCACGTTAAGACCTATTGTTCGATCTGCTCTGGTACATGTAAAACTGCTGAATGTAATAACACTCTTGCTTACAAATGTGCAAATTGTGAAAAACCCCACAGATCCACTGATACCTCATGTGAGAGTAGAGCAGAATATATGCTGTTGATTGAAAAAAAGACAGTAAAGGGCAAATCGACCCCTCATCAGGCATTGCATGTTTCTGGTCATACTCTCCCAAATCCGATATCGATCGCTTCTCTCTCCGAGCTTCCCATTCTACAACAATCATATCGACGACGACAGCAGACCGTCAGTGATGCACAGAGTGCTATTATTTCTATACCACCAACAACAAGTGCATGGCTGAATAACTCTCCACAAAATCCTCTTGTGCAATTCAGGGGTAAACCCAGCAACATCACAAGCAACATCGATACTCCCGGAAACACAAATGGATGCGACACCGGCTCTTTATTTTCGCCGGAGGAATTAAACTCTATGGCCATGGAAATGGTCACTAAACCTTCTGTTTGTAAAACTAAAATTGAACAATTCAAAGTTATCGGACAGTTAGCTACAAAATTTCTGTATTCAAATGTTAATTAATATGATAGATAGAAACATAAACATTGTAAATTGGAATGCGAAGGGTATTCGTAACAAAACCACAGTTCTTTAATTTCTTGTAAAAAGATCAATTCAACATTCGCTTTTACCTGTTATAAAAACTGAGTTGGTAGAAAATGTAGGTATTGAGATTAAACTGCGAATTCAAAATTCTATAAGAATTTTTTGTGTTTATTTCCCCGGAGGAAATGCAGGAGCAGCAACAAAAAAGGTTCTTAAAAATGACTTTATTAAGTTGTTTAATCAGGGCAATAGCCTACTTTTTGTTGGCGACCTAAATTGTAGGCATAGGGCTTGGGGCTATCAAAGAGCAAATGCTTGGGGAAAGATTTTCCATGATCTCCTTATTACTCAACCCTTTTCTGTTTTGTATCCGATATTTTCGTCACCAATGTTTCTAGCAGTAATATAACCCAACCTGTTTCAGTAAACGACCTCAGTTCCGACCACAATCCTGTCCTTTGCCAACTTCTATAGTCTGGAGAGAGGAAAACGGAGTATTTTCAAGACCTTTAAAATGCCAATTGGACTCGCTTTAGAAGTGAAATCAATGCAAAATTGAGAAACTCACCAATGAATTTGGAAAGCATTTCCAATATAAATAAATTATGTTCAAATATTTTAGACGCGGTTGAAAACTCTGTTCCGAAAGTTCCAAAACAAACTTTTTCTCCAAAAATTCCTCATCATATTATGGCGCTCTTCAGACTAAGAAATAAGTGCAGAAGAGATTGGACGAGATACGATAACGTGTTCTTTACGGATTCTGAGAAAGCAAATGTTCTTGCACAATCATTTTCAAATAACCACGTCGTGGCTAGTTGTCTAAGTGATCAAGGTACAAGGAATTAATTCGAGAACAGCTATCATCAAATCCCTTCTGATGTTTATTTATCAGAAGACGACATTGCGTTTTTCGTCAACAACTTAAATATTCGCAAAACAGGAGGGCTTGATCTGATTAGAAACATCTATATCAAGCAGCTGCCCAAAAGTGGAATAAAGTTCTTAAATTTTCTTATAAATGCGTGCCTCAAAATGGAATATTTTCCTGACTCCTGGGAATTAGCCAAAGTTATTCCAATACCAAAATCTGGCAAGCCTCCTGAAAATCCTGAAAGCTACATGCCAATAAGTTTGCTTAGTAACCTTAGCAAAGTTTTTGGAGTTTTTGAGTTCTTAAAGAAGTGATTTTAAAACATATATCTGTAAACAACATATTCCCCAATGAACAATTTGGATTTAGGGCACACCACAGCTCCACCCATCAAGTATTAAGAATCTGCAATCACATTAAGTCAAACCGTGCTATAGGCAAATGAACTAGAATGGTTCTACTTGACATAGAGAAAGCATTTGATACGGTCTGGCACGACGGACTTTTGTATAAATTGATACACTTCCGGTTTCCTCCTTATACATATATGTAAAATTGTCCAAAGTTTCTAAACTCGTCGTCGTTTCTGAGTCCACGTGAACAGTGGTACTTCTGGCCTTATGTTTTTTAATTCTGATGTTCCACAGGGTTCAGTTCTAGCTCGAATTTTATGTAATATTTATGTATCAGACTTCCCAAAATTGCCAAGTTGTCACACTGCAATTTTTGCAGATGATACCGCCATATTTTCTTCACATGAATTAGCTCTCAATATTGAGAGCAATCTCTTAAATGTGATCAAAATTGTGGAACAATATTTCAGCAAATGGAACATCAAATTGAATGAGGAAAAGACGGAGGCTATCTTTTTCACACTAACAGGTAATTGCAGTTAAATGGATTGCTCCGTACTTACGAAAACTCCGTACGTTGCTTGGGTATTAATCTAGACACGAAACTAACTTTCAATGATCACATTAGTAAAACAATTAAAAAGGTAGGGGTACCAACAAAAATGTTATACCCTAAAGCTTACATGTCCGCTAGAAGAGACGCAGGTCCTCAAAATGCTCAAAGAGCAAGTGTGTGAGGAAATCGAGTTCGTCGGGGTCAAGTCATTCTCCACTGTTAAGGCAAAGAGAGAGGGCGGAAGTTACCCTTTTATATCGTGCAGGTTACAAGCACAAGCAAGCACAAGCATTCTTCACTCAATCCACGCACCTCGATCACACCAGTGGATCATGTGTCTCACTCAATCCAATGTTGATCGTCCGGACCCGGTAACGGCACGCACCCAGCCTTTGTTCTTCACAACATTGCTTACACGTCATTGGTTGATTTTCAATTTGTGACTACGCACCCAGATGCAGACCTCTCGATCGCAATAACACCGCCCGCTACAAGTCTTGCGAGCGGGTGTGCGTTTGCGATCGTCGGTGTAATTTCATACGGGTGCATTTTTTCCCTGTATCGTTACACCTCCCGTTGTCCAGACAGGTGAGCGGATGTTTGTGTGTTACTGGTGCGTGTGACGACTGCGTCGATCATCTGTTCGCCTACCAGTGCAAAGAGAATCACATCCAATGCACTGGTAACCTCCCTCTGTGCCTCAATTTCTCCACAATCACGTGACGTGCATATGTTGGTAGTATGGTCTTTATGATTTATATTTATATTTGGCTGTATATTCCTGTTATTGTATATATGTGTTATACGGGTCATTCTTGGCGTAACTTGTATATTGATATTTACGTGGAATACTTCTAGGAGCACAATAGTTGGACGGCGACTCTGGAGAAGTTTGAAGAGCCGTGGGTTTTATTTTAAGTCAGGTTTGCTTTTCTGGTATAATGTTATACATTTTTCCTAGACAAGTTACCCTTGGATAACGCGACCCCTACCGTCGCGTAAGCCTGCGTGCAGACCTCTTTCAAACGGGGAGTACACTTTGGAGAAGTATTCGAGCTTGCCGTTTACCTCGCTCTAAGATTGGGGACGGGGAAAGACGAAACAGATACGTGTTGGACACACATAATTGAAATCTTCTCAAGGACCTACTCTATCGAATTATTTGTATATATATACATACATATATCATATATACAATATATATATCATATATACAATATATACCTCTATACATATATATATACTTCTTATGGCGCTACAGTTCCGGTTGAACCTGTTCCCTAGAAAGCACACCAAGTTGGTTGTCTTCGGGCTGGAGCACTGTTGTACATGCGCTCAACATGACCTAACCATCTTAAGCCTGGAGTCCGTAGACGCCTGACTAGACTCATGTCGCTGCACAGCCCGTACAGTTCGTGGTTGAAACTTCTCCAGATAGCTTCAACGCAAACAGGACAAAAGATTGAACGCAGAACTTTTCGAAAAGTCCAAGCGCGTCTTCATCCGCTCTTGAGATAGTCTAGGCTTCCGCGCCATAGAACAGGACAGGGATGATTAAGGTCTTACATAATGTTAGATTGGTCGTTCGGGAGACGGCTCTACTTCTCAATTGACTCTTGAGCCCAAAGAAGCAGCTGTTGACAAGAGCTATTCTGCGTGTAATTTCGTATTACCGTGGTATCGTACTGTTCATAGTTCGTTTTATGGTCTCGTCCAATTGATTTAGATACATGTCAATCCCATTCGAAGAGAGTGCTCGTGTCGTTTGTCTGGAGAAGCGTGTCCAACGTGCCCTACTGTACTAGGTATGCGTTTGGAAAAACTCTTCTAATTCCGCAATGTCGTGGGGAATTTTGAATTCGGCATTAAGCCCGCAATGGTCTGACTGGATTTTTCCTTGGAGTTGCTTCTGCAGAACCGTTTTTGTTTTCCGCTCCTGGAACTTAGGGCATCCCCTATAGTAGGCAGTGTGCCTCACTGGTCTCACGCAAGCGTCAATCTCTTTAATAATGCTTTTACAGCATTGTGGTCTTCTAATGGATTGCGTGATTTACATCTACTTACAAAAAAGTTACCTGTACATATGGCATCCTTGCACACCTTGGCACTTTGTTCAATGTCCGCCTTATATTGATTGGCGGTACCTTTTCTTTCTTCTGCGGCAGCTGCTGATGGGTTACTTGCTGCTGTCGCTTGCGATACTTGTTGCTGTTGCGGTGCTGGTTTCTGCAGTGTTTCTGGGCGGTTCTTTGTTGCTGCTCGGCTGCCAACTGTTGCTGGCAATTCATTTGGTGGTCGCTGTAATTGCTGCCTTGCTTCTTGCGTTTATCTCGTTGGACAACTACATTAGGATGTTGTTGTTGCACTATAGCAAGCTTTAGTTGTTGCTTCGTTGTTTTCGCTGCTGTTGCTGATCCGGCGTTCTTATAGTAAGAGTTCTCGCTTTCAGCTCTCTTATTTCATGTACGAGGCGCTGAATTTTCTCCTGCCTAAGTTTGAATTGCGTTACCTTCAAACGAAGTACACGCTTCACTTCATCTTCCGTTTAGGAGTCTATTGAGTCAAAGTTGTTGCTGCTGACCGCGAATAGAACTTCCCCTCCATCCGACACGTATTGTACGACATCTTCTGACTCGGCTTAGCCGATGAAACACTCCTCCTGCTCTTCGGGTGTTTCATTCATGTTGCGGGGTATAACATTTTTAGAAGAAGATTTCTTCCTCCTAAATTATTAATTAGGATATTAACTATTTGTGGATGAAAATACTCAATAATTTAGTTTTCTTCCATTCTCCGTACTTACTCACTAATCTTAGCGTTTGGATACTGATATGATTAAGAAGAAAAAGAAAAGTTTCGGCCTGCTCCCACTGGGTTTCTAGCCCGTGTATGTGGGACCAACAGCACTGACTCTGTTAAGTCGGCCACTGGTTCTTGTATAAACCAACGACACTTTCTACAATTTACGACTCTTGCACCAATCACTTTTTCTCTAATTTGAAGTCGACACTCTCGCAAACTAGCACTGCACTGCTTAGTGGTCTGTGAACGACTGATGATTGCATCCATTTCTCCTACACCGATGATGACATCAAGGATGGTCTCATCGCCGGGGAAATTCCAGAGAAAGAAACCTTACACAGTTTTAACTAGCGAAACATTTCTTACTAAGAGAGATAAGGTAAAGAACAATAATGTTAATATTTTCAGATCTGACAGCACCGAAGGGAAGCGGGGTACAGCCGTTCTCATCAGGAAGAACATCATTTCAACTATTGTTACAGGCCAGTAGCTGAGATTATTTGAAGTGCAATTGTTAACATACGCTGAGGACATTGTCGTGATTGGCAGAACTCAGCTAGCCGTTAATGAGGCATTTGCTAGCATTGAGACGGAAGCGGCTAAAATGGGTCTGGCGGTGAATGAGGGCAAAAAGAAGTATATGCTGTCGACGTCTTGGACAGAGCGTCACATTGGGCAGCTATAACTTCGAGGTAGTCAAGGACTTCACTAACCTCGGCTCCGGAGTAAACTGTACTAATAACATCAGTATCGAGATCAAGCCTAGGATAACTCTTGCCAACCGCTATTTCTTTGGGATCAAGAGGTAATTGAGTAATAGAGCCCTCTCTCGAAGAACCAATTTGACTCTATAAAAGACACTGATCATCCCAGTCCTGCTATACGGCGAGAGGCATGGCATCTCGAAAGCGGATGAAGAAGTCTCTTTGAGAGAAAAGTTCTGCGTTCAATCTTTGGTCCTGTTTGCGTTGGCTAGGTCATGTAGAGCGTGTGGACACCACAGCTCCGGCCCGAAGAATCTTCGAATCCAAACCTGTCGGGCAACGCAGCAGAGGACGCCTCAACCAAATTGATGTACGAAACTGGAGACATCTAGCCAGAGATCGCGCAACTTGGAGAGGCTTGTTGGTTGAAGCAAAGGTTCACCCCGGACTGTAACGCCACACAAAAAAAAAGAAGAAGATTTTGCTGTGCTGTATTTGGACTTGTGTTCGAAACCCTGACAACAGAAACACTACTTCATCCCTAAACTTCTGAGACTTTCCCAGTGGACCTTGGGTCTTAAGACGTACTTACTTAAACTGTTTCATATTCAGGAAGTCCTCCCTCTCCTCCACGGTAAACATGAACAACCCTAGACTTATTCCAAATTATATTGGCACGCTGTCTCGAATGGTTTGACCGTCAATCTTAAATCCCGCCTCAACAGGTGCTGTCAGATCGTAGCTAGTGGCACCTCTAAGAACTAGGCTATATTTTTTGCTTGGGAGCAAACGAGAATGTCTCTGTTTTTGAGTCCTAAACAGGTCCATCAGAAAGGAGTGAAGTTCATCGTTCGTCCCAAAAATGTTTGTCAAAACCGTTTTTCACTATTTTTAATTCCGCAGGGCTCCGGTTAGGGAGTCATCATAATTTTCATTTTAATTCATTTCTATTATTTAATCCATAAAAATCGTACATACTAGACAAAAATGTTTTAAGCTAGTTGAACGTACAATTCTATTTCTAACTTGCTGGCCCTCAGCGGGCACTCTGAGCTAAACTTAATCTTATGCTATATACATATGTCTCATCACGGCACAACCATAGGTGACCATTGGCCTGATCAGAGCCATGTAGCAGATTATCTTCACCCTCGCATCGAGTTGACTGTTGTAAAACAGTCTCCTTGGAAGAGCAAAAGCTCCTCGGGCCCTGGCCAAACCGTCATCTACACTTTCAGTCATCGCAATCTCTCATGAATGAAATGAAGTCACCCTGCGCGAACGTAGTGATGCCCTCGATCTTTTGGCCTGATCTGTACACGATCAAGTCGTCGGCATACGCTATTGCGTGAGGAAGAGAGCGCTCAAGAAAATGTTGAACATGATCGGCTAATTAACGGAACCCTGTTAGAGAGCATTTTTTACTTCAAATGTACCTGTAGAGGTAACGTTGCCATTCCTGACGTCGAATCCCCTACCGGCAAGCATATTACATAGTACGTCTAATAGCGGTTTACTGATGTCTAGCCGTTTGAGCTTGTAGAAAAGTCCTTCTAACCATATGGTGTCGAAAGCCGGAAAAAAAGGTCGAAAAAAGACTAATTGACCGCATTATCACCCAGAGCATTTTTTATTGTCATTGTTTGTTTACTGTCCGTCGTCTTGAAGAGCCTAAGTGGAAACATGCTCGGGTTGTTAGATCTAGCAGCCCGAATCTTAATGTTCCAGTACGTGTTCACAGAAACTCTGTAATTTTGTACAATTGAAGTTTGTACGATTTTATGAGCCTGTACAAGGTTTCTAATCTTGACAGGAGCCTACTTTTTTGTTGGTCAAGTACGTCAATTGTCGCATTGCGATACAAGTGTTCATTGTTCGTGCGTGTATACCGTGTTATGATACTGTTCATAGTTCGTTTTAAGATATCGTTCAATTCAATTAGATACATGCCAATCTCTTCGTTTGACAAGTTTCTATTGGACGGATTAGAAGAGAGTGCTCGTGTTATTTGTCACTGACGACTGCTCCTGCAGAACGGGTTTTGTTTTCCGCTAACAGAACTTAGGGCAACCCTCATAGTTGGCGCTGTGCTCCGAGTTCCCGCAGAGTTCGCATTTGAGCTAACATCTGTCAGCTGCTCTCACTTGCCCCAGAGGACAATTCTCCGAAATGTGGTTTCCGCTGTATTTCATGCATCGAGTCTGCATTTGGCAGTTCGACGCTGCGTGCCCGAACCTTTGACAACGAAAGCATAGGACAATGCCGTCGTGCCTTCTAATACTGTCCCACTCGCACTGTTGTAATCTAAGAATTTGATTTTCTTCAGATTGTCCACTTTGCTTGTGGACGTTACCTGTACAGTGTAGAAGGGTAATTTTCGCCACTCTCTCTTTGCCTTACCTTTTTTTTTCTACTTATAGAAAAGTTACCTGCACCAATGGCCTTCTTGCACATCTTGCCAGTTTGCTCAATATCCCACTTGTAGATATTGATCGACGGTATCTTTTCTTTCTTCTGCGGCTGCTGCTGCTTGGTTAATTGCTGCTGCCGCTGTTGCGTTGCTGGTTACTGTTGCTTTGCTGGTCTCTGTGTTGTGTTGCTAGACGGTTCTTAGTTGCTGGTCTTCTTTGTTGCTGATAGTCTGCCAACTGTTGTGTTGCTGGCAGTTGTTCATTCACTGGGCGCTGTTGCTTTTGTTTAGCTGGCCGCTATTGTCAAATTTTCGCTTTCTCTTGCAGTTGTTGACAATTGGTGAAGGTTGTTGTTGCTGCGCTGTAGATAGCTTTTGTTGCTGCTTTTTGGTTGTTGCTGTTGCTGTTGATCCTTCTAGAAACAGGTCTAGCTTTCAGTTATCTTATTTCGCGCTACCTTCAAACAAAGTACACGCTCTATTTCTTCTCCCGTTTCGGAGTCGATTGGGTCATAGCAAAGATCGATGATCTGTTGGCTGGTGGCTTGGATCTGCCACCGGTTGTTTGGGGTCGTTGTCCTCCTCTAAGAGCGCGGCCCGCTCGTTTACTTCCGTTCTCCGTACTCACTCACTAATCTGAGCATTTGGATACGGATAGCATTGAACAAGAAACAAAGTTTCGGTCTGCTCCCAATGGGTTTCGTACCCGATTGAAAAGTGTGGCATTACTTGAATTATAATTTTCGCTGAACAAAAGAATATATTAAAATAACTATGTTAAGCGTTATAATTCGATTTATATTTTCCGTCCGGAATGTGTGGGGTATAAATTGTAAGTGTTCTTTGTTTCTGAATTTGATACATTGACAAGTGATATTTTACTTTTAGTGCAAACAATCAAATTACTTAGTTCTTTAGTACGTATGTAATTCTGTGTGATAATGCGATGCAATTGATCTAATAATTTATACACATTATATACATTATAATATTCCATTTGAATAATCATTTTATGTTGATCATTTGCTGCTTCTTGAACATCGAGTATGTTATGCCAAGAGCACTGACTCTATTCAGTCGGCTACTGGTGCTTGTATAAACCTACGACACTTGCTCTACTGCACGACTTTTGCACTGATCACTTATGTAAACGACTGACGCTTTGGATAATGCCATAGCGCCTTCTTTTGCTTTCCCAAACGCAATCCGGATGGTCTAAGGACTAAAATTTCTTTTCTTTCTAAAAGTAGATTTTTTCTTGTATGTTACAGTTGAACTACATAAATGGGTAATTTCCGCCCCTCTCTCCTTGCCTAAGTTGTGCTTGACCCCGACGATCTCAACACCGTCGCGCACTTGCTCTTGGAGCATTTGGAAAACCTTCTACGCTTAGATCAGCGAGGGGATCTTCAAAAGCATTTACCCTTCTCATTCTTATGAGTGTATGAGAAGAACTCAAGTGTCGAAATCTTAGAACAACGTCTTGCAATGCACCGAATATTTCTCATAACCTTTATTTTTTTAATGTTAACACTACCTATGGCTTCCTTACATACCTTGGCAGCTTGCTCTACATCTGACTTTTGGGTGGCCCCTTCTCCTTTTTTTTTGTAGCCGCTACTGGTGCTGACGAACTGCGGGCTGTTGATCTTGCTACTGTCCTCTGCTTCTGCTGCTGATTTCCATGTGTTGAAGGAGATTGCTATTGTTGCGTTCCACCTGCACTGCTTAACCACTGCTCTAATAGTTTTTTTTATTTCTGTGAAGCCGAAACACTCGCGAACTATCACTGCACTTCTCAAAGGTATGTGATCTACGAATCATAACAACCATTGCTAGCTTAAGTTGAATGACATAGGATAAGATTAAGTTTAGCTTTGAGTGCCCGCCGAAGGCCAGTAAGTTAGGTGTAAAAATATTGAACGTCAAACTTGTTTTAAGCATTTTTGTCTACCATATAAAAATGCCTTGAAATTTAAAAATAAAATTGAACTCAAAATGGAAAAAATGGACGATGACAAAGGAGTATTCCGTCCCCCGGACTTAGACGAGGTCAAGATATCAATATGAAATCTGAAGTCGAACAAAGCTGCTGGAGCGCTGAAATCTTTAACACAGCTGAAGATGATCCGGTAGGACGCATGCACCGTCTCATCTGTAAGATATGGTCTCAGTCTCATTTGCTCGTCGGATTGTGCAGGATGACCATGTAGAGCGTATGAACAACTCAACTCTGGCCCGAAGAATCTTCGAATCCGAACGCGCGATTCCGCCCGCAATGAAACTTGTTCTAAATACTCTGAAGAGGCCCTTGCTTTGTGGGCACACGTCGTGTAGGGAAATATATAGATGCAAGTTCTATTCATAGCAATACTGCAAGTTCCTAAAAAAAGGGTTTCCCCTTACCTTGGAAATTGCAGCACCTATTACTACTGCCCAAAGGAAATAAACCTTTTGGAGAACCATCGTTATATCGCCCAATATGGCTGCTAGACACAATGTCTAAGATCCTCTAATGGCGGCATACTGCTATCTGTAGCAGTCTAATGTTGATGTTTGTTAATGTTTAAAAAAGGCAGCAGAGACCAATAAAACACGAGTAGTTTATTAAGAATATTCTATTCAACTGTGTGGGGTACATTTTATTATTTTCTAGTCTAAAATAATGAAATTGCTCAGTTTGATTCATAGTTAAATGAACAGGTTAAATTACAAGGTGGCTTTATATGTACACTGCAAGCAAAAAAAGGAAAGGGGAGCCTTTTAAAAAAACAGTTCGGATTGAAACACATCACTACCTGCTAAATACGATCGCCAACTACTTCACAAAGAGAAGGTTACCGCATGACTCAGAGGAAGGGTTAAGTACTTCGCAATCGCAATAGTGGTACGACAAGGGTAATTTTTGGGTCCACTCCTGTGGAACCTAATATACGAAGAAGGACTGTGACTAAGATTACATAGGGAATATCATCGGCTTCGCTGGTAATATAGCTATCATCTTCTTCTTTGATTGTCGCTACAGTCCGGGTGGACCTGGGCCTCAAACAACATGCCTCTCCAGCCAGCACGTTCTTTCGCCAGCTGCCTCCAAGTTGGTTGAGGTCCTTTTCCACTTGTGTGCGCCATCTAGTGCGAGAACGTCCTCTGTTGCGCTATCCCAATGGCTCGGTGTCGAAGACTCTTCGGGCCGGAGCTGTGGTGTCCATCCGCTCTACATGACCTAGCCATCTTAAGCGTTGGATCCGAAGACGCTTAACTAGGTGCATGCCGCTGTACAGCCCGTATAGTTCGTGTTGAACCTTCTCCTCCAAACGCCATCAACGCAAACAGGACCAAACATCGTACGCAGAACATTTCTCTCAAAACAACCAAGAGCTTCTTCATCCGCTTTCAAAAGCGTCCATGTCTCTGCGCCATAGAGCAGGACTGGGATGATCAGGGTTTTATACAAGGTCAATTTTGTGTTTCGAGAGATGGCTCTGTTGTTTTGATCCTACCAGGCCCACCAGAAGTAATAAAACTAATGGTGGAGTCGGAAAAAACAGGCTCGACATCTGAGGATTCGATATGACGAAAAATAATAATTGTCCATTGGCCCCTCCCAATGTTTCTATCTCTTGGGTGACAGTTCTTTTATCCGTCGTGGATTGTGAAACAACAACAATTGTCCCGTTTCAAAGCCTCTAGAATTTGCTTAAAAATGCGAAAATTGATTTTGCCGGTGATGTTGACGTCGTGTAATATACAGCAGATTGGTACGTCAAAAGAAAGATTGGTATTTGTTCTTCCATGTTTCGTTGATTCCTGTCGACGACTCTCCTTAGATACTCTTCAAGTGTCCGGTTGAAACTTTCCACCATACAGTCCAGGTGTGGATGCAACAGTGTCGCCCTGGTCTTATGTATGCCTAATTTCTTCCTGGGTCCAAGTGCAATACAAACGGAACACCCAAAGAAATATCAAGTTTTATAAGAATGCAGCCGCACATGTCTTGGCTTCTCGATTCGGTATGGCGCAATCTTCCGGCATTGCTGAAATAGTCGATAACCACCAGTACGTATTTATTACCATTTTCTGGTTAGAAAGGGCTCTTCTACATCCATTGCAACCCCTTCGAATGGTGTCCCAACCTTGTACTGGTGCATCTTCCCATGTACGCCAATCTCCGTGCTTCATTTGACAAAGCTGCAGCAACTGTCTCCTGAAAGGTCCTTCTTGGTGACTTTAGAGTTGTCCGTCCGTCCACCATCTATAAACGCACCTGTCTTTGCTTCTTTGCCTATTTTTGAAGCGTCTCACCACTGCGTTATTTTCTGGTCCATCAACTCCATCATGAAGGCTTTCATATAGTGTTCACTTGCGTTACAGCGAGCTCATTATTGCGTTGTAGTCCACCTTCGCTTAGATGTACCCTGTCTATTGACATTTCGAACTGCAGTCGGAAGATATTGAATGCTGTTGTTCCGTCGTAAGTCGATGGTTTGAACTTGGTGGTGACGCTGCTTATCACTGGTTTGCTCCCTTCAGAGCAGAGAGGACATCTCTGATTACGTCGACTAATGCTTCTAAGAGGTCAATCGAAGTGACTACGCTTAGAACTCTATTGTTGACATGGTGCACCTTTTCGTCGAGCACTTTCACTTCAATGTTTACCTCCAGAAGTTTCTGTTCGCACTTTCACTTCACTGTTTAACTCCAGAAGTTTCTGTTAGAAACGGTTCTGCTGTTCTTCTAGAGCCTTCTTTGCTCGCCTTCAGAGCAGAGATGACCTTCTTCATTACGTCGACCAATGCTTCTAGGCCGTCAATCGAAGTGTCTACGCTTAGAGCTCTGCTGTTGCCATGGTGAACTTTTTTGTCGAGCACTATCTCTTTACTGTTTCCCTCCAGAAATTTCTGTTCGAAACGGTTCTGCTGTTCTTCTAGAGCCTTCTTGAAGTGGACCTGCAGCGATTGCTGCAGACTTCCCAGCAATTACTGCATCTGTTCCAAACGATTCGCGCACGCTTTTAATTTCTTCCAATTTACCCAATCCTTCCAGCGATTGTTGCATCGCTACTACCCCTGCCAGATCAACCCGAGCCATATTTCCAGATGTTTAAAGAACTTCTACCACTCTTAAATTTACACATTTCACAATTCTGCCACAATCCCACTTCTGACACCAAATGTTACGTTTTAATACTGCGTGTAAATAATCACAATTAAACTGTCAAAGAAAAAGGGTTCGATCATTGGATTATGACGCAATGAAATTCATAACTTCACTTATTCTATGCAATGATTTATTCACTTAAACACAATTACTTTAACATACAATTCCTTGCCGCCTTTTAGGCTGACATAAATAACACTGATCACTCTTACACAAAATCAAAACTAAACTCATCTGCTACGGACCGGTATTCTTTCCACATTTTTCTATTGCCACTCATGTACATGAACCCATTTACTAAATAAGTGCGTTTGGTGGAGGTTTTTTTAATAACTTCATGGTGACGCCGGCGGAGCGCTGTTTCGTTCACTTACAATACAACAACCACCACCCCTAGGAATTTTCCCTCTGGAACTATGTACAAAATATGAACCGATTTACTCAAGGTGGTGGTTTTTGTATAGCTGCATACGGCGACGGGGCGTGGCTTCTACTCCGAATGGTGTTCGGAATTTAGATCGATTGTCTATTATTCGACAGATGGCGTTGATGAATATACAAATAACATGTAAAGTCCAAACCAACAATTCTTATTGTAGAAGTAACGACTAGTAGGAAAAGAAACAGTAGCGCTTCGGGATAATTTTAATGGTTCTCGTATTTTGAGTTTCATAATTTCCTACTCGAAGCTGTGATTTTCAAGTTGCATCACAGAAAAATTTAGCTGCATATTTATGGAGCTCTGAGATATTCAATTTCTTATTCAAGGATCTGCATAAAACAAATATTTGCAAGCGGTGTGTTTTTATGTTTGTTGGGCGAATCACGCCCATCCATGGGCAAATTCGGCTGCAGGAGCCTTGTATACTACATTGTCCTAAGTTCCAAACTTCATACTGTGCACGTTTTATATTAGAGTCCCAGAGGCATTCAATTGTTGCAAAAAGAAAAAGAGTCGGTTTTGAAGTGTTAAGAACAATAAATGGGGATGTTTCTTATCTGTTATTAACTGTGGTGTAATCATCAAGGGTCAACATCTGACAATGGGCAAACAAATAAAACATTCAGCTTGTTGTTGAGTTTTAATTTTAGTGAATTTTGTGCACAATATCCACCAACATGTGAAGTAAAATTTAAACGCAAGCGAATAGTTTGTTAAATAGATTCAGTCGCAGTTCCTTTCGGTGTTGTTTAGTGAACTTAAGGCTTATTGTCGTAATGCGCAAAATCTACATCCATCTTTTGGAAGGCTAGATTTTCGCGCTTGAATTATGGGCAGCAAATATAAGCCGTGATCATAAACATAAACGTTTTATTTCTCATTTTTTTCTTTCGATGGACCTCAGTCCAGAGAACGGAAAGGATTTCTGAAAATAAATAAACGATTGACTGAAAAGAGTATTTTAAGTAGAATTTAACACAAAATTTGCTGCCCACAACGTTTACTAATGCAGAAGAACTGCGAAAGAGTTTTGAAGAAGCTGCGACCGATCTAAAAAATTTAAGAAGAGATCAACATTAAAAAAGGTTCAGTACAAAACCCTAAAACAATAACATTTTTCCAACCCTGATTTCTTAACCAAATTTAAAATTTTTTCAAAATGCCATCAAGCTTAAGTAGCAATGTGTATTTTAAGTAAATAAATTATTGCTAGAATAAGTGAAGTTGTGAGTTTCATATCGTCACAATCCAGTGATCGAACACTTTTTCTAGGACACACAGATTTACTTAAGCGTAACATTTGGTGCCAGGAGTGGGATTGTGACAATGGTGAAAATTGTGAATGTAAAATTGAAACCGTTGAAGAAGGAGATCGCGCAGCGAAGCCTTTCGACAGTCGGAGTAAAAGGCTGATTTTAAACAACGGCTGTGTGACGCTCTGGAAAAAGATTAAAGTTCTTAAGACATCTTGAAATATGAGTCGGGTTGATCTGGCAGAGGTAATAGCGATGATGCAGAATTTGTACCAAGAACAGAAAAGAGATGCATCAACCGCTTGTTAGTTTGCATGAATGGTTGAGGGAAGAAATAAAGAGACAAAATTAACAATCGCTTGGTTTTGTGCGTTATTCCGTAAAAGACAAGATGCAATAATAGCTTGGTAGCGTGAGGGAGTCGTTGGACGACAATATACAACAGCCGCTTAATAGTGTGGCAGAATAGTTAGAGGGGAGAGCATGGGCCTGTGGATCCATGGCAAAATTGTTTATTGCTCTCAACTTGGCGAGATGCCAGCAACGATTCCTGTAAATGCACACGTCAAGTTGACCTACAGCCTGGATAGCCCCCACTGCAAGCCCTTAGAGGTAAGCCAATACATGCAGCGGCACGTTGTTCAGGGGCTTAAACCAGGATCTTGTCCTTCAAGGGGTTTGGCGTGGGCCATGTAAAATAAAACTGTAGTTCAGAGACGACAACAAGCCTCGGATACGGATGACCAAAGCATTTCAACACGTCCGACAATGTACTCAGGCTGTTGGACTTCGTGACAGAGCGAAACTTTCTGTAGCCGGTTTCCATGCCTCAACACTCACAAAGCTACCTGGCGGTCCCCTGATCAATCAACCGTCCACCAGATTGATCACATTGCGATCGACGTCAGACACACCTTCAGTATCCTCGATGTCCGAACGTTCCGAGGTGCTATTGATTCGGATCATTACCTTGTTGTAGTCAAGGTCAGAACTCTCATATCGATAGTACACCGGAGTAGAGCAAGCAAAACAGTTTGACGTCAGAAATTAAGAATCGAAATAAAACCGTTCCCAAAACGCCAACAGAGAAGCTGCCACTGATGTGTTCAGTTGTAAACCGAAGGAAAGAGCGCCGGTTTAACAAAAAGAAAAGGAAGGAGCATGAAAAGCGCGTGATCGAGGACGTGGAGAGGTGGTACGGCAGAAATAATGTCCGAAAGTTTTACCAGCGGGTAAAACGATTATCTAAAGGGAACAAACATCGGACAAAAGCCTGTCGGAACGAAGAGAGACAACTGGTAGGAGAGTCGCAGTCGATACTAAGAATCTAGAAGGATCACTTCTGTAGACTTAACTGCGAGGAGGACACCAATACGGCTATGAGGCAGAATGTTCCACTCCACGCGATAGAAGAAAATTCCGTCCCTCCGATCTAGACGAAGTCAAGATAGCGATATCGAGACTAATGTCGAACAAAGCTGCTGGTACAGACGAACTGCCTGCAGAACTCTTTAAGACAGCTGGAGATGAGTTGGAAGGGTGTAAGCACCAACTGAGGAAAGCATGCCCGACGGGTGGAATGTTAGTATCGTTTGCTCGATCGACAAGATCCCTTCAACTGCGCCGACTATCGAAGGATGAGTCTAATAAACATCTTCTCTTCCGTTGTGTGTGAACGCCTGAAACCATTTATCAATTACCTGATAGGTTCTTATCAGTGCGGTTTTAGGCCTGAAAAGTCCACCAGCGATCGAGTCTTCACATTACGGCAAATCTTCGAAAAAACCTAAAAGATGCAGATTGACAAAGACCACCTATTGGTTGACATTAAGGCCGCATATGATAGCGTGCAAAGAGACGAGCTATACAACGCCATGTCTTGGTATGAAATTCCTGCCCTCGATCCTTCAACATCTTTCGGCTGCAGTTTGAAACATCTGTCGCCAGGATACATCTGAGCGTGGAAGACAAAGTGGCAGCATGGGTTGTGTCATTAAAAGGCTCCGAATAATGCACATTATCCGGAGCATTGGAAATCTGCGTTGTATCCAACTGAGTTAAAGATTCTTCGAATCCGTGCAGTCTTCAGTCAAATAATCTCCTTCCGAACATCAGCAAGGTAAGCGAAATGTCATAAATGGAGCTTTGATCAAGTGGCCAGATAAAAAATATATAATTCCGGATAACCAATTCAGCTTCAGAACTATTCATTTTCTTGGCCGGTCTAATAAGATCTTTTTTTCACGCAATTACGTATGCAGAGCGATGAACCCAGACAATTACCTGATCTATGGTGCTAATTACCACAATACACAGTACCGGAAAAGGTACGTCACAGATAGATAAATAAACGGGTAAGTCTCATTTTAACTCATTCTGCAGATTAGTATGGCACACTTACTCCCGAGAGGAGTCCAATAGAACATGATCGATTGGAAACTAGAGAAAATCAATATTTTGCTTTTGTTGCTTTGCTTAGTTTAAAATTCCTGCAAATGAATGAAAAGAGAATCTTTATTGGGTCGTTTATCTTTTTGATAATTTCTTGAATATAAAGCCTAAAAATTAACATTTCACATTAGCTTTCACCTTTCCCTCGATCGATTAAGTTGAAGGCTGTTCCTTGAAGAAAACGTGTCTTTATTTTTCGAGTGAAAAGGATTGCTTGGGAAATCGGAGGTGTATATATTAAATAGGACAGTAGAGGAGACGCTAGGAGAACCGCATGGGAGGGACACCAGCACCAATTATTTTGTTATCCGAGAGACTCTGATTTACGGACACTTTGAAAGTACGGAGAGATAGAAACGACTGAACGATTTTAATAAGATACAGTGGAAGGTTATAATTCAATAGCTTGTGTATTAAACCATCATATCAGACAGTATCGAATGCTTAAGCAGCGAGTTAGTATGTGCAATCGAATCGAAAGTTCTGGGAGAGCTAGGGAGAGAAAAACTCCATCGTCGAACCCTTTAGACCCATTGTAGAAATAGAAGTGTGTACCCTTATATAGGTCGCAGCCGATCTCTGTCTTGCAGCGGATTGAGCTTAAGTCTATCATCCGCAACATATGGCCGACTTAAACATCTCACCAGTTGAGGTAGTTGTAACTCTAACACCAAACCGCCCAAAATCTATCGTCACCACAAGATAAGAATAGCATGCTTGATTAATAGTAGCTTGAGTTATTACGCAAAGAAAGTGAATTCACTCATTCAAGTAATTCAAATACAAAATTCGTCATCGATAAAAAATGGTATTTATTATTCAATATCCATCACCAGACTGACATTGAGTTTTAAAACAACATTTAAAATAGCCGACATATGAACCGTTCTATGAGGCAAGCCCAAGCCAAGCTAACAAGTCAAAGAAAGATATGGAAAAGGCCAAGCGCATGCATGTACAAGAAGTGCAGTGTGACACATATCATGAGTTTGCAGTTCGGTAGACTATACCCGCAGTAAACATCACGTGCTTACTCTCCCGTGTGAACAGGGGAGTGGCAATGTGCCAGAACTCTTGGACGAGCTGTAGCATCCATTTTCCTTTATGTAGTGAACGATGAGTTATTAAAATACCCTTTGTTAGTTGGAATAAACTTCTTGGCTCAATAAAATGTTATGCTTACCAAATGTCGCGTACACAACTACTGGTATTCAAAAGTCTTGCGAAGACCACTTCAATAGCTGTGGTATGGCAAATAAAATCAATACATCAACAATCGATAACATTTCCTACGGTAATAATAAACGTATAGTTTAGACGACTACATGCATCTTTAGCTTAACCAACATGTTCCAATAAAAACCAAAGTTGTTGAATGTTAATACCCCCTGGTATAATACAACAATCCAATTGCAACTCGAGATCTTCTTTACTACAGATGGAGAAGATACAGGTGCCCATTTATCTTTATGCAGTATCAAATGGCCAGAAATTCGGTTACATCCCTTAAAGGCATAACTAAAAGAATATACCATGAAAACAAATTTAAAGCGAATAAGTCAAGCAAACAATTTTGGAAGGAAATAAAAGAAGTTGCGATCTGTTCTGAAAAATCTGCCGTCCCAGAGGATGTAGATTTAGATGAACTAAATAAAAAATTTACAGACGGCGCATCTCCAAAAACGCATAAAACTGATTTCAATTTCTTCCCTTGCAACACCACTTCACCCGCTTCCTCTTTCTCTTTACAATGTGTCGATTTTACTTGCGTAGGAAATGCGATCTTATCTATTAAGTCTCACGCGGTAGGACTTGATGGTATAAGCCCCAAATTTATAAAAATAATGTTGCCTGTCATATGTAAGCACATCACACACATTTTCAATACAATAATAACAACAGGTGTGTCCTCTTAAATGGAAAGTTGCAAAAATGCTCCCTCTTCCCAAGTCGAATAGAACGGACTTTAGGCCGATTGCTATCCTCCCATTCTTAAGTAAAGTTCTCGAAAAAATAATAAGCAAGCAAATAAAAGCATACTTAGAAATTTGGTGACGAAGTTACAATCAGGATTTCGCAGTAAGCACAACTGCATTTCTGTTCTTCTAAAAGTATCCGACGATATACGATCTGGACTCGATAGTGATATGATCTTTGTGATTGTCTTTCTGGACTTTTCAAAAGCTTTTGACTCTGTTGATCATTTTATTTTATTATACAAATTGAAGTCACAATTTTTCTATGAGGAATCAATTTGTAGACTCGTGGCGTCATATCTTGATGGAAGAACTCAGATGGTAGTTAATGGGAATAAGTATTCAAAAAGCTTACCCAAGGATCTGTTTTAGGCCCACTATTGTTTGTTTTATTCATAAACGATATCCCTCAAAGCATAAAACACTGCGAGCATCATGTATACGCTGATGATGTACAGCTTTTAAAGTTTTCAAACTCTCTACTCAGGTGAGCGCACTTCGTGACCTCAATACAGATCTAAACTCCTTATTTATTTGGTCCCAAATGAATCATTTATCCCTGAATCCTTCCAAAACTACGGTTCTCCAAATAAGCAGAGGGAATCTGTGCAATGCCGTTGACCCAGTTTGTATTAACAACAGCACTATCGAATATGTCTCTAAAATAAAAAATCTTGGAATCATCTTTAACGAACATCTTAGCTGGAAAGACCATATAAATGGTATCGTTCGCAAAATCTATTGTGTGTTAGGAGGTCTCAGTCCAACCAAACCTTTTTTGTCCGTTGAAGTCAAACTAAAGCTTATAAAGTCATTCGTAGTTCCTCTCCTATTATACGCCTGTGACATTTTCTCAAACATGGACTTTGAATGTTCTCACAAGTTAAACGTGGCAACGACAATTGTGCACGATATATTTTCAATCTAGATCGGTACGCCTACGTTTCAGAAATCGCTAAAGGAATTATTGGCTGCTCATTTAATGTATTTCTTAAATATCGTACAGTTGTTGCTTTACATAAAATTATAAGCCGTCAGGCACCAGAATATTTATACACTTGCGCGTTCTCAAAGAACATTGAATTTAATACCACCTAAACAAGTTTTTGAACACCGAAAGGCAATTTTTTGTTAGCGCAATTCATTTATGGAATGCATTCCCAGGAAATTAAAAGGGTATGTACAGGAAACTATTTTGGAAAAAAACTTTTTGAATTTTATAAAACGAATTAAACACGAGTAAATCACAATGATTTTAGTATTTGCTTTCTTTACTTTCTTACATTCTCTATCCTCATCTTTCTCTTCTTCTTAATTTTACTCCTTTTCTCTCTTCACTTCCTTTCCTTATCTTTCCTTAGAATTAAGTTAGGTAAAGATAAATAAAAATTTGTTATTTTAAGAAAAAATCGTTCCTGTACATGCTTATAAGTTTACGCTTAATTGTGCAGAGTTACCTGAATAAATAAATAAATAAATATTAAAAAAAACTCTTAATAAAGTAGTATAAAAGCGAGCGGTCGAACCAATTTCTCATTCACTAATCCGTGTGCGAAAATAGAGTGAGTGTAAGTATAGAAGTGCTTTAAGTGTACACAAATCAGTTAAAGTACGAAAATGTTCAACAAGTTCAAGTCAAGGCAAATCCCTATACTGTGGAATTCCGTAGAGGAGTGATATTTTCAAAAAAAATATAAGTAAATAGTTTTGTAATAAAGTAGAATAAAAAGTCAAAAAAAAATCATTAAATATCCGAAAAAACAAAGTAAAGACAGTAAAAAAACACCAAAGAAGCCTTCAACATAGAACCGATCGAATACGATTCAGAAGACAGAAACAAGAAGCAACAGCAGTACCAGACAACCAAATTTTATACCAAGAGTCTTAGAAATCAATCCCATAATATATATTGAAACATTGTCAACATTTGATGGAAGAACTGAGGATCTACCAATGTTTATTTAAAATGTTAATGATATCAAAAAAAATTTTTAAAATCAAAATTTATACATTTAACTAAATGGAGTGACATAAAAGCAATGTTAATAGAAAGATTTGGTGGTTTCAAGAATAGTTACTAACTGTATGACGATCTTAGAAACTCGTAATTTAAAGGAGATGTTATCAAATATTAAAAAATGTAAAAATCATTATCATTATACAGCCCTAAAAATGCTAAAGGATAAATTACCAGTTCATGTGAGAACAATATTTGAGAACAATAAATGAGAAACACACTTCCATAGAATCAGCTTGAAATGACTTATCACAACCAGGTTTTGTAAGTCGCACTTCTGAAAACAAAAATACGCACACTCACAACTTTTAACAAAATCAAAATAATAGGAATAATTTTGGAAACAAAAACCATTCAACCCAAATGTCCAAAGAAATTATAACCAATACTTTCAACATGTGGATTTTTTTTTTTTAAAATTTAAAAAAATTAAAAAAAAACTGCAAGCATTAGATTGTTAATCGATATTAGCGCAAAAAATAGTATAGTAAATGAAGAAGATGCTCAACCACAGTACTTAATAATTAGATTTCCCCCATTAACAATTATAACTGCACGGAATCCCATAATTGTTGTTAAAGAAGCAATTTTGCCCAAAGACATATTTGGTGTCCTTGTTGTACAAGATACTGAATTTCAAATTTACAAATTTTCTGATGAATATATTGGTTTGTTGGGTGATAACATATTAATTCCCAATAATGCAAAAATACTTTACAAGGAAAAGTTATTAATATTAAATGAACAATCATATCCAATCTTCTTTGACAAAACCGAAGAAACTGAATATAAAGAAATGATTTATTATCCAAATAACATGGAAGGATACCTTAAAATACCAGATTTCACTAACGAATTTCGAATAGAACATTTGATGTCGAAGAAAAATCGGAATTTTTTAGAATCGTCCATCAAATGAAGCATGTTTTTTATAATAAAGGCGACGATTTGACATTCACTAACTACGTCAAACATAAAATTCCAACTAAAGAAAATTCACTCATCTATACTAGAATTTAAAGATAAAAAGTTCAAAAAGAAGTTAATCGTCAAATCAACGAAATGTTAGAACAAAAAATTATTGAACCTTCAACATCTCCGCATAATGCTCCAATCTGGCTACTCACTAAAAACGAAGGCTACACAGGAAACAAAGTGTTTTTTTTTATAGTGGCACAAATTTTACAATGTGTTGCATACAATTTGTTGGGCAGAGATTTGGTTTGCATCACCTTACTACTAAAATATTTATACAATCTTTATATAATATATCATAGAAAATTTGATTTAAGTCTGAAGGAAAAGCCAATTAAAAAACCTTCATGGCAACAAAAATTCCTAATTCCTTTGGATGGAAGAGAGAAGTGGTTAGTCTTGATTTCGAATTGCTGACTAGAATGTTTTAGAAAACACAAAAATGATTGACAAAAGAAACTAAAATGTGGATAGATAAGATAAATAGATATATAGATAATGTATAAATAATAACAAATAGGCACCAGAAGTAAAGAAATATATAAATAAATAAATAAGTAAAGAAGTAGATAAATAAACAAATAAATAAATTAATTAATAAATAGATAAGTAAATAAATAAATAGGTGGCCTGTGGCGTTGTGGGTACGTGCGTCAACCCCAAGCTCGACGTCGTAGGTTCGATTCCAGCTCTGAGCGACAGAAATAATTTTCACGGCCCCACCTCTTTCGAGTCACTGACAATGCTCAAGGAGTATTTTCTGTCTAGAAAAAGCTTCTCAAACTTGGCCGTTCGGATTCCGCGTAAAACTGTAGGTCCCTTCCACTCGTGAGAGAACAATACCACGCACAACACAAGTGGTTGCTGAGAAGCTAGGCCCTGGCACTCCATGGGCTGTAGTGCCACCCATATTATAAATAAATATATAAATATATATAAATAAATAAATAAATATGTTAATATATTAAACAAATAAATATATAGATAGATAAATAAACGGGTGTATCATTTCAACTCATTATGCAGCTTAGTTTGAAATCAAGTAGTTTCCGGATGATAAAAGCGATTGATTATACCGGAGAAAAACTTTCACAACTATATCTGTCACCATTTCGATCATGTATATCTTATGAAGTTGCGTTGTCGAGAAAAACCAGGGGAGATTTAGAATCATTTTTAGGAGCTTATTGTGCGTTACCACGCAGATGATTTTGGCGCACTTACCCCAGACAAGAGACCCATAGAATATGATCGGTTGGAAAATAGACTTAAAAATCAATATTTTGTTTTCATTGCTTAGTTTTGAATTCCTGCCAATGAATGGATGGAGGATTTTTATCGTTACGTTTATCATTTTGATAACTTCTTGAAAGTTAACTACGAAGCCTAAAAGTTAACCTTTCATCAAAATGTACCCCAAGATACTTTCCACTCGATCGGGAAACCATTAAGTTGTAGGCTGTTGCTTGGAAGTAAACAAGCTTTTCTTTTTCGAGTGAAAAAGATTCCTTGCGTCTTAGAAGCATTAGTGTTTATTTTCTAATCTTGACAATATTAAAGGATAGTATTTATCCCAGATTGCAGATTGGTTTCAATAATGGAATCAGTTGCATCCGAGGAGTAGATACATGTATCATCTGCATATAAGGCAATATTGCAATTATTTAGATTTGGGAAATCAGAGGTGTATGTATTGAATAGGACGGAGCCTTGAGGGACACCGACGCTTATGATTTTGTTGTCCGAGAGGCTCTGATTTACAGACACTTTGAAAGTACGGAGAGATAGAAACGACTGAACGATTTTAATAAGATACAGTGGAAGGTTATAATTCAATAGCTTGTGTATCAAACCAACATGCCAAACGGTATCGAATGCTTTCTTAGCGTCCATGATTATGGACGATATATTTATTCGGATGTCATTTGTTATACGATGCACTTGATGAGAATGATGAGAAACAAAGTGTTGAGAATTGGTATTGATTATAGTAAAATAAATCTGAGAACTAAAGGGAATAAATAGACGCAAGATTAGATAAACTTGGATATTGTAATTATGTTACGACTTTAGATTTAACTAAAGGATTCTACTAGATCGAAATACACGAAAACGATAGTGAAAAATCAGCATTCAGTACTCTTTGTGGCCATCAGCACTTCCTACGAAAGCCATTCGTGTTAAAAAAAAACCCCTGTAACCTTTCAAAGGAATGGTTGCATTCTAAAATCTGTTACGTATACCTAAATGACATAACCATTTTTTCCACAAACATATTCAACACATCAAATGATTATTAAATGTTTTAAGTAAAACCAAATAATTAAAATTTTGAGCGCGATCTCTGGCTGGCTGTCTCCAGTTTCGCACAACAAGTTGGTTGAAGTCCTTCTCCACTTGGGTGCGCCACCTTAAAAGCGGGCGTCTTCTGTTGCGTTGCCCGACAGGTTCGGATTCGAAGATTCTTCTGGCCGTGCCTCTCATCTTCTCCAGGACGATGTTGAAGAAATCACATGACAACGCGTCGCCTTGTATAAAAACTTTTTTGACATTGAAGGTCTCGGTGAGTTCGTTACCGACGTTGATGCAGCAGCGAGAGCTCTATATCGTCATCCCGCACAGCCTGACGAGTTTGGCAGGAATGTCAAAACTAGATATGGCGTTTTAAAGCTCGTCTCTATGCACGCTGTTATATGCGGACTTGAAATCGACGAACAGTTGGTAAGTGTCAATTAGCATTTCTAGGGTATTTTCTAGAATCGGTCGCAGTGTGAAGATTTGGTCTCTTGCGGACTTTTTCGGGTCTGAAGCCACACTGATACAGACCTGTTAGATTATTAATGAACGGCTTCAGGCGGGTACACAAAACGGCAAAGAAAAACTTATACGCGATGCAAAGAAGACTGATCCATCCATAGTTGGGGCAGTCAAAGAGGTCTTTTTTCTTGTGGATGGGGCAAACGATACTGAGATTCCACTCGTCGAGCATCCTTTCGTCAGACCATATCTTACACATGAGCTGGTGCATGCGCACTAACAGATCATCTTCAGCTGCCGTAAATATTTCAGTGGACGGAACTCTCGTCTGTCATCGTCCAGATTGAGTAGACAGCGGTATTTTGGTCTTCAACGCTGTTTAACAGTCTACAAACATGATCTTTCCAGATTCTCAGTATCGACTGCGACCGTACTACCAGTTGTCCATTTCCCGACAGGCTTCTGTACGAGTTTTATATCCATTGGATAATTGTTTCGTCCTTTGATAAAACTTTCGGACGTCATTCCTGCCATAACAAATTTCCCGAGATCTACTACCCGAACTATTTAGTCATACCTTTGTACTGGTGTTCTTTGTATCATGTAATATGTATCCCGCCTGAGTATTTTTTTAAATCTGTCCATATTGTTCTAACGAATACCATGGCCATAAGCAAAAATATGCTGTCCATTTTGATTGTGAAGATCAATGCGTTTTAGTTCTACAATATTTTTTACTACACTTAAAAAGTATTTTGATATTTATACGCCTTCTTATTTGATTCTTATAATACCTATTTTACCCTTTTTATTTCAATATCAATCAAATAATTGTCCTTAATAATGCATTTTTTAGTTTTCTTAT
Organism: Eristalis arbustorum; assembly: GCA_916610145.1. Classification (NCBI taxonomy): domain Eukaryota; kingdom Metazoa; phylum Arthropoda; class Insecta; order Diptera; family Syrphidae; genus Eristalis; species Eristalis arbustorum. The sequence goes on from OU744316.1 coordinate 70,485,300, forward strand.
ATATTTTTAGTTTTTCTTAGAGTGTAGTGCCTCGATTTCTTCTTCTCTTGATGAGCAGTTATCAATTAAATCTATAGGTTTTCATTTTCACCATTTCTATCGACATTAAAAAGACTAAGGTGCTCGTTGAACGTAGGGTGTAGTCTTTCTACATCAGAGATACCTGTTTTTAAATAGGGTCTCATTAAATGTAAGTTAATGTCATTTTCCGTAAAGAACTGCTTAATTATTGTTACACTTAATTCGTTGTCAGTAACTATAGAATGTGGCGTACCTAAGTATTGGAATCTCATTTTAAGAGCTTATATAATTTATATCCATGTCATATTCTTTAACCTGGTGCGCAGTTGCGTATATGGTTAAATTATCTATTATTGTCAAGAACATGAGAGCAAACTTATGCTTAATCGGATGTCTGTCGAACCTCGCCTTGTTACACACCTCACAATTATTTAAATATTTATTTATTTCGGTTTGTAAATTTGGATAGTAATATTTATTTTTTAATTCTCAGAACACTTAATTGATGTTCCTATGTTTATTACACAGATGTTCTTTTTCTAAATTTGACAGCAATTTCCTTTTATCAGCGACATCTTCTCGAACAGTGTTGGTTTTTAAAACTTAAAAACTTTTGTTCTTTGCGAAAAATTGTCCATATTTAGACTGAAATTTTAAATATGGTATAATTTTACATCAATTGCTATCATGTTTTTCATAATATTCTATAGATTAATCTTTGGTTCTAATTTTATATTTCTTACTTTTTAAGTACTACTTTCATAGTAATTTTTTGCTTATCGCTCATTTCTGGTGTAACTTGATTTTTAAGTAGGTTCAATGCCTCCTCTGTAATTGGAATGAAATCTACAATTTCGGTATCTGCACTTTGTTTTAACGGTTTTGGAGTCAAAAAGTTCATTTGGGTTAATTAAAAATTCATCATCGTTAGAATACTACTAAGCCCGTCGGTTATTACAATCTCCTTTTCCAATTCAAATTCATTTAATTTTAACTTCCACGTCCGCAATTTACAATTTGTCTCATTTCAGGAGTTGAACCCCACTTAAATATATACTTAGTTGCCCAGACCATAGCCAAAAGCTCGTTTTCGATGGTTCTATATCGCTGCTCGTGGCCATTGGAAGAGCGGCTTTCGTAACTAATTGCTGTTGTTTGCATGAGTACTGCTCCCAATGCAAAATTACTTTCATTGGTTAGTAAAGCAAATTTCTTCTTAAAACCAGGGTAAACCAGGATGGGCGATTTTTTATAAGTTCTTTAAGCTTGATAAAAGCTTCAATGTAATATCTGTCTTTTGTGTAAATTATTGCGTTTTTTTTTAGATATTTTGAATAATTATAGAATAATCCTTAATAAAACATCTGTAATATCCTGCGATGCCTAGAATGATTTAATCTCTTTCTGATTTTTCGGGATACTGCTTCTAATTTCTTTAATGCCATATGGAGTGATGACTTGTCCTAAGAAATCGGTTTCTCGCTTAAGAAAACTACATTTCTCTAACTGTATTTTGATCCTTGATTGGCTTCAGCATTCAAGTATTAAGTTCAGAGATTCTATATGTTTCTCGACACTCGGACCATATCGGACTATTGTACGGACTACTTCATTATTCTTGATGATGACTATTGTTTACTTAATAATTTCTTCAATCAGTCTATTAACTTTCTCACGGTGTATTTGAGGGTAGCGATATAGCTTTGAATAGACCGGTAGCTCATGTTTTGCAATAATACGATGTTTGACTTTATTTGTAAGAGTGAAATCGTAATTTTCCTGATAACAAGCGTTTTTGTTTTGCCTTATAACGTTGAACAAATGTTTTTTCAATATTATTAAGGTGATTACTTTTAATGAAATAAGAAGGTTATTTTCTCTAACTTCACTACTAAATGCTTCTACAACATTTTCTTTACAAGCTATGTTTTCGTACAATTCTTCTTGTTTATTAGAATGTAGTAGAATGTTGTTACCAAAAACGTTTTTGTTTTCGTTGAGTTCTTTGAATATAGGAAACTTACATAGTGTTTCGATAAAAATGTAATTTCAATGGCTCTGGCTGGTATTTTAAGTGTAATCCTGCATTTTATATAATAATATGGGTGGCGCAGGACCTACAGTTTTGTGCCGACTCCGAACGGCCAAATTTGAGAAGCTTTTTCTAAACAGAAAATACTCTTCGAGCATTGTCAGCGACTCGAAAGAGGTGGGGTCGTGAAAATTATTTTGTCGCTCAGAGCTGGAATCGAGCCTACGACGTCGAGGTTCCATTTCACGTCGGTCATCAATTTAGGATGACATATATGGTATATGGATTGATGGTACTGAACTCCGCTCTAATATCAACAATAAAGTGCTAAGTTCTAACATGAGTTAAAATTTTTATAAATGGTAGCTACCGGAGGCTGCTCCCAAAAGATTTCTTATCTCCATACGTTCCGCTATTCTTACGTCTGTTTGTCCTATTTCTGGTCCTGTAGGTATTTCCTGATGTTTGGTAAGCTTGTGGCCAATTTGAATTCTGGTGGTGACCAGGATTTTCGTTTGAAGGCTGCCTTTCCTGATCTCTAACTATATTATTGCAAGTGTTTGTATATTAATATTGATTCTGAAATGTTTTCTGATTCGGGTTAAATGATTTTGCTTCATTATAGCTTCAAATTGTGAGACCATAAAAGGTGTAATTCTGATACCTAGCCTTTAAAATTATATCAAAGGGGTCTTCTGGCTTTTCGGGATTCCGAACTTAGTTGTAGGTACTGTTTTTCCTTTGATTTCTTTGGTTCCTTTGCTGTAGCTTCGGCTGTTTCTTGGTTTTCCTTCCGCCTTCCTGCTTTTACTTTGTTTTTAACTTTCTTTGTCGATTTATCTCTTTACTTATTTTTACTAGTCGTTTGCCAATGAAAACGAAAGACGTGTGGGGGATTTTTATTTGCCAGAGTCTACTAAGAGCAATTTAGTGAGAGACTCTCTGGTATGCCTACGTCAAGTGCAAACGAGATGTGGTTGCATTGCCGCTCGGCTATCAAAGAGGTAGCGGAAACTACCTTAGGCTACCTACCACCCCCGAATAGAAACCCGTGGTATGATTGCGAGTGTGAGCAGAAAAAACGTACAACAGACTAGGCATATCAAAAAGCGCTGCAACGGAAAACAAGAACAGCGAAAAAGGAGTACCGGGCTAGAAGACGGGAGGAGAAAAAGCTTCTACGCTTGTAAAAAAGGTCTCTCACAAAATACTAGTCTTTTACAAAAAAGCCAAAAGCCTGGCCACAGGCTCCCAGCTTAACGTCGCCTACAAGATCCTAACAAGCGCACTGTGTTTTGCACCGCACTAATCGGCAACTACCAGTGCGGCTTCCGGCCCGGCAAATCGACTATAGAACAAATCTTCACACTAAGGCAGATCCTGGAGAAGACGCGAGTTTCAAATCGATACTCACAGTCTTTTCATCGATTTTAAGGCCGTGTATTCGAAGCGATGGCCGAATTCGGGATCCCGGAAAAAATTGGTCCGGTTGTGTCACACCACGCTAACACATACGAAATGCACAGTGCAGATCGGTTCAAAAACCTCTGAACCGTTCGAGCTCCGTTGCACAGGATTTTGGTAAGGAGATAGGCGGAGGAGTAAGGCGGGCAAAAACATTAAATATAAGATCATGTACTGGCGAAAGGCGCTTGAATGTGGTTGCCATCTATGCCTCTGATAATCAACTCCTCAATCGAAACTTCATTTCAGAGCTCGAAATTCTGTTCACAAGCCTTCGACTGAGCTCGGATGAGAACTTCTACATTATAGCCGCGAATTTGAACTCCAAGCACATAGAGTGAGGCTACACCAGGGAATTCTCACTTCATAAATGGTTGGTAGAGCACAATATTGAGTTTGAGCTTGATTTGGTTACAACCGATGTACCACCGTATCCCAGATGCGGGTCCTATCTGGAACTGTTGCTGATTGACAGACTGACGATAACAGATATGGAAAGACGCACTGCGTCTGAGTACGAAAGTGAGAATCGCGGACTGTTCGCGGTATTCGGATCCCGAACTAGGTGGAAGAACTTGAGCAATACGTCAAGAGGCAGCCTTATAATTACAATATTTTTTACAATTACAAATTACAAGCTGGCCTCGTTTCTCCAGGACTTTATCCACAGAACTACCTTCTAGTGCGATCAATCCTCTGAGAAACAGAAAACCTTACGAAGAAGAGGTTGACAGATACTTTTACAAATGGACGACGTAATTAAGCGTACTATGGAAAAAACATTTCCGAAGGTAGTACAGCTCGATGATGGCGAAGTCTATCGAAATGCTAAAATTGATGCACTTCACGCGCAAAGTACCCACAGATGTGCTACAGATGCACTGAATGTGGAAGTTAGAGCGCTGAAGTAGGAGATCAAAAACTTACTTTAATACGTTTAAAAGAGCCCCAGGAGATGGTTAAAGATATTGGTGCTGTGTTCCAAAGAGTGTATACGGTCAACGAGGCTCGTAGGTCAATCACGACCTGGAGAATAGAGCCTTGGTAAACTATATCTATCTCCGAAAGGAGATAAATCAATGGCGATCTGAAAATCCAGGTTTCACCGGGTTTTGTAACATTAATATGGCAAATAGTGTCATCGAAAACGATGTAAATCATACATGCTAACTTCTAGCACGATTTTTGATCAGCTCCCGCAACAGGGAGCGGTTAGTTCCGCAATCTTGCTTTTCATATTCACTGCGGCTCTTTTAGTTTCCATGCCGTACTTAATTGCATACGCCGAAGATCTAGTAAAAGTGTGAAACTGTAATTTTCATTTACATGGCAACGCGGGATACGGGCAAAAACTGCCGCAAGTTCGGCATAGTTGGCCCGCAGTGACGAAGTAAAGTGAGTACAATGCAATAAAACTGAATTTTGGGCTTATGATCAAAATGTGGAAAATCTACACCCATATTTTGAAATAGTTCAACTTAAACTCCCAGCAAATAGAAACCGTGATATCGGAAATACATTATCGTTTATTTCTCAATTTTCATTTCGATGGACTTCAGCTTATAAAACTAATCACCCTAAATGTACTGCCTACAACTTCAAATAATACAAGAAGATTGCGTAAGAGTTTAAAAAAATGCTGTGATCGATCTGAAAGGTATAAGATGAACAAAATTTAAAAAAAACATATTCACAAGAAGAGATAAACTATGCAACAACATGTCCAATATTAAACCTCAAAATTTTAGAACAAATGTCAACAATATTGTTTTTATCTTAACCAAATTCAAGCTAAATACGTATGATAATATGTTGAAAACTCATCTTGCCAGCCCGCTGTGAGTCGTGCCTTCGTGGGTTTTGTGATTGAACGCTTCGTCTGGTCCAACCACAATTAAATGTGTAAAAAGATATTAATTTTCGGAAATGTTTCCCTAAATTCCTAAAATGTGTATCCCTGTAAAAATAGGTATACTTAAAATTCCAGTATTCACGTATTCAGAGACAGCGTACAAAATATTGTCAGATCACATCAAGGGTCAAGAGAGGTAAAAGTCGCATATCTCTTTACTCATTTATTTTTGCCAAAACATGTATTCTATGCAAACAAAAGTCCATAACCTTCCTAGAACCGAACTCCATTGCTATGCAACACCGGACCAACGCTTCGCTTATATATATTCCCACCTGTGGGGGCTATCGCCATCTTTTTACAGTGATCGATCGCTGAACTAAGCAAATATATGTGTCACGCAGATCACATCTGAAGGCAGTTAACATCACCGGTTTTCACAGAGTTCTATAAGTGCATGGGAACAAACCATACCATGACTACCGCAATCATCCCTAATCGAACTAAATCGTCGAGGGATTTGATAGGACACTGAAAGGCGCAATAAACTGTAACGTTCCACAATTGGGTAAAACGGCTGCATTTATACTACTGGGTCGCAACTCTTAAAGAAGACATCAAGTCCATACCAGCGAAGTTAGTATACGGTAAAACCCTCAGACTTCCTGCCGATATGCTGGCACCGATTCACGATTATTGCTCCATAAAAACATTCGCCAAACAATAATCAAAGCCACACCTACTTATCAGCGTTCATTCACCCACCCGGATCTAAAGTTCAACGAGTTAGTTAAGGTATCCATAGTGCTACCGATAGACCCTACATGATAAGTTGCACCGACAAGTTCTTCATTCTCACCACTAGAGGAAAGTCCACGGAGATTTCGATCGTTTAAAACTAGCATATCTTCAAGACGTACCACAGGACAATTCACAACCGCAAGTAATTATTTCGAGCAATCCAAAACCGCCACAGCAGACAGCAACTCAGCCTTCTCGAATTTCCTCAGACCGCAGCATCCGAACCTCGAAGCGCTACCTGTGAGTGCGCTCGAGTCTTCCTGAAGGGCACCATTGCGGAGGGTTAGATATTCCTGAAGAGACATACTTTATTATACATATAATTTATAACTGGAATATTTTACTAAACAGGCAGTGATACAGAAAGATGTGCAATCGAATAAACAATCGAAAACTATAAAAAAGCCTCAGCAATTCTTGTGTTGTCTATTTTCATTGTTTGAACTTGTCTCAAACTATGTGTCTATCTAGTCTGATAACTTTGAATTGTCGAGTGTTCGACACCCACGAGTTGAAATTAGCTCGTCGTTTTGTTACGTATCTAGCGATGATTTCCTGTTCGAATTACCTAGGTTAGGTTAGGTTAGGTTGTAGTGGCTGACTGCTGCAGAGCAGTCACACTTAGGCCAGAGTAGGCCCATTGTGATACCACGCGGATTGACTTCTCCTAACGCTGGAACCAGTTGGTGCTGCTGATGAACGGATTTAGTTGGCCAATGCTGGCACTTTTTAGCTCGTTACGGCCGCTGAAGTAGTAGGCTCCTAGGTGCAGGAACCTACGACTGGCAAGAGCACTGCAGGAGCAGAGAAGGTGATGAGTGTTCTCTTCCACCTCTTCATCCATGCAGCTTCTGCAAAAATCATTATATGGAGCACCCATCCTGCGAGCATGAGTGCCAATTACACAGTGCCCGGTTATGACTCCTATAAGGGTCCTTACTGAGGGCTTGCTGAGTCCAAGTAGACTGAGTGACCGTTTTAGGTTAAGTGATGGCCAGATTTCTTTTGTTTTAAGGCAGGTGGTAACTTCTAGCCATTTGTCATTGGTGGTTTTAACTGTATGAATCTTTAAAAGATGATAGGCTGTAGCTATCGGCATGGAAGGTGGTACCCCTCACATTGTTTTTAAGCCAAGACAGCGCCTCTTTAATCGCTATGGTTTCTGCCTGAAAAACGCTACAGTGATCAGGGAGCTTCACGGAGATAGCAATGTTGAGGTCTTGTGAATAGACACCCGCACCCACCCCTTCTTTTGTCTTTGAACCATCCGTGAAGATGCGCAAAGGATCTTTCAGTGTTTGCATATCAGTCATCCAGTCCGATCTGGAGGGAATACTGATTGAGAATTTCTTTTCAAAGATGGCCTGGGGTAGTAGGCGGTCGGTGTCGCTAGGTAGGAAGTTAAATTCCTTGAGAATGGTTGAGTGGCCAGTGTTGAGTTCGGACCACAATCGAAGTGTTTTAAGTCTCATGGCTGTACTTGCTGCTGCTTGTTTCCCGAATATTTCCAGAGGTGGGAGGTGGAGGAGAATATTCAGCGCGTCTGACGGAGTACTTCTCAGTGCCCCGCTGATACACAGGCAGGTCAGTCTTTGTATTCGGTTGAGTGCATTGTAGTTTATAGCCTTGTTTAGTGCTGTCCACCAAACTGAGACACCATACAAAAGTGTCGGTCTGACAATAGAGGTGTAAATCCAGTGAGCGATGCGCAGTTGTAGGCCCCATTTGCATCCAATGGCCTTTTTGCAGCAAAAAAGTGCAGAAGAGGCTTTTTTTCCCCTTTCCTGGATATTGAGCTTCCAGTTAAGCTTGCTGTCGAGAGTGAGACCCAGAAATTTCGCACTGGTGGTTAGCTGTAATGTAGTGCCGCACAGCAGTGGGGGATTTTGTATCTTCTGGTGAAGAGTACGATATCCGTTTTTTGTGAGTTGACGCCAAGTCCGCATGTTTGTGTCCATGCCTCTAGCTTGTCAAAGGCATTCTGCATTATGTCTCTTAGAGTAGAGACGAATTTGCCGGATGCCGCTATGGCAATATCATCCGCATATGCAATAACTTTGCACCCTACCTTTTCCAGTATTAGTAGCAGTTCATTTACCGCTACGTTCCAAAGAAGGGGTGAGAGAACACATCCTTGTGGGGTGCCCCTATTAACTCCTCTATGGATCTTAGCGTCTCCCATCTGAGAGTGTATTACTCTGCTGGTGAGTAGCTGATGAATGAAGGCTGAGGTCCTTCGGTTTGGCATGGGAGTATTTACCCGCTTTGGGAGTAAACACTACTTTGACCCTTTTCCAGGAGCTGGGGACATGACTGTGACTCATACAGCCTTTGAATATGCTAAGAATCCGAGGCATGATGAGGTCAGCTGTCCCGCTGACTTGAAGGGTTTGAGGCTTGTCAGTGCCCACATGATAGTGGTGTGGCTGACATTTATAAGGTTACATGAAGTATTAGGGGGAGATACGACTTCCTTATTGGCTCTAATCGGGAAGTTGCCCGGAAAGTGCGTATCAACAAGGAGACTGAGGGTTTCCTCACTGGATGTGGTCCAGATTCCGTCAGGTTTTTGGAGGAAGCTATGTGATTTAGCGGATGATGCCAGAATCTTTCTTAGCCTGGAAGCCTCGGAGACTTCTTCGATTTTACCACAAAAAAAGTCTCCAAGAGGTTCGTTGGGCCTTTCTCAATTCAGTTTTTTCGAATTACATAAAATGTTTTTTTTTTTAAATATATGACGATACGTTTTGACTTCATTTATGCTACCTGGGTAGAAATAAGTCTTTAAACATATAACTTTTGTCAACAAAGAGTTCCAATTTCAGTTTGCAGTTTTCGAAAAAAAAAATGCTGAAAGCGGGACATTTCGCGTGGCACTCGCAGGACAAAAACGCTGAGCAGGACGTCTGTCATCCCTACAGCGAAACCACGAGGGGAAAAAGGGTTAAATAGAAGTATATACAATTTTTGAGGACTTCTTTTAAGTATTCGAACTAGGGTTCAATAAACATTAGCTTTAATTAATTCAATTTAAGTTGTCAATTTTAACTGAAAGAGAAAAAGTAGACGTTCTGTATTCCCCATTAGATTTATAGCGATTATATCTATGTATTACATCTTCTCTCAAATATCGCGTATCTGCCTAATGTAGCTGTATTAAAGGATATAGTAAATAGTTTCAATCAATTTACGGAATGTTTATAAGATAAAAAAACAACGAAATTAAAATTCAAAAGATACTTATTATTCCCATCAATTCCCATGCGTTTTTGCATATGTATTTTTCGTATTCTACCCGAATGAGGCAAACGTTATGCAAATCCTTCACATATTCAAGTAAAGAGACAAAGGAGTAATGTGCGTCTGTATACTCACAACATAAAACGAAAAATCCTGTTTTTCGAGTAAGTTGTTTTTTTTATGTTTAGGAAAACTTGTTCCATTTTGAAAAAATATCATTTCAAAAATATTTTTCGTATAATTGATAGCGGGCCATGTTTCAAAGCATTAACCGGTTCAAGCCGAATGTATTTTTTAAAGACGGTATCTCTATCTATAGGGATGATATCTCAGAACAAGTCTAGGTACATACAGATTTCTTCGTGCACATTTTTGCTTTTAATATAAATATATCGGTTATATATAAGAGTAAATCGCACAATTTGAGAAAATACACAGTGCACTTGTTCATACCATGTAAAGAATAACGCCTATAAAAACTGATGGAGAAACTTTTTCCAATCACCATATTCCTAAAAGAAAATAACCTATACGATTTTTTTTTATCATGAGTGTACATGAGGGATTTTTATATCTACACATGAGATGGATTGATTATGTACATAATATATAAACATAATAAACAAATTTTGTTATGAAATTAACGTTTTATTCGTGAATTGTATTCAATGATTTCTTTTTCAGATACATGCATTTTTTCTTTTAAAATTTTTTTGTGGAATTTAAGGAAAGTCGGATATACATATATATGGACATATGCTAGAATCAAATTATTTGGGTTTTTAGATTGTCTTACTCTATTGAAAAATATACTTATTGAGGCGTAGTACATTTTGCATTAGTATATTAATAAATGTTAGATGATCTGCGCAAATTACTAGATTATATGGGTAGCAATGTTACATGTATACATCATAATAACAACTTCTACTTGATATTCATTTGTATGTAAGTATAAATCCCAAGCCTTTGGTAATTAGTGGAATATCCAAGCAAAAAACGCCCGGTGCCGTTGCCTTATGGTTTTTTTTTTGTGGTATGTATGGGGGTAGTAGAGTGGATTTCGGAAAAAAAAATCAGCTTTTATCTAGGCAAACATTAATTCAATATACATAAACATGGATAGAATTGCTAATATTGTTCAATTAGCAATAGTTTTAGAACCTATCAATAATATATTGTGTGTAGACGAATAAGCATCTGCCACTAGAAGCGCAAAATATAATTGAGAAATATGCATATGGATACATGTACATATGTATGAATCCCATGATATAGTGTTTACACATTTCATAGCATATTTTCTCTTCCAAATCCTAAAGATCATATTAAGAAGAAATAATTAATTAATATCCAAACATAGTAATAAAATAAATATGTATGACTTCATTAGGATCTCAACACATACCTATGTACATGTACACTTGTAAATCGTATGTATATAACCGATGCGTCACTATATAAATTAATTAGTAAAGCCATACATATTATATATATGCATATATATATACATATATCTAATGAGGAGACAACCAGCCACCTCTGCCTTCACTAAGAGAAAGTGATTTTTACTCATTTTGGATAAAATGTCACTACCAAATAATCATTAAGATTATCCGGAGCTACCTTACCGACGCAAGTTTTCCATCATTTGAAGCGCTATAAACCAGAAGATGTCAGCACCATACATATAGTATAAATTCCGAAATTGAAATTTTAAAATGATGGAAACAAATCATTTCCAAAATTATATATCTCAATACTGTGTTAAGACTATCTTGTTTTCATAATTATCTTTTATCGCAGGGCAAAAAATACGCAGTTGTCTCATTCATATAAAATGTAGTGATATATGAAAACGAAATTCGCTACAAAAAAGTTTTTAAAAAGCTATCACTTCTTTCAAAAGTGAAAAACAAAAATTCAGAGAAATCTGATGCCGACACATTAGTTGGATGTATATAGATGCGTTCACAATGTACAACATATAGTTCAACCGGTCAAGCTATCGCGTCGGATATCGGATGCGACGCCAACGGTCGTATGGAAGTTTAGTTGTTTCCTTGGTCGTACCTTTTATAGTACAATGTAAGCACTTGTGACAAGACCGTAGTACACATTTTCATTGCCGTTTTTGAGTTCAACCAACGAGTGTGCTAGCGGTTGAATGATAACGATGTGCTTTCTCGATAGAGCTTAGGCTCGTTCGTTTATTCAGAACATCACGATCACATAAAGAAGAACGTTCGCTTTGATATTGATTCCTGGAATCTACCTTCATAAATAATGTCTGTGATGAAGGCAAAGCATTTTTTTCAGTACAATTAAAACGCAACTGCTTGCACACAGTGAATCTCAAACAAAAATTATAGATTCTCAACAAAAATCAAATCCAAAGGGACTAGGATTAAATGCTTAGCCTGCCTCTGTAGGTTGGGTTAGTTGAAGTGGCTACCATAAGAAGGGTCAAGGATCACTGAGCCGGTTACTATTACTCTTGGAACCGCTTGGACGTCCAGATTGATTTGACATCGAAGAAGTCCACTAAATCCCTAAAATAGTATTCTGGAGGCCAATGTAGGACAGTTGCAGAGTAGGTGTGAAGGGTTTTCATCTTCGTTTTTGGCTCGCCTGCTTTATAGTTGCCTGGCACATTTCTTTGTCCAGCAGGCTATTAAGCAGCAGTCTTAATATCTCATTAAGAGACATTCGACAAAGTGTTACCAATTTCTATCTTTAAAATGGTGGTTCAAGTGCTGTTAAATAAAAAAAAACTTAAGAATCAAAAGCTAAAAAGCTCTTCAATGACCTAATTATATATACTTAGAAGCTAATATATCAAAAATGTGGTGTAGTGTAGTGGGGAAACAACCACACTTTACTAAGCTTAAAACAAGCGCCACACTTAAGCTAATGCTTAACGTAGATGGTAGAGAGGGAAATGCAGAACTAGGGTAAGAAAGAATGGAACTGAATGTCGTTACGAAGTTTGGGCCGAAGGTATAAAGGGCGAGTACCTATCTGTGCAATTTGATCTTAAATATCTGCAAATTGGAGTCTATGAGAAATATTGGACGGGAAAGAGCATTTCATTTACGTGTAGTGAAAAACGAGTCTCTAAATTTCAATGTGCATCCGAAAACAAGTTAAAGGGTTAACTGATGGGCATTTTTTTTAATTTAATTTACTTATATGCTATACAAAAATGCTTAAACTGAACTAACTTAACAATTTTTCTACGCCGAGGTTTTGGTGTAACCACTTTTGGCAGACTCTCTCCTCTCTCGAGCAGGGATCGCTCTGCTGAACCGGAGGATCCTCGCGACTGCGAGCGACATCCCGTTCGTATTTGAGTTGCCTGTCCACTGTTCGGCGTACGACGTGGAAGATTATGGATCCTGTATTAGGCCAATTGTGTCGAGATAGAGGAACGCCTCGGGAGGAATAAAGCCGGTAAGGCGCACTCATCTCATGGTACATAACATAACATGGAGCAGTAAACACCAAAGATCAGACTGCTGGACAACGTCATAGCTCGTGCAGTATGCCTTCTGGTCAGCTTAATAACAAAATTATCTACCCTGTTAAGGTTTTCCTCGTTGTACAGGACCTCATTGGGATAGTACTTCTTCTACTCAACTTACTACACTTTTCACATCTAAAGGGCGTCCCTGTGGGTCATCAATGCCGAACTTACGCCAATTTGTGCGCGTATCCCATGATGCCATGTACAACGGGATTCTGAAAAGTATAGTTTCACTGATAATCAACTTCCAGTCGTCACCTTGCAACAAAATATTTATTTCTTCGACCTTCGGACCGGATCTGTACGCCACAAAATCGTTGGCGTACGTATTTAAGTGCGGCATTGAACCTATCAGTGAATATTGAAAACAGGATCGGCGAACCAACCGCTCCCTGTTGCAGACCGTTTTTGATGTCAAAGACCGTTGAAGAAGTTACATCGCCACTTTTCACGATGAACCTTCTACCTGTTATCATGTCATAGATCATGTACAGCAGTGGTTTACTTATGCCTAGCCTGACTTGCTTGAGGAAGAGTCCCTCCAACCAAACGGTGTCGAACGCTTTCTCCAAGTCAATCAAGCCAGCACCCGTGCAATGTTTCTTGTCTTTATTCCATTGAATGTCGAAGACTAGTTTAGACGCGGCATGTATGGTTTCATGCCCCGCCCTGAATCCGAACTGGTTGTCCGGTATGATATTATTTTCCTCAACCCATTGATTCAGAACTCGAATAACTATCTTTTCAAAAACCTTGCTTATGCAAGGAAGAAGACTGATCGACCGAAGGTTTGTCGGGATAGATCTGTCCTTGTCCCGTTTAGGGATTGGTTGCACCACAGCTGTCTTCCAATGTTTTGGGTAATATACATTACTTAGCGCATTGTTAAAGAGTGTTGTGTAAATTTGCACTGCTTCGTGGGGAAGATGGCGAAGCACAATATTCGGACTACCATCGATTCCCACTGACTTTTTCTTCTTCAGCGAGTTAAAGATACCCTGGAGATCTTCTTGAGAAATCAAGATGTGATTTCTGTCATTGGCGATGGCACTATTTGCCATATTAACGTCATTGAACCTGGTGAAACCTTGATTCTCAGATCGCCATTGACTTATATCGTTACGAAGATTACTGTGGTTCAGCGGGGCTTTGTTCTCCAGTTCGTGATTCGGACTACGAACCTCGTTGACCGTATACACTCGCTGGAATACAGCACCAATTGCTTTTACCTTCTCCTGGGGATCTTCAACCACGAAGAAGTCATTGTCCAACACTGCCCCATCTGGATTGATGCCAATTGTAGTGAGTAAGTGTTCGTTATCTGTTGTCCTAGGAAGTCTAACGCTCTGAATGTTGTTTTGATCTTTTCTCCGAAATATTTTATTTACTTGCGGGAACATACCCGGGTTGTTGGAACGTACAGCCCGAATTTTATTGCCTCAGTGCAAGCTTATAGCTATGCTATAATTGATACGGATTTATTGTTGGAGATTCTTGATCTCCGACTTCAACGCTCTGACTTCCGCGTTTTGAGGATCTGTAAACCGTCTATACAAGAGTTTGAGTCATCGCTGTCATCGACTTGTACTACCTTTGGGATAGTTTTGTCCATAGTACGTTTGATTACGTTGTCTATCTGTCTGAGGTACCTATCAACCTCCTCGTTTGTCAGGTTTCTGTTGGTAGGAGGATTGATCCCACTCGAACGTAGTTCCGTGGATAAAGCTCTGGAGAAGCGGGGCCATCGGGCCTTATTATAATTATAAGGGTGCCTCTGGACATATTCCTCCAGTTCTTCCATCTCGTTCGGGAGCTGAATAACCGCGAAAAGTCCGCAGTGATCATTCCGTACTCAATCGTAGTTAAGCTGTTCCGCGTGTGTCTTTCCACGTCAAGTATAGTTGTTTGTTGAATACCAATAGATCCAGATAGGATCCGCTTCTGGAATACGATGGCCTATCGGTTGCAAGCAAATCTAGCTTGAACTCAATATTGTGCTCTACCAACCAGTTATACAGTGGGGTTCCCCTGTCGTTATGCACTCTATTACCCCATTCTCTGTGCTTGGAGTTTCCCAGTAATAATGTAATAGTTTTCCTCCGAGCTAAGTCGAAGGCTAGTAAAAAGAGTGTCGAGCTCTGAAATGAAGTTGCGATTGAGGCTTAGATTGTCAGCTGCATAGATCGCGATCACATATAACCGCTTACCACCCTGGAGCGGAATGCGTGCAATACACGTTTCTATTACTTGCAATCTTCGCACTTCACTGCTGTACATGACCTTGTGACAAAGGAATTTCTTTATTAAAAGAGCGACCCCTCCGCCTTGCAGAGATTGGGGCCGGTCTCTTCGAATTACGTGATAATTCTTGTACCAGAGTTTGCGCGTCTGGTTCAGCTTAGTTTCGCTGGCCATAAGCACGTCTGGATTGTGTGATTGCAAAAGGTTACCGAGCGTTAATTTTCGTTCAGTCCTAATCAGTGAATTCACATTCACTGCTAGGATCTTGAGGTTCCTGGCTGCGTGCGCAGCCATTAAGATTGTGTGACGTTAGGCACGGCAAACAAAGTCGAGTAGATGAGGTCTACCCGCGCTGCTTGCTCCTGTAACTGCTTTTGGAGCTGAGTGATCTGCCCCTGGATGGAGAGCAGGACCGCCTTCAGATCCAGCTCAGCTTCGGGTTGCCTGGCCACTGGGACCGGGGCCACCTTCGGCACTGTCTGTTGTACCGGCTGCCTTCCTGATGCCATTTGGGCGAAGGAGACTTCCGGTGTAACAGTGGTAGCTGGAACACGGGGCACTGGTCTCGCTTCTACCATTTTTGTTTTCCTCTTGGCCTCTATGATTTTCCTGAGTTCTTGGACTTTTGGACATCCCCTATAATTTGCAGGGTGCCCATTGGTCTTGCAGATTACGCATGAAAGCCTGCTCCTGTCCTCGACCTTTTCAGTCCCTAAGGGACATTCCCCTTGATTGTGCGTCTTTGCGCATTTGACGCAGCGAGACTCCATGTTGCAGTTCGCCGCGGCATGTCCAAACCGCTGACATCGAGCACATTGAAGTATGTGCTTTGTCTTTTTTAATGTATCCCATTTGACAGTTACAGAACCTTAACGATTGATTCGTTTTAGGCTTTCTATTTTGCTGTCAGGGGTGACCTGAACAAGGAAGAACGGAAGTTTCCTGTTCTCCCTTTTCGTCACCGCAGTGGTGAAGAGCTTAACTCCTATGATCGAGACGTCGTCGCTCTGCGCGTGGCGCAGTTCAGCGAGGATCTCCTCGGGATCTGTATCGGGATCTATGCCCTTGAGGAGCATAGTCTGCAGCTTTTCCCCTTTTCGGGTATAAGAAAAAAACTCGGCCCCCGCCGTAGCTAGCTCTTCTTTTATAGATTGATAGTCCGCTGCTGAAAAGCAGTGTACTGAGAGCCTTAAGGGCCCTTTGTATTTTAAATAAAATGAATTTGACTTAATGGCCAACTTACATAGGACATCCAGATCCTTGGTCGCTATTCCCAAGACTTTGATTGGTGGGCATTTCTCCCTCTTAGGTACTGCCTGCTGCTGCTTCTGCTGCTGTTGTTGTTGGTGTTCCTGTTGCTGCTTTTGCTTCTGTTGTTGTTTCTGGTGCTGTTGTTGTTGTTTCTGCTTATTGACAGCTGGCGAACGTTGTTCCTTAGGCGGCTGTGACTATTGCTGTGTCTGTAGTTGTTGTTGTAGTTTTTGCTGTGCGGCTGCTTCTTTGGCAGCTTTTCGTTCCTTCAGTTTTATTTGGAGATACTTTATGTGGGCATCAAGCTCCTCTCTCTCACTCTGCTTCGTCAGCAGCTCTTCGCGTTCGTCTTCTTATTCGTCATCGGATTCTGATGACGTGAGATCACGTTATCGGTTACGGCTGCCTCCGTAGGAAAATCTCCCCTCACCTTCTGCCGATTCTTGATTTTTTGCTGAGGTCGAAGCTATGTCTGCTGCTGCTGTCGCTCTTGTTCTTGCTGCTATTGCGGTTGGTGTTGCTGCTACTGTTGTTGTAGCTGCTGTAGTTGTTGTAGCTTCTGCAGTTGTTGCAGCTGCTGCGCTTGTTGTTGCTGGTATTCCCTCTCTAATTTTAATGTCACCTGAGGTGACGGTGGAGCGGCGCTTCACAACATTAGGTTGTGGGGGAAGTTTCTTCCTCTTTTTTTCCCCTCCCCGGAGTGCGATGATAGGTAGCCTGATGTACAAGCCTGGTGGTCTGATGCGTCAGGCACCGCTTCATCACTTTTGCCCGCTTTTTGGAGAGCGGACCGCTCTCTCGAAGACATCGGGACTTAGTCACCAATTAATTTTGATTTTTTTTAAAGAGAAAAAACAAACAAGCGAATGCTTTTTGTGGTATTCGAACCCACGACCCGGAGTTTACTGTCACTGCGGTGTAGCACCACTTAAACTAAGCCACACTATTGGCTTGCAAATTAATATCTTTTTACGTACTTATATTAATTCTCGAATTCGCACTAAGCCGAAACACGTCTGATTCGTTTGGAGGTCTGTTAACGACTGTTTCGTGTGCACATCATAGGCATGAAATTTGTTTTGATATGCATAAGCAGTAGACGTGTTTTTACCTAGTCCGATTCATTTCACGAGATTCAAAGTGTAACCAAAAACTTAAAGCTTAAGAGAAGTGCTAGTGCATAAAAGAAACACTAAACCGCATTATCAATTTTGGCTAACTCACTTATTTTAATTCATAATTTTATATATTTCGTGTACTTTGCTTCATTTCAGTATTTGTCATTGTTCTTCATCGCACAACAATGCCCATCGACACAAGACGTGGTCGCTCCCAACAACAAAAACAAGGAACCTCACCGAAAGTCAGCTACTCTCTCACTGTACTCAGTGAACAAAATTCAGCCAACATTGCTGACAAACTCTGGCTTCGAATTGAGAGCAAGCTTGAGAAATAGGCAGAGAACTTCACTCAATTGCTGGATGTGAAGTTAACAAAACTGGAAGATCGACTCAAATCGCAGATCGATAAAACAAAAGAGGTGCTCGAGGCAAAAATCAGTAAGAATTGCCAAGACATCGCGCGGCTGGAGCTTCTCATCGACGAAATAGAGAGAGAGAAAATATGCTCTGATGCAGATATTTTCGGAATACCCGTAAACAATGTCGAAAACCTGAAGACTCTCTTTAATAACATATGCTCCACAATCAGAATTCAGCCGCCTAAGCTGAAGACGATTTTCCGTGCTAAGCAACGCCTCTCCAACACCTCATAACCTAATGATTCTAGCATCATACTTAAGCTGGCAGACAAGCAAGAGAAGCAAAAGTTGATGAGAGCTGTAGCCGATTATCAAAGAGGTAAAAGAAGTCCACTAAGGCTAAACACCATTGGATTTAATTCCACAAGAAGCTTCTACATTAATGACAGCCTGCAGAGAGTGACAGACACAAATTACCAACTGCAGAGAGAAGCTTTGAAACTAAAGCACAGAAGTCTCTTTTCATCCGTCTACACATACAATGGACAAGTTCATGTCTCACTTCGTACGCGAGTCATTAGAAGCGAAACATCTCCGTGGCTAACAGATCAAATTCTTTTCGCGATAAGAAAGAGGGACTTTCTTTTTAGACGATGGAGAAGATTCCGTTGCCCGGAAATGCATAATGCATATAAAAACTGCAGAAACGATGTCACGTTGATGATAAGATCGGCTAAGCTCCGGTATTACAAAACAAAATTCAATAACGACCGATTTTCCAGGTTCTTATGGAAACAGGCTAGCGATATTGGACTGAGCAAAGCAAAGAAAAGGATTAACGATGATGTCATAAATCCTGATAACTTAAATATTCAATTTGATTCTACTATGCCGAGAGCATCCGAAAGGATGTCTTTAACACTTCCCAACAACACTCTAGCAAATGCCTTAGAATTGGTTAGAGTTACACACACAGTCGGTTCCGCGGTGTTCTCGATCAAGTCGAAGTGCGTTGGCCTCGATAATATTCACCCAGACTTAATTAAAGTACTGCTTCCAATAACACTCATATTATTAACACAATAATCATGACATCAACTTACCCAATACAATGGAAAAAAGCTAAAATAATCCCTATACCCAAAAGAACCAATCCACCTGAATACAGACCCATTGCTATTCTTCCGTTTTTGTCAAAAGTGTTTGAATATGTTGTTAGTACAGACAAAAGTTATCTAGAGCAACACAATCTCTTAAGTCCATTACAGGTTTTCGGAAAGGACATAGCTGTGTCACGGCGTGACTTCTCGAAAGCATTCGACAGTGTTGACCCAACTATACTCTGTCACAAGCTGTCCACGCAATTCAATTTTTGTAATCCAACTAATAAATTAACTTGCTCGTATCTTACTAACCGAGTCCAAGCCGTTTGCCATAATTCCAGACTTTCGTCTTTTTGTGATGTACATTGTGGAGTCCCTCAAGGTTCTGTTCTCGGTCCATTGTTATTCTCAATATTTATAAATGACCTTCCAACGGTGTTGTCCTACTGTAACTTCCATATCTATGCAGACGATGTTCAAATCTACCTAAGCTTCCCACTAGGTATGGTTGAAGATTCAGTTGCAAAAATAAATGAGGACCTGAGCTCTATAGCAAATTGGGCTACCTACAACTGTCTAATGCTCAATCCTGACAAAACAAAAGCAATCCCGATCTCGAAACAATCCCCTTCTCTATCCAATTTCCCGCCAATAGAACTCAACTTCACGGTAATAGAATATGTTACATGTGTAAAAAACCTTGGAATAGTGTTGAATAGTGAATTGACATGGACTGACCACATCGACAGCTTAGTTTCCAAGATATATACCTCCCTAAGAGGCCTATCTATCAGCAAATATATTCTCCCTCTCAATGTGAAACTTAAACTTGCCAGAGCACTCATAGCGCCAATATTGACATATGCATCCGAATTGTTCGCTGAATGTGATTATTCTTCTTCCCAAAAGTTGACAAGAGCAATCAATGCCACTACAAGGTATGTTTTTAGGTATGAATATGTCTCTCCTAGGTTGCGAATTAGAAGCATTGTTAAGCTACAGATCGTGTATATTACTCTTCAAATTATTCACAAGAAACAGCCAAACTATCTTTTTGAAAAGATCACTTTCGATCGATCGAGTCGTAACATTGCCTTAAGGCCCTCCATTCATACTTGTTTAATGTCACGCAAGAACTTCTTCATTCATGCCGTCCATCTCTGGAATCACCTACCTTCACAGGTACGGTCAAAGACCGAGTACAGACAATTATGTAACGCTTGTTTCTCCCATTTCTCTCATCCGAACTCAAATAATTCCCCAAAATGTCTGTTTTTGTTCTTTTTTGTATGCATTTGTGCGCAGTCATTTAAAATAATTTTTGCAAACATACACTTTTCCATCATTGTACATAACTGAATTTTTTGGATTCTACTTTGAACGTTCAATTTCTGTATACGGGCTAAAAGAAGCGTGTGACTGGGTCAGGTTAAACCTGATGCATGCCCGAAAAACACTTTATTCAGTGCAGGGTCAGCAGGTTAGGAGTAAGAACATTTCTTAAGTTAGTTAAGCTAGTTTTAAGCATTTTTGTCTACCATGTAAGTTAATGAATTCAAAATAAAACAAAAATGAATGGAAAAAAAAAATAGGCACACACTAGGTGCACATATCTTATTATATATTTGCATTGATTGTGAACCAGATTAATCCACTATTCTTTCCGAAATTGTCTACAGTATGAAGTCTCTTTTAACGTTTAATACGCTTGTTGGTTGATATTTTTCTGTTTTCTATGTCCTTACATTTTTAAGAGGCTTGATAATTTGCGCGTGCTCAATGGGCTATTAATACCCTCACTTGTTCGGGATCACAACACAGCACGGAGGAGAGAGAGGAGGTACCTGTGCACATTGGTCTTAAATATCTGCGGATTGTAGTCTATGGGAAATATTGAGCTGAGAAGAGCATTCCATATTCGTGTGATGCGGCTAAAAAACGAGTCTCTAAATTTCACTGTGCGTCCGAAAGTAGGATTAAGGGTAAACTGATGTGCATTCCTAGCGAGACGTGTATTGCGGGTGAATTCAAGGAAAGGGAAAATGCAGTTGGCTAGCTCACTTGGGCATCGTTTGTTAAAATAATGTCCAGGCGAGTCTAATGAACCCGTGATATCGTTGTCTCCTATAAGTTTTATCGACCGCTTTTGGATTCTATCTAGTAGGTGCAGGGTGGTCTTGGGGCACCAGGCCAGATATGAGCGTTGTAATCAAGCTAAGGGCGAATATACGACTTATAAATTAAAGCCAAATCAGAGTGGTGAAATATTTCTTGCATCGATTAAGGAAACCTAGACATTTCGCAGCATTTTTGGCGACCTCGAATATGTGATCGTTCCAACTAAGTGTTGTGTTGATGTACATACTGAAGTTGGAAAATTTTCCGGTTTCGTCGATACAAGTGCCATTCATGGATAATGGCTGATTATCAGGGGATAGCTTTAGAGACAGCATTGAGTTTTGGAAGCATTAAACTCCACTCTGTTGTTCGGAATTCAATGTGCTTGACATACGCTGCCGTTCCAATACTATGTCCGCAGGGCAGGCTCGTGAATTTCGGAACGAATATGTAAAGCTGAGGATGCTGGCATCAGCGAAGGAGTGGATTGGATTAGAAGTAGCTAGCTGACTGACAGGAGGTCATTTATAAAAATGGGAAAAGTGTCGAAGACAGAATAGAGGCTTGGGGGACACTAGCATTTCTTTCGCGGATATCAGAATGTTCGAAAAGTAGTTTCTAATCCATAGAAGCGCGGATTCATTAACACCATAAGCACACATTTTCGACAAAAGAGCTTGATGCCAAACTCTGTCAAATGCTTTAGAAATATCTAGCCTTAACTGTCTTGCTTTCGCCTTTATTGTGCAAAGATGGGTTCCACTTTTCGGTGTGATAAGCTATCAAATCACCAGTGAACCTGTTGCTGCGGAAGCCATACTGTCGGTCATTAAGAAGCTTCCCCTATTCAAGATATTTCATGAGCTGACGATTTATCAGCGTTCCCATGACCTTAGAAAGAAGGGACGTAAGTGCTATGGGTCGGTACGAGGTGGGTGAAGAAGAGTCGACCTTTTTAGGGATGTCCTGGACAAATGCTTTTTTCCATCCTCTCGGAAGGAGACCTGAAAAATAGGATAGATGTAAAACTTTACGCAGTGGTTTTGCCAGCGATGAAGAACACTCCTTCAGAAGTATTGGGGGAATACCATCCGGGCCAGCGGATTTGTGCACGTCGAGATCTTTAAGTACTCTTGCAACTGAACGAGTGCGGAAGTGAATATGTCCCATGGTAAAACCAACGCTCTCCAGTACAGGTGGGGACAAATTACTATCTGGCAGTATTGAGCTGGCGCCGCAAACAGATTGGCTTTGTCTAAAGAGCTGACAGCTGAAATGTCATTGTAAATGAGCGTGGGAATTGAGGACGGAGCGCTATTCTTTATGTTTTTGACAAATGACCAAAAGTTTTTGCTAACCTTGGAACTTGTAGCACTTCTTTCCTCAACTTTTGTTCATGGGAGAATTTCGCACGTAGGATTATTGCATTGCAGTCATTTCTGACCCGTCTAAACTTATTCCGGTTTTCCTCTGTAGGAAAGGCAATTCTCTCATTATGATAGCATTTTTGCAGCTCGAGACATACCATGCATTTGGTCTGGGTTTGATAGTTTGATAGTTTAGTTTATTTCCGTATAAAAAGTTTACATTTGATTTAGCTTATCGCACAATATATATTACAGAGATGTGATGAATAATGTATCTTTCTTCTGAAAAGCGTTTATATTTATATTTTAAGTCTTATATTTTTGATGGAAACTGTTGAAAATTGAAGGAAAATACGAGAAAAACCTTCAATAAGAGAGAAAAGAAAAATATACATATGTATATGTATATTCATATAAATATATTTTTATATACGTAAATAAAAAAATGGTATATAAATAAACAAATAAACGAATAAATAAATAAATAAATTAATACATATATATGTATATATATAAATAACTAAAACAAAAATGCACAATGACAACAATATACATAAAAAAAAATAAAGAAAATATATATGTATGTCTTAATTATTGATACACAAGTCATTAATTAAGGGATTATCGGTCAAAGCGCATGAGTTTATAAATTTATTTGTTAATTTTAATATTCGTGTAGTGATTGGGTCAACACCCGCCCTTTCATGCAGTCTTGAAGTAGGGAAATCATAAGGTATATTTAACATTATTTTAAGGACTTTGTTCTGAGCCACTTGTAATTTCCTAATGTGGCACTGTGCGGATTTTCCCCATACCGGGCATCCATACAAAAGTATAGCTTGGAATATGACCTTAAATATTATGCTTTTGTTTGATATAGATAATAACGATCTCCTATTGATAAATGGATATAGAACTGTCGTTGCAATTTTCACCTTATTTACGGTTTGTGTGATGTGCTCACGAAAGGTTAATTTAGAGTCTAGATATACACCCAAGTACTTTACGCAGTTTCGCCATTGTATATCATATCCATTTACCTGCAAGCTACTGGAAGGGAGAAAACAAGCTTTCCTTTTTCGGCTGAAAAAGATTGCTTGCAATTTGTCTTCGTTGACTTTAATTTTCCATTTATTGCAGTAGCTAAGTACAATTTCTATCGCAATCTTAAGATTGGTCTCAATAACCAGACCAAGCTCGTGCGACGAAACAAATAGCTGTGTCATCAGCATAAATCGCTGTTTCACATTGAGGTATCTTTGGAAAATCAGATGTTTACAGGATATACAATATGGGGACCAAAACAGAACCTTGCGGTACTCCGGTATTGTAAAAAACTATGTTAGAAACACCATTGTTAAGATGCACTTGAAAACATCGATTTGACAAAAAACTTGAGACAATATTACATAGGTAAGATGGAAATTTTAGGTTAATCATTTTGTATACTAGACCGTAATGCACAACACTATCGAAAGCCTTTTCAACGTCAAGTAGAACCATGCCACTTGATTTTCCGCTTGTTCGATTTCTTTTTACATAATCACAGATTCTCTTGACTTGATGTGACGTACTGTGATAAGGTTTAAAGCTTGACACACTTCACTCTATGCGGAATGAAGGATCTCATGCCCAGCAGAAGAATGTTTGTGATCATATCAGCAGCCGCATCAACCTCACTATCGAGGAAGCATAGTGACCAGTTAAAATTCCTAAAGAAGTTGCTGAGTCCGCTCCAATTGGGTTTCTCGTAAAGCCAAGCTGTTCTTTTCGGAATTTGTTCTCTAACTGTTTGTGGTGACAACGAGAAATAAGCTGATACGACACAGTAGTCTGACGAGCCTAGAGTCGAAGATATGATATATATACAGAATATTTGTCAGGGTGAGAGGTGAGATATAGCTCCATTGTTAGCGGAATGTGAGAGGGTACAATGTCAGGTATTCGTGTGGGCTCATTTACAAGCTGAGTCAGATTGTTTACCTCAGCAAAGATTTCAACGTACCTTCCTTCGGGTGTTGTCTGGCCTGAATGTCGAAGCCAATTAAAATTGTGTACATTGAAATCACCCGCAATGGCAATTTCAGTGTGAGGATACAGGGAAACAATTCTTCAGATAGAATCGGATAAATTTTGTGTGTTAAAGTGTTGAAATTTCAAGTGCTATCCAAATTTAAACTTCCATAAATATAGCAGTGGTGGATTAAATGCTTACGGACATGGAATTTTAACCACAGAATATTAAATTCCGGATTGGAACAGAGGACATATTGTGGTTGAAGTTGATAAGCTACATCACTACGCGCGTAGATGGTGAGACCGTGGTGTATAAAGAAAAGCGGCACTAAGCTATGTCCATGCAAGATCAAATCCGATAATTCGGTATTTTCACCTACCTGTGTTTCACTTAGCGCAAAGACGACTGGTTTATAACGCAAACATTGCTCACATCAAGTCTTAAGCTTGTCATAGATTATAAAGCGGAGATTCCGAAAAAAAACAAATCCCGACCGTGTTAGGCAAGGCTAAAATCAGAAGTTTAAATTTTAAAATTAGCTTTGCATGAGCGTTGTATGTCCACCAAAAAATTCACACTTCTAAATCCGCTACGTCAGATGCTACGCACTCTCAGTCGCCTCAACCCGTCTTATAAAATCAAACGGGAGTTGCGACCGAAAATGCGCAGCAGTGACTTTTGATGGATTTTTTGTACAGTAACAAACTAATTTATCTTTGCTTGAGTGTTTTGTTTAACAAATATTCAATATCGTCGTTGTCTCAACCACTTGATAAAAGGAAAATACTCTTGCTTAATGCTTTAGTTTTGTTTGGGTGCAAATTGCAACGCGTTTTCGAAAAAATCGAAAAAACATCCGATAAATATCCCATTCCCAAGAAACCCAAAAGTGTCAGTTAACCCACTAAAAATGACACATAACATTAATTCTGGCAATGAAATTCATTCGGAAATGTAAGGGCAGTAACATTCCTTCGCACAAAAAATTCTAATGTGCATTTTTCACGATGCAATGAGCTATACGAATGGGGTTGCTGTTGAGGTTGGATTAGATATAGCTTTTACTTGTTTTGAAACCTTCCGGAAAAGTGCGGCTTCGCTTGACAGCGGCTTTTCCTTAGGAAGTTTAATTTTTTATTTTTTTTGAAAGCTTAATCAGTGCATACAGTTTTACAAGTTCGTCATATAAAAGTTAGAGCTAGAACACTATTGTTCATTCTACTACAATATTATTATATAGACTGCCAGAAAAGAAAAAAAGAACTAATAATAATATTAACAATTGTGGGAAAATGCAGTCTCATACTAAACCCAACGACGTTTAAGGAAGTTTTATTAATACTTAGTAAAATAGAATGAAATAAAATAAAACGGTTTTTACGCGTCACAACGCAGTTTGAAAAACAAAACGAAAATTTCAAACATTTTCCTGCGCATTGCACGCATTTAAAAAAAACGCTAAAGTATCCCACGGTGCCCTGCGCTTTGCTAAGAATTTAAAATAAAAAAAATTAAAAATAAATGTGGGTGACAAAGCCTTTTCTATGCAATTCACAAGGTTGCCAAAGACATCACTGCTCTATATTTAACTATTTACGAGTCTATAGAGGGCATATAGGCAAACATTCATTTTCATATGCATATATACCATATATATGGATATATGTAGATAAAACAATAAAGTTATTACGTACCGCCTTTACTAGCTGTTGCTACCGGGCTTATTTCTGGCAAATATTGGCATTTTCAAGTTTCTTGTACATAAAAACGTAAATGCGCTAAATCTCACAAAAAGTTAAATTGTATGGCAATCTGACTAAGGCAATAACAATGCATAAAATACACAAAATGTCGCTATTAACGCTACGGTGGAAAATAACCGTAATATAAGCCAGGAATATAATGACAAAAAGTATTCTTTTAATACGCATATTTTATTGCAAAAGTTGATCTAAAACGAATATCAGCTTATACTGTTACATAACTGACCACTTTGGTCATAAGTCGTAGATTGATGGTTGATTTGATTTCATTTCAACAAGATAGCATTCCGAATCGCTACCGACTTGCCAAAAACCACCCCATTTTTTATGTGTGTTATAAAATGATATTACGGAAACATGTTCACAGCATATTTCATAAGAATTTTTTTAAGGAAATGTGCCTGTAATTAAGTTGTCTTTAATGTATGAGCCACATGAAATCGAAATAATGAAACACGTTTCAATGTTAAATGTGCTTATGAATAGGGTGTAGTCAACAGAAACACACTATTTCAAGTGTGTTAGTAATATATGTTTCGCGGACTTTACGGGTAGTTTTTTTTCAATTATAAAATAAAACATATGCACACGACCTGAGACAACTCATATCAAAATAGCATCCTCAAATGTTGTTCCGCGCTTAGCCAGCAGCGGGGAAGACATAGCCTTAATTCAAGAACCCTAGGTTGTGGTTAAACAGGTAAAAGGCCTCCGGAAATCAAAATACAAACTGATTTACGCAAGAATCACTGAAAACCCATCATATGTATTTTTCCATCCAAGACTTTACGGCGGAGAGCTTAAAGCTAGGGCAGAGTACATATTGGATTGTCTCTTACAACGCTGCCCTCGATGGAGACGACTTTGGAATTATCGCAGAGCTTGCGCTCCCCAAAATAGCTACCCTAATAACTGACTGTGACTCAAAATTGCAACAATTTCGATGAGGAACCACGAATAAGGAAATTTGAGACTCACATCGTTGGAAGGTCTCAGCCTCAATCTGAGGCCCGTAAGCCTCGTAAAAAACACACTACTGACCAAAAAAAAAAAAAAAACAGTCCCAGAACGTCGTCCTCAAGTCATTGTACAGTAATGGCAAATTCATTCTCAAAGAGATTACGAAGAACGAAGCGGCCGGTATTCTCCACGAAAGACACCTCGAGGACAAAAACAAAGTCAAAGCCTGAGAAATTGCTGCCTTCCATCGCTGACAGTCCTGGACACGCTGCTGATAGTCATCAAGACCAAGCTGTCTTATAGCACGATGACTTGATATCTATACCGTAGGCTCAGTCTTCCTCTCCTTCTCGAACCAATAGGCTCAGATTCGAAGACCCTCTCTGCTAGAGCGTTTGTATCAATGCGCTTGATGTGGCCGAGCCAGTGTAGTGGACGGATTTTTGCCTTCCGGGCTACATCCACATCCTGGTACAGCTGGTAGAGTTCGCGCTTGTGTTTTCTCCTCTATTCGCCTTCCTCGTAGACGGGACCAAATATTCGACGTAGAATTTTCAGTTGTGCAGTTTTGCTTATCGTCCAGTTTTCAGTTCCATAAAGCAGGAATGGCAAAATAAGAAATTTGTATAGATTAGATTTTGGTCCTTCGAGCCATTAGTTTTTCCCCAGTTGTTTCTACCTTTCCACAGTGATGTCGCTTGCGGAGTGTAAGTTTGCCATTTTGAAGTACAAATCTGTAATTGTGGAATACGAGAAGCACCTCGAGGATATCAAGAAATAGCTCCAGTTTGCAAGGTGGCTACTGATTCGTCTGTAAACAACCCACTGAACCGATCTTTACGGATGTGACGAGAGACCACCTGCAACTGACGTCAACAGGTACAGCCATAACAGCGGAGTGATTCAACGTCGGGGCTTAACAATCCGAGATGATCAAGGTTGCTTTGTTTCGATACCTCGCAGATCGTCAGAGATTATAGGACGATTAATGCGTCGAACAGTTCTCTAAGGATTTCCTTAGTCATTCCTGCTAAGGATATCCCAAGGAAACACAGGACTCGCATTTGGCTACCCAAGATGAATATTGAAGGCCGAAAGCTGCTTCAATGCTTGAGTTATGTATTATGCATGGATTTTATTTATTTCTTATTTTTCTTACAGAATCATAATAGACAGTATCATAATCTTCCCATTATATCGCTTAGTTTCTGATAAAGAGAAATTGCATTGTTTTCGTTAATCACTATTTCCCAATTTGTTTCGGCAATAAATTTGTCTACTCTTACGTTACATATGATAGACAGCAGCGTTTCTCAATTTCAATTAATTGCTGCAATTGCAATTATCACAGACTTGATTCGGCAACCTGTAGCATTAGTTAAGATGTAATCAATTACATTCTTTTAACCCAGTGACGCCAGCATCTCTAAATACAAACATACTCTAATATTAATATTATAAAATTAATCCCAACTAATACAATATTCTTTAATACTTTTACTTTGCGGGTTATGTTGCTTAAAGTCCTTCTTCTTCGTACGTAAAGATCTTATAATAGAGCTCATGAAACAATAAGTATTTTTGTCTAAGAAATGGAATAAATTGGTTTTTACGATCTGAGTAAAAGATGGTTAATTTGCGCGCCACGCAGTTGCACTTCCGCTTCCTACTTCTAGAACTGCGACTAGGAGGGGAAATCCAGTTTCTGCTAAGACTAGCACCTGGTCCAAAATAAGTCGAGAAACAAGCGTACCAAAACCAGGACCACACACACTTAACTTGCAAGTTGACAATTTATTAAAAATAAGTTCTTAAGACTATCTTAACTAAAAATGTAAACCAAAAGAAAATTCAATATTATAAATCTTGTTTTAAACTTAACCTACTCTATTTAATTATACAAATTCCAAATCAAAAAGAAAATATAGGAAAACTTTCGAACACTTACGAAGGACGGTACACAGCGAAAAAAAAAATGGTATCGACGAACAACAACACCCACGTTCAGCCAGTTTTGAACTTGCGTGGTCGGAGATCTTACCATGCCCGTTAATTCCACGCCCGCCTAGACAATTCGACCAGCGATCGTTACGAAATCGGAGTAGCACAAAGGGATATAGACATGCATACATAAGCTTATCGCAAGCAAAGAATCACAATAATCATAAAAAAAAAATTAAGAACTGTGTTTCAAAAAGTAACACAATTCCAAAAGGGAAAAATAAAATAATAAGAAACATGAATGGCATGAAAAAAGTCACCTGTCAGTTTCCTGACCTAGTCGTTCAGCGTTATCTCTCAACTTCTGCGTCGGATTAATTACCATCAACATAACTTCGTCTTTTTTTCATTTATTTTTCTTTTCCTTTTTTGTGATATTGTTAATTAATTAATTTCTTTATTCTTTTTTTTTTTTTGGTATACTATATGCTTCTTACTTTTCGTATTCTGGGCTAACACTTCCCTATGTGAAAATAGAAGCGTACAAATTCACGCACTCTACCACTTTCGTTTTTGGTGCTACACTTCTTACATATTTTTTTATTATTTCGAATCTTTCTTTTTTTGGCTTTTCTATTTTTTTATTCTGGCCAACCTACACTTTATTTTTAGTTTTGTTTTATTTTAATTGCACTTTTGCACAGCATCTAGGTTATAAGCGCTGAGCTTCTGTCCACGCGTTGCACGATCGACATGTGCCACCATTCCCCTATTGGCCGCAGGTAATATACCAATATACAAAATGTTTGAAAATAAAAAAAGGATATATATGTACGGTAAACGTCCTTCGTGCGAATAAAATTTTACACAGAATCAACTCACGTGTGCTTCTTCTACCTTTAACATGACCCCACAGTAGAACACCGAATGTCATCGAAAATATTTTAACATATATATATATATATACTTTTAAAACAGTAAAGTGTTTATTTAACTGTAATCATAATTTAATGCCAAAACGCAGTTAAAATAAAATAGACATTTAGACCCTATCTACCGAACTACCGAAAGAAATCGAGATGAAGCCTCCGCCAGTACCACCACAACCAAATCCAGCAACAGAACCAGATCCACCACCACAATACACAATACAAATACCTGCTGCAGAGCTGATAAGAGGAACAGCTAGAATAAGGGAGTTCAAAGGAATGGATGCCCACAAACTTACATCGTTTATTCGTGAATTGGAACTGTTCTTAGCACTATTCCAAGGAGATCAAGGCCTCTACAATTTTATATTGCAAAGAAGTGTTATAAATAAAATTCAAGGAGATGCTGCACAATCCATCCGTACTCTTGGGACTAATCCAACGTGGGAGCAAATAAAAACATAGTTAACCAGAAACTTTCTAGTAAGAGAAACAAATAATAATGTGAGTGATTATTTTAATGAACTGAAAGATATATTAGATAAGCTCAATTTCAAGTACGAATGTGCTAAGCAGAAGCCAGTAGAATTCTGACCTCCAGTAAATTAATCAATAGTGTTGAAAACATTTACTTATGGTCTAGATCCAAGTTTAGCCAGTATAATTTAAAGCAGAAATATTAGTAATCTCCGAGAAACCTTCTTTACTTTGGAAGAAAACGGGATGATGAGGCAAAATAGATCTAACAGAAATATAAATCATTACACTCAAAATAAAAGAGGTGACAACTATAGTACAAATGGCAGCGGTACATCTATAATCAAATTCAAAATCGTAAAAGAAACTACGATCAGGTTAGACAAACCTATACCGAAAACTTTAATGGAATTTCAAAGCAGTTACTTTTAGTGATCAGAATCTTAATTGAAATTCAAGACAGTATAGAAATAACAACTGTAACTATAATTCAACACAGTTTAGTAATCGAAATAGAGTAGAGCCGATGAAAGTAGAAGAAGCTTGTTTTTGTATGCACCAAATTTTGCTGTATTGTCTATTCTTTCTTTTCTATTGTAAAGTCATTATTTCGGTTCTATTCTTTATTACCTCTCTTTCGCTCTCTCTCAGTATCACTAATACCATAAGCATAAATAGTCTGTATTCGATCCCGAACCATGAACAACAGAGATGATCAAACTCATAGCAGCATGAATGATAAAACAAAATTATTAATAAATGTTTTATGCAAAAGCCACGATGGTCTGCATGTATGTCACATAAACCCTCAAAGCCTTGTGAATAAGTTCGACGAATTCAAAGTAATATTCGAAAACAGCTTGATCGACATTATATGTGTTTCCGAGACATGGTTCGATCCTGGAGTGAGCGACTTAGCTTTCTCTCTTAAGGGTTTTAAGCTCTACCGTGCTGACCGCTGTCTTAGGATTGGTGGAGGCGTTGCTATGTACATTCGGAACAATATAAAATCGAAACACATTCTTAGCTCCAATGAAACACACGCAAGTCAATTTTATTTCTTAGAAATCCTAAACGGTGAATTTAAGACAGTCGTTGGAACTCTATACACGCCCCCGGATGTTGCGCACTCCAATCATATCTGTGATATAATTGAAGAGATTTCTTCGCTAACACCAAACATTATTATTTGTGGAGATCTTAATATGAACCTTCTCGGCATGTCACAAAACTCTCTTTTCAGTAGATCAATACGGTGTCTCAACTTAAAGTTCCTTAACACAATTGAACCCACCCACTTTAAGCCCAACAGCTCGCCATCGCTGCCAGATGTCTTCTTAACCAATGATCTAAGCTTAGTCAAATCGTATAGTCAGTTATCTGTGACAGTATTTTTATACCATGATCTTGTTTTTGCTACTTTTGACATTTGTGTGCCAAGAAATTGCCCACAGTCTATGTTCTATCGCGATTTTCGTAGTGTCAACGTTAGTAATTTATTTTCGGATTGTTGTAATCTTGAGTGGGAAAGTCTCTATACGTCGAGTGACGTTAACAAACAAGTTGAGTTAATCAACAACAATATCAAGTATCTCTATGAAAAACATGTTCCACGTCGTACTAGTGTTGTCAGGAGTGAAACATGTCCGTGGTTAACCAACAGAATCCTCCTCGCGATCAGAAAGAGAGACTTTCTGTTCCGACGATGGAGACGATTTCGTTGCACGGAAATGCATACGGAATACAAAGCTTTCAGGAACCATGTAACCTTGATGATAAGGTCGGCTAAAAGTAATTACTATGCAGAAAAGTTTAACTGCGACCGATCATCTAGGTTTTTGTGGAAGCAAGTGCGAGATATTGGACTCGCGAAAATTCATAAGCAACCAAACGATGATGATATTGACCCTGACGAATTAAACATTCGATTCACATCTGTCCCCTCTGTATCAAATCCCAATGTGACATTACCCTTAGTAAACAACACTCAAGATACTGGGTATGAAGTAGGAAGAGTGGATAAGTACTCAGTCGGTGGTGCAATATTCTCCATAAAGACAAAGTCTGTCGGACTGGATAATATTCATCCCGACTTTATCAAAATCTTGACTCCGATGATACTGTCATATATCACGCA
The DNA here is from genome assembly GCA_916610145.1 of Eristalis arbustorum. Lineage (NCBI taxonomy): Eukaryota > Metazoa > Arthropoda > Insecta > Diptera > Syrphidae > Eristalis > Eristalis arbustorum. Next base: position 70,518,020 of record OU744316.1, read on the forward strand.
TATTTTCAATACAGTAATCATGACGTCGACTTATCCAACTCTATGGAAATAAGCAAAGATTATCCCGGTTCCAAATATAGCTATCCTTCCATTTTTGTCAAAAGTGTTCGAACGTATCTTGAGTAGAGGCATTAAAGATCACATTAAGGAGCACAATCTTTTAAGTCCTATGCAATCAGGATTCCGTAAAGGACATAGCTGTGTTACAGCCTTGTTAAATGTAACCGATGACATACGAAAAGCCATTGACGAAGATCAAACAACCTTATTAGCCTTACTTGACTTTTCGAAAGCATTCGACAGTGTATACCCGTCCATATTATGTCACAAACTGTCCACCCAATTCAACATATGTGGTCCTACTAATAAATTAATATTCTCGTACCTAACTAACCGTACTCAAGCTGTTTTATATAACTCACAACTGTTGTCCTTATGTGGCATCTCCAATGGAGTACCCCAAGGTTCTATTCTCGGCCCGTTATTATTCTCAATGTTCATTAATGACCTTCCTAGCGTGTTGTCTTATTGCAAATTTCATATATATGCAGATGATGTTCAAATCTACCATAGTTTTCCTCTTGGTATGATTGTTCAGTTCATCAGTTGCTAAATTAAACGAGGATATGTGCTCGATTACGAGGTGGGCTTAAGAAAATGCTCTCAAGCTCAATCCTTACAAAACCAAAGTCATACCATTCTCAAAACATCATCCCCCTCTTTCAAACTTCCCCCCCATTGAATTAAACTCGTATATCGTCGAATATGTAACCTGTGTTAAAAACCTTGGTATAATGTGTAATAGTGAACTAACTTGGACTGACCATATAGACAGTATAGTGTCGAAGGTGTATGCGTCCCTTAGAGGTTTGTCAATTAGCAAATTTATACTACCTATCAGTGTCAAACTAAAACTTGCCAAAGCACTCATAGTGCCTTTATTAACGTATGGGTGTGAGTTGTTCGCAGACTGTGATAACTGCTCAATGCAAAAATTGGTAAAAGCAATCAACGCGACTGCACGGTATGTTTTTAACCTTCAAAGATTTGATCATGTCTCGGAACAACGTCGCAATCTCCTAGGATGTGAATTAGACGCATTTTTAAAATACAGATCATGCATACAACTCTTTAAAATAATTCATTGGAAGCAGCCTGACTACCTTTATGAGAAACTAACCTTCTGTCGCTCGAGTCGTAATATTACGTTGAAACCTTCTGTGCATGTTTAACATCCCGTAGACATTTCTTCATTCTTGCTGTACATCTGTGGAATCATCTACCCCACAGGTACGGTCTAAGAACGAATACAGACAATTAAGCTCAGCTTGATTTTCTCACCTCTCAAATATGAACTGAAATAATCTCCAAAATGAAATTTTTAACTTATTTGGTCGCAATTAAAGTAAATTCTAATATAGTAAGCTTGAATAAATTAATCTTGAATTACTTAATTTTAATCTTAAAATATGAGAATGTAGGTCATTTACAGAGGTAAGTTTACAGTTACCGCCTCAATAGTTGATTCAGAAATAATAACAGAGCTGCCTTTAGAATTTAATGAAAAGAAATGAATGAGTTGTAAGCTAACAACTTTCAAGAACAAAGAATTCGATGGACTCATCGGACTAAATTTGATAAGCCACTACAAGCAAAAGTTACTTAGATGAGGAAATTTTGGAAGTCAGTGGAAGTAAAATAAAGTTGTACAATTCATATCCTCATATGGAGAACGAAATCCATTTACTAGAATATTCGAAAGTAGATGTATTTAAAATTCTTCAACGTACATACATGAATATCGAAGAAAAGGAAAAATTGAAATGCATTTTAAAAAATAATAGTGATTTGTTTTTCCAAGAAGGTCAAAAGCTTTCCCATGCTCATGAGATAAGACACGAAATCGTAACAAAATGTAGTAATCCCATTTATTCAAAAACTTGTAGGTACCCCCAAATCCATGAGCAGGATATAAGTAGACAAATTAAGGAAATGCTAGAGCAACAAATTATTAAAATCGGATAATTCTGGGATAAAGAAGTGAAAAATTGTCATTGATTACCGTAAACTGAACGAAGTTACGGTTGACGATAAGTTCCCGATCCCAAACATGGATGGCTCAATATTTTACAACTCTTGACTTAGCCAAAGGCTTTCATCAGGTACTAATCAAAGAAGAGGATCGAAAGAAAACAGCATTTTCTTCCCCATTAGGGCACTATGAATTCATTGGAATGCCTTTCGGGCTTAAAAATGCTCCGGCTACCTTTCAGCGTCTGATGAATTCAGTCCTAAGAGAGTACATTAATAAAATCTGTGTAATATATATGGACGATATACTAATATTCAGTACAAACATTGATGCACATGCTGAAAACATAAAGAATGTTCTTAATAAACTCAGGATACACAATCTCAAAATACAAATAGACAAATGCACATTTTTTGACAGAGAAATGGAATATTTAGGTCATATTTTGAACACTGAGGGAGTCAAACCTAATACGAGCAAGATTTCATCATTCAATAAGAACGATTCGACTTACATAGATGCCTTTGAGAAACTAAAAAGACTTTTAACCGAAACATCAGTTCTCAGGTACCCAGATTTTAACAAAAAGTTTAGGTTAGTTACCGATGCTAGTGATTACGCTTTAGGTGCTGTTTTGTCTCAAGACGAACACCCAATCTTTTATGCTAAAAACTTTAAATACTCATGAAAGGAATTACTCAGCGTAAGAGAAAGGGTTATTAGGAATCGTATGGGCTGTAAATTACTTTCGGCAGTATATTTACTGAAGAAAGATGGAAAATGGTTTTATGACGGATATATTTAGAAGGTTTTTTAAATAGGGTAAAGTAGGTACATATTCCGAGCTTACGGAGCACGAGTACAATTTGGTTCAGTTGAAACTAATAGAGCTATTTCACACAAGTATTAAATTCGTAAAATGTTCCTATAATGCTAAAGATACAACAGACGAAGATGAAGCCTTAAAACAAATTCATAAGTACCATAGATTTATGCAGGCAAGCACTAATGAGAATGAACATACACATAAAAAACTTTAAACTGTTAATAGAAAAATATATTAATAACTGTGATGTATGCAATCGTTCTAAATATGACAGAAAATCAATCAAACCCAAATACTATATCACCGAAACTCCGCAAAATGTAATGTGTGATCTACCTACACTAATTTAAAACATAAATTTATTACTTTAATTTTTTTTTATATTTTTTTTACTTATTATAGTGGCACAAGTGTGGCCCGTGGCGTTGTGGGTATGTGCGTCGACCCCAACCTCGATGTCGTAGGTTCGATTCCAGCTCTGATCGACAAAAATAATTTTCACGACCCCACCTCTTTCGAGTCACTGACAATGCTTAAAGAGTATTTCCTGTCTAGAAAAATATTATTATTATAGTGGCACAAATTTCACAATGTGTTGCATACATTTTGTTGGGCAGAGAGCAGAGACTTGGCTTGCATCACCTTACTACTAAAATATTCATACAATCTGTATATAATGTATCACAGACAATTTGATTTAAGTCTGAAGGAAAAGCTACTTAAAAAACCTTCATGGCAACAAGAATTCCTAATTCCTTTGGATGGAAGAGAGAAGTGGTTGGTCTGGCTAGAATGTTTTAGAAAACACAAAAATGGTTGACAAAAAAAATTAAAATGTGGATAAATACGATAAAAAGATATATAGATAATTTATAAATAATAACAAATAGGCACTAGAAGTAAATAAATATATAAATAAATAAATAAATAAGTAAAGAAGTAAATAACGGCAAATAGGAATAGGCAAAATTTGACTAAAAGAGGATTAGAAGGTTATGTTGAAAATTATCGGGCAGTGAAATTCAGCAAATACTTATAAAATTAGAAGAAAATTTAAACACCATAAATAACGAAGACGGAAGTTGTTATTGCCAAATTATATGTTAGAACAGATTTTAAATTGATTACACCGCTACCCGATAAAAATAATATTGAAATAGATGAAAGTATCGAATATATAATAAATGACTCTATTTTAACTTATAAAGACGATACTTTCTTGAAACATTTAAAACTTAGTACGAATTGTGTTTTCAAGAATAATTGTCTATACCGTGTTGTAACAAAACAAAAGTTGAAGTAATTGATGATGAAACCATTTTAGTAAAAAATGCATTTAAGGAAAGGTTTCTCCACTTGGGTGCTCCACCTTAAACATGGGCGTCCTCTGTTGCGTTGCCCGACAGGTTCGGATTCGAAGATTCTTCGTGCCGGAGCTTTGGTGTCCATCCGCTCTACATGACCTAGCCACCGTAGTCGTTGGATCCGTAGACGCATAACTAGGCTCATGTCTATGTACAGCCCGTACATATCGTGGTTGAATCTTCTCCTCCAGAACCCGTCAACACAAACAGGACCAAAGATCGCACGTAGAACCTTTCTCTCAAATTGACCAAGGACTTCTTCATCCTCTTTCGAGATTGTCCATGCCTCCTCGCCGTATAGCAGGACTGGGAAGATCAGTGTCTTGTATGAAGTCAACTTGGTTTTTCGAGAGAGGGCTCTATTACTTAATTGCCTCGTCAGCTCAAAGAAACTGCTTTTTGGCCGCTTCCGTCTCAATGTTAGCAAAAGCCTCACTGACGGCTCACTGAGTTCTGTCTATTACGTCAATGTCATCGGCGTATGCTAACAATTGCACGGATTTCTGGAAGATCGTGCTTTTAGTGTTGCGTTTGAGTTTCGCAAGATTTTCTCCAGGACGATGTTGAAGAAATCAAATGACAGCGTGTCGCCTTGTCTAAAACTTTTTTGATGTTGCAGGTCTCGGTCAGTTCGTTTTTCATACTCCAGATCACCTATTAGAATCCTGTAATAATTGGAGTTCATCTGTAAATAACTAGTATGATGCATATCTCGCCCATTCATCCACATCTATATAACTTATCTGTCAATATCCAGCCCAGAGGGAAGCCTTTTTGAAATATGTATAACACTCCACTACCTGACTGAAAGGCTGTTTCCAGTTGATGATCTGCTGAATACACCTCGACGAGGAGCCTTTTCAGACTCCAAATTTGTCTGATTAATATTGCAGGCACAATGCATAGGTAACTCTTTAATACTGTGGATGAAAATGAAGGGCAAGATATATTCCAAGAATTAGAAGTCAGCACAGAAAATAGCCATAGCACTATTGACATTTTTTTAAAGCAAATTTCAATTAATACACATTTACACGATCATTGAAGGTACTGTCATTTCATTTTATTTAATGTAGCTAAAGTTTTACATTTCAAGTTTTAAACAATTTGTATTTTAGAGATTTAGGATTTTCTGATCCTTTACAGCTGTGATATAATATAATGCAATAAAACATTTTATAAATGTACTTTATTTTAATTAAGGGAAAAAAATACCAAAAATACCATGGAAGATTTAACATCATTTTTAGCATTTTTTTTTGGCATTTTTGTAATTTTAATCTATCTGTCTGGGGCGATTGCCGCATATAACAAGATGGCTAGAAAGATTGTCTTATAGATCAAAAGTTTGTTATCGACTCTAAGTTTTGAGTTCCTGCAAATAAGCAGATATAGAACTCTCATTAGCTTATTCGTGGTGGATATATGATTCTCAAAGCTGAGCTTCTTATCTAGTATTATCCCTAGGTATTTGCAGTTTTCTGTCCAATTTATGTCCGTGGAAAATAGTCTTAAATTAACGTTGCTTGGTTGATAACATATTTTCCTCCGTTTGGTGAACTAAATTGGCTGGGGTTTTTTAGCGTTAAGCTTAATCTTCCACTTATGACAATATGTCTCGAATTTGTAAAGCTGGTTGTAGTATGTTATACATGGTACATCGATAAATAGAGTCCCTGCTGCAAATATGGCAGTTTCATCTGCAAACATTGCTAACATAACATTGTTGCTAATGCATAGTATGTCCGATAAGTAGATATTGAAGAGTGTTGGAGCAAGAACGGATTCTTGGGGAACGCTATGCTGAATACGTTTTGGTACCGCAGTATGATTTTGTACTTTGACAACAAACATTCTATCGCTTAAAAAACTTTGAATCAATTTAATGATTGCGATTCGAAAATTATATTTGAAGAGTGAATTAAAGCGTCATGCCAAACTGTATCAAATGCCTTTTCAATGTCGAGTAAAACGAGACCAGTAGACTCTTTCGAATTAAGTTTTTCGCACACCATATTTTTGATTCGGACTACTTGATGGGTCGTGTTATGTCCCTTTCTGAAACCGAATTAAAAGTTGGGGATTATGTCTTTGTCAGTTAAAATTATATCAATTTTATTTTTAATGATTTTCTCAAATCGCTTATTTATGCAGCTGAGCACTAGCTGGTTTATAGCTATCGGTGTTTTCTTTGGGCTTACCAGGTTTTGTAATAGGTACGACCAGGGCTGTTTTCCACTGTACAGGAAAGTAACACAGTCTAAGACAACAGTTGAAAATAAAAGTTAAATAATTGATTGCTTTATGATGGAATATTCTTAAGAAACCAATTGTTTACTTTATCTAAGCCAGCGGATTTTTTGGGCTTAGAAGTTTTGATCAAATCTTTAACTGTGGTAGCTGATTCGTGATAAGACTCGTTCCAGAACGCAGGCGAATTGGATAATGTAGTTTTGGTGGAAAGTACTTCAGATGTAGTATTTGCATCACTTAAGTGCTCAGATACTGTGTAGTTTTTGCTAAAAGTGGAAGCTAAAATATCGGCCTTCTTTTTTGGGGAGACATAGTGATTAGTATTGTCTCTAAACGGGGGGATATTGTTCCCCTTTTTTTAAGGATTTTGGAGACTTTCCAAATCAATGCGATCGACTTATCAGAACTCCTTAGTCTGATCAATAGGAGGATATTATCAGGGAGTAAAGTGTGCACATTTTTTAAATGGCCTTTAGGTGCAAGTTCAGCTACTCTAGAGATTGTATCTGCAAAAGTATGGCATAATACATCTACGTGTTCAGGGCTTTGCACAGATATTGTTTGCGGGTTCAATGTTGTTTACAGTAATTGTGACTGGGAGATAATCGGAGCAGATTGTTATGAGTTCTGGGTTAGGAATATTCGTGAAGAACATGTCAAGAGTTGACGGATTTTTGGAAGAAGAAGTTGGAACGTTGATTTAGTGGGCAGAGTATTGAAATACTAGGGCTGCTTTCTACCATGTCGTGTAGGACATTACCTCAGCAGTTCGATCTTGAACAAAAATTGAAGGTACTTAGAAACAATAGAAGATCATAGAAAAAAAAAACATTTCATATCTTCAGCAAGTTATACTGGAAAATTATAAAATAAAACTGCAAATGTATTTGGATCAAATTATAAAGTTACAGATATAACATACCAGCGTAAAAAAAATGCCAGCATTCTCACCACAGAAGTTTTAATTCATTAATTTGTTTTTTAAGTAGCATAGCAAAGAGTTACCACATTTGTAAGAACATTTAATTTAGGAAAAGTGCCGTTTAAAACTATAATTTAAATAATGAGTTTAGATATGATTCAAGGGAAAACCGCAAGAAAAGACATTTTTATTCAACTCTTAAAATCTAATACTGCAATGTTCCTAGTCAAATATATTTATTTAACTTAATTTACCCATTATATATTTATTATTTTAAAGCATGTAATTTGACATTAATATGCATATGGGTTGAGTAATAACATTGTAAATTGAGTATCATTTTTGTGACTTTATTTTGGCATATATAAAGTGTAAGTTTGTGAGTTTTAACGTAGTCGTACCGAAAAAGGATCACATACAGTGGAAAGGATTGGAAGACAGATTTTGTGTAAATCAGCTTAGGTAAACAGGTTTCGCGATGACCCTACTGCTGACTACCATGGACAACGAAACAACGACAATAATTTTCGGTTCTGCACGTGGAATGTGATTTCGAAGCGTTGACAAGCGACATATGCAGGTACAGGCGTCTGCACTTAGCCTCTGTCAATGGACTCCTATTCTCACTTCCCCGTGGTTAAATCCGGGAGCCAAGCACCTTCCACTGAAGATGGGATACCCAACCCCAGTGGGACGTCATTGGTGGCTGCAAACGAGAGAGGGGGAGAGTGGATGAGTCTGTATCAAGGCTCATCTTCTTTACGGATGGCGGCGGAGGAGCTTATCATCAGATTAGCCAACGGTGACATCCAGAGCTACCTGGTACACTACCTCTTAGAGCTACTCCGACATATTCGGAGCTCAGATCTAAAAGGTTGCAGCGAGGTTACCGATAGCGGAGACATCCGGACCCTTCGCCCAAGGGTAAAATAAGTGGGCCTGGCCTCCGAGTTGGGGGTTGTGCGTGGCGTTAACACGCTCACCACGTAAAAAACAATATGTTCAGTCACAACCAATTGCCTCGGTTACTAACGGATCTTCTGTTGAAGACCCCAGCAAACGAACAAATGACCATGCTTTTCGGTTCTGCACGTGGATTGTGAGGTCTCTTAAGAGGCCACCGCTGCACGATGAACTCGTGGAGGCCCTTGACTGCTATAAAGAAGATATCACCGCCATCCAGGAAGTGCGATGGAATGGGCTGGGCAAGAAAATGATGGAAAACTGCGACATCTACTACGGTGATTGCAGCAGAGAGAGGCGCTTATTTGGATGTGCATTTGTTGTTCGAGGCAGACTTAGGCAAAAAGTCTTAAGCTTTGTTTGTTAAAGCGAACGCCTCATAACAATCCGCATTCTTGATGCATTCGGCAACATCAGCCTAATCTGCGCCCACGCCCCTACAGAGAACAAATGTGACAGTAGTAAAGATGACTTCTATGATCTCCTAGAAAGAACATACGATCAATGCCCCAGCTTTGACACTAAGATCGTTCTAGGAGATTTCAACGCTAAGCTGCTAAAGTCATCGGGAAAAACAGCCTACACGACACCACGTTCAGTAACGGACTAAGGCTGGTGGACTTTGTCATGAGACGTAACCTCCCTGTTGCTAGTACGCGGTTCCCACACCTTAACATCCAAAAAGGGACATGACGGTCCCCAGATCATTCAACCCTCAACCAGATTGATCACGCTGCGATCGAAGTCAGACACTCCTCCAGTATTCTTGATGACCGAACGTTCCGAGGCGTCAATGTTGACTCGGACCATTAACTTGTTGCAGCCAAGGTAAGAATCAAGATATCAAGAGAACAACGGAGTCGAGAAAGAACACCACGGTTTGACGTCGCAAAGCTACAGTCGCAGCGGACTGCTAGTATCTTTGCCAACCGAGTCTTCCAGAAACTCTCTGTAAGTTCGACGCCGCCTGCACAAACCATAGAAGAAGAATGGAGTCGTTGTCATGAAGCCATCAAAGAAGCTGGCACTGATGTGCTGGGCTTTACGATACCACCCAGAAGAAACCCATGGTTTGACGACGAGTGTAGGCAGGCACATGCAGCCAGGCAGGAAGCCTACAATTCAACGCTGCATCGAACAACGGAGCTGTTCGTGAGCTCTACGAACAGAAGAGAAGGGAAGAGAACCGGCTTCTCAGAAGAAAAAAGAATTAGCATGAGATGCGCGCGGTCAAGGAGATGAAGAGGTTTTATGGCAGGAATGACGTCCGAAAGTTGTATCAAAGGGTAAAACAAC
>OU744316.1:70528175-70608175 GCA_916610145.1 Eristalis arbustorum
ACCTCAGTCGCATTAAATACAAGGAAATGAAAGAGAGCGCATTAGGCAATACAGTACGTGTCACTAGTGCAACATGCTCTCAGAACACAATTTCAAAAGCTCCAGTGTTTAATTACAAATGCATGGAACATTTCCCATCTCTTCCAAAATCGTCCACACATTCCAATAGCCAGAAACCTGTGCAGCAGTGGGGTCCAAAGCCGCTTTAAACAGACACATCGAGCTGATCAGCTAAAGAAAACCAATTTTTCTCTCACGAAGAGCTTTCGTCTCTCACCATGGGTCAATGGTCTCCAAATTAAGTCAATACAAAACAAAGGCTGAACAGTTTAATGTAATTGCACAGCTTGCAACCAAATATATGTACAACAATGTCAAGTAAGGCTACTTTTACACCAGCTAAGTCGGACAGCAAGCTTTTTCAACTTTTGGCAAAGGAGTTGAAGCTATTTCTATGTCTCACCTCTCCTGCCAACAAGATGGAAAAGCTTGCTGTCGAAATTAGCTCGTGTAAAAGTACTCTAATTCTACAAACAATTTAAAGCTTTTGTGTTGAAATGCTAGGAGCATAAGCAACAAATCTGTTGAGTTTTTCAATTTCCTTTCAAAATGTGTGTGAAACATGACTTGATGTTAGTGATCGTTTATACAATAACAATTTTACTTGTCATAGGCTAGACAGAAGGAATAGAGCCGGTGGTGCGCCAGACTTATGCTCACAACCTAATATGATTAATGACCTGAGTTCGGATCATGTACCTATAAGCTGTGATATTTCCTTAGGAGCTAGAAACAATAAAGTGCAATTCAATTGACTTTAAAAGAGCTAATTAGGAGCTGTTTAGATCTTATTTTTCTTTGAATGTTCGTAACTGTCATTTTAGTCTAGAAAGCGTTAACTGTCATAGTCATGTTTGCAATTTCATTGAATGTTATGAAAAGAAAGTCTTCGAAAGCATTAATGTGTCTGTCCCTCAAAAAAAGGCTTCACAAGCAAATGAAAACTTGCAAAAGCAGTCCCAATCCTGAAGCAAGGTAAACCATCCATCATCCAAAAGGCATTCGACTCTGTTTGGCACAATGAGTTTATATATAAGCTCATCAAATCGGAGTGTCCTTATCATATCACTAAAATTATTCAAAGCTACATTACTGGAATACGTTTTTTGGTTTCTATTAAAAACTACGTTTCTGATATTAAACATATTTCCGCTGGTGTTCTTCAGGGATCTGTCCACGCACCAACCTTATTCAATGTTTATACCGCTGATGATGTATGCTGATGACTTAGCTTTATACACCTCTGATGATCAACATTCTAATATAGAAAATAATCTTCAGGGAGCATTGAATGAAATTTTCGAATATTACAAACACAAGACCCACACTAAGAAGATTCAAGTTGTTCAGAATAAGATCCTGAAAATGATATTACGTCTTCCCTGGGACTTCATTACAAAAATTAAAAAACTCAACAACTCATTTTTTGATAGATGTCAAAGAGCAACAAATCCTCTAATTAGGAATTTAATTAAAACCCTCTACTTAAACTTGTAAATACCTTTTTTTTTACTTGGCATTTGCACACTATTGTTTTGTTGTTCGTTTAACTGTAAACTGTTAAATTATATATAATTATGTATTGTTGCTTATTTATTTTCTACCTTACTTCTTAATACTTATTTATTTTTTCTACTTATATCTTCTTCTTCTTTGTGTGGCGCTACAGTCCGGGGTGGACCTGGGCCTCAACCAACATGCCTCTCCAACTAGCGCGATCCCTGGCTAGCTGTCTCCAGTTTCGCACACCAAGTTGGTTGAGGTCCTTCTCCACTTGGGTGCGCCACCTTAAACGCGGGCGCTCTCTGTTACGTTGCCCGACAGGTTCGGATTCGAAGATTCTTCGGGCCGGAGCTGTGGTGCCCATACGATCTACATGACCTAGCCACCGTAGGCGTTGGATCCGTAGACGCCTAACTAGACTCATGTCGCTGTACAGCCCGTACAGTTCGTGATTGAATCTTCTCCTCCAGAACCCGTCAACACAAACAGGACCAAAGATCGTGCGTAGAACTTTTCTCTCAAAGAGACCAAGGACTTCTTCATCCGCTTTCGAAATTGTCTATGCCCCCGCGCCGTATAGCAGGACTGGGATGATCAAGGTCTTATATAGAGTCAACTTGGTTCTTCGAGAGAGGGCTCTATTACTCAATTGCCTCTTGAGCCCGAAGAAACAACGGTTGGCAAGAGTTATCCTACGCTTGATCTCGGTACCGATGTTATTTGTACAATTTACTCCGGAGCCGAGGTAAGTGAAGCCCTTGACTACCTCGAAGTTATAGCTGCCCATTGTGATGCTCTGTTCAAGACGTCGATGTTGTATGTCCTTTTTTGAGGACAGCATATACTTCGTTTTGCCCTCATTCACCGCCAGACCCATTTTAGCCGCTTCCGTCTCAATGTTAGCAAAAGCCTTACTGACGGCTCGCTGAGTTCTGCCAATCACGTCAATGTCATCGGCGTATGCTAACAATTGCATGAGTTCGTTACCGACCTTGATGGATCAGCGAGAGTTCTCCATCGTCATCCTGCACAGCCTGACGAGTTTGGCAGGAATGTCAAAACTAGACATGGCGTTGTATAGCTCGTCTCTATACACGCTGTCATATGCGGCCTTGAAATCGACGAACAGATGGTGAGTGTCGATTTGCATTTCTTGGGTCTTTTTCAGGATCTGCCGTAGTGTGAAGATTTGGTCTGCTGTGGACTTTACTGGCCTGAAGCCACACTGATATGGACCTATCAGATTATTAATGAACGGCTTCAGGCGGGTAAGCAAAACGGCAGAGAAGATCTTATACGCGATGTTAAGAAGACTGGTCCCTTGATAGTTGGCGCAGTCAAAGGAATCTCCTTTCTTGTGGATCGGGCAAACGATACTCAGATTCCATTCGTCGGGCATGCATTCCTCAGACCATATCTTGCAGATGAGCTGGTGCATGCGCCCTACTAGATCATCTCCAGCTGCCTTAAATATTTCAGCGGACAGACCGCAGCTTTGTTAGACTTCAGTCTTGATATTGCTACCTTGACCTCGTCTAAGTCTGGGGGACGGTATTCGTGTCTGTCATCGTCTAGATTGAGGAACATTCTGCCTAACAGCGGTATTTTGGTCCTCATCGCCGTTTCACAGTCTGCAGAAATGATCTTTCCAGATTCACAGTATCGACTGGGACTCTACTACCAGATGTCCATTTCCATCACTACAGGCTTCTGTCCGAGTTTTAGATCCATTGGATAATTGTTTTACCCTTTGATAAAACTTTCGGGCGTCATTCCTGCCATAACTCCATCTCCTCGACCGCGCGCTTCTCATGCTCTTCCTCTTTCTTTCTGAGAAGCCGGTGCTCTTCCCTTCTCTTCTGTTCGTAGAGCTCACGAACTGCCTTCGTTGCTCGATGCAGCGTTGCCTTGTAGGCCTCTTGTTTGGCTGCATGTGCCTGCCTGCACTCGTCGTCAAGCCATGGGTTCCTTCTAGGTGGTGTCGTAAAACCCAGCACATCAGTGGCAGCTTCTTTGATGGCTTCTTGACAATGACTCCATTCTTCTTCGATGGTTTGTGCAGGCGGCGTCGAACTTACAGAGAGTTTTTGGGAGACTCGGTCGGCAAAGATCTTGGCAGTCCGCTGCGATTGTAGCTTTGCGACGTCAAACCGTGGTGTTCTTTCTCGACTCCGTTGTTCTCTTGATATGCTGACTCTTACCTTGGCTACAACAAGGAAATGGTCCGAGTCAACATTGGCTCCCCATTGATTGATCACAACGTGATCAATCTGCTTGACCGTTGATTAGTCTGGGGACCGCCATGTCCCTTTATGGATGTTGAGGTGTGGGAACCGCGTGCTAGCAACAGAGAGGTTACGTCCCATGACAAAGTCCACCAGCCTTTGTCCGTTACTGGACGTGGTGTTGTGTAGGCTGTGTTTCCCTATGACTTTAGCAAAGATTTATTCTTTACCCAGCTTAGCATTGAAATCTCCTAGAACGATCTTGGTTCAAAGCTGGGGCATTGATCGTATGTTCCTTCTAGGAGATCATAGAAGTCATCTTTGCTACTATCATTTTTGTCCTCTGTCGGGGCGTGGGCGCATGTCAGGCTGATGTTGCCGAATGTAGCCTTGATGCGGATTGTTATGAGGCGTTCGCTTTTACAGTCAAAGCTTAAGACTTTTTGCCCAAGTCTGACTCGAACAACAAATCCACATCCAAATAAGCGCCTCTCTCTGCTGCAATCACCGTAGTAGATGTCGCAGTTTTTCATCCTCTTCTTGCCCGGCCCATTCCATCGCACTTCCTGGATGGCGGTGATATCTGCTTTATAGCAGTCAAGGGCCTCCGCGAGTTCTTCGGCTGCACGAGGCCTGTTAAGAGACCTCACATTCCACGAAAAGCATGGTCATTTTTTCGTTTGCTGGGGTCGTCAACAGTAGATCGGTCAACCTGGGGTCGTCAACAGTTGACCGCACAACCCCCAGCTGGGAGGCCAGGCCCATTTATTTTACCCTTGGGCGAAGGGTCCGGATGACTCCGGTATCGGTAACCTCGCTGAGGTTGTAAGTGCCGCCGTTGACCCTACATGATAGGGTTCCTCCGCCGCCAACTCTGCTCCAAGATCCCGATATGACCATGAAGGCAACCTTTTAGATCTGAGCTCCGAATATGCCAGAGTAGCTCTAAAAGGGGGTGTACCAGGTAGCTCTGGATGTCGCCGTTGGCTAATCTGATGATAAGCTCCTCCGCCGCCATCCGTAGAGAATATGAGCCCTGATACAGACTCATCCACTCTCCCCTTCTCTCGTTTGCAGCCGCCAATGACGTCCCACGGGGGTTGGGTACCTCATCTTCAGTCGAAGGTGCTCGGCTCCCGGATTTCACCACGGGGAGGTGAGAGTAGGAGTTCATTGACAGAGGCTAAGTGCAGACGCCTGTGCCTGCATAAGTCGCTTGTCAACGCTTCGAAATCCTTCTACTTATATAACTTATCAATTTATTTTTTGTTTTTTATTTATTTATTCTCATATTTATTTATTTATTTGTATATTTATCTATTTATTTATTATATATATTATAGTATATATATATTTTTTTGTATTATTACTATATGTAAACAAGTGTTAATGTAAATGCTGAATGTGTTTATAACATGTGACTACTAAGCAACAAATTTAGGAACTCTCTTGAAAGAGACACACGCCACATAGAATTAAATTAAGGTTTTTTTTTAAATGTTTACTTCGTCTAATCATTTATAGCCAAGGTCTACTTTTATAATACAATTTTTAAAATTGTTCAGTAGTAAGATATAATAATTATCTCTGTACAAGCTGTGCAAGCAAAGTAAAATTATGTAAACTTAATGCTACCTATAAAAATTATAAATAAATAAGACACATTATCGCAAAAATGCCGAGGAAAAGGAACGCTGTTTTTGATCCTCAGCAAGCAAGAAAGACGGCGACTTCTAAGATCTGCACAATCTCAAGATGTAAGAGTTCAAGTTCGTGAAAATGACAACATTGCACAGACTGGCAGAAGAAGTAATGAAACACAATATGAAAGAGAAAAACGGAACGCAAGTAATGGATTGGCTCGACGCAACCGTTTATTGATTGAGACTTCTCAAGTTCGCAGTGTTAGAGTCCAGCAGCAGAGAACTAGAAAAGGGAAGTTACGTTCTAACACACAGAAATCTCTACTGCTCGCATGTCGTCAAAGTGCAATTTTGCCAAGCAATGAAGTTTGAGGGAGAGACTCCCAGTTTGTGTTGCGTTACAGTTAAAATACCGATTGAAGAAACAAAGCCGGGTACGAAATCTAGTTGATATATAAATAACAAAAACACAAAAATAAATAAATTATGTACAAACAAATAAAGAAATAACTTTTCAATTAATTAACATTTATACGGCAAGATTGCTTATGAGAGGATTATCCGCAAGAGCAGAACAAATATTAAAGTTGTTTATAAGCTTTTCAATACGTTCGTTAATCAGTTCAACACCCGTCCTTGTATGCAGTTCGTTCGTCGAAAAATGCCATGGTAAGTTGGAGATCATTTTTAAGATTTTGTTCTGAGCAACTTGAAGTTTTTTTCATAACATTTGGCCATAGCAGCCCAAATCGGGCATTCGTAAGTTAATATTGGCTGGAAATAAATATATATTTAATTATAATAATAATATGCATGGCGCTACAGCCCGTTGGGGGCCAGGGCCTAGCTTCTCAGCAACCACTCGTGTTGTGCGTGCTATTGCTCTCTCACGAGTGGAAGGGACCGACAGTTTTATGCCGACTCCCAACGGCCAAGTTTGAGAAGCTTTTTCTAGACAGCAAATACTCTTTGAGCATTGTCAGTAACTCGAAAGAGGTGGGGCCGTGAAAATTATTTTTGTCGTTCTGAGCTGGATTCGAACCTACGACATCGAGGTTGGGGTCGACGCACATACCCACAAAGCCACGGGTCACCATATATTTAATTATTAAATATAATAATTTTATTTTCAATGGATAGTTGCAACTTCTTGTTTATTAATGGGTATAATAGGGTGGTCTCCAGGTTTCGGATCCAAGTATATTCCAATCAATTTTGCAGACAAATTCCAACTTATCTGGGTACCAAAAATGGGAATGGGATTCTGAGGAAGAAAACAGGATTTTCTTTTTCTGGTGAAAAAGACAGCTTCAGTATTCTCAGAATTAATTTTTATTTTCCACCTGTTGAAATAAATGTGTATTATCTCACCTGCATTTAACAGTATCCTCTCAACGTTGAGAGCATACTTACGCGAGGTGTATATCACAGTATCGCCAGCAAACAGTGCCACCTGGAAATTAGGTAAATATGGAAAGTTGGAAAACTTAACTTAGACTTGCATATAAAATAATGATTTTGTGTTTTTCTTAAGTTCATTTAATTTTATGGAACCATTTTCAAAAGATACCATATAGGTGGTATTATTATAGTGATCGTATTTCTTTATTATTATTTTTTACTTTGATGCATTTAAGACAGCGGTTACAAATTCAGTTTTGAGTGTACCAGTTTCTATGTGGTCTAAGCTGAACACTGCAACTGTAAACTATCTTACACTCTTTAGATCGTGGGAAAAGTATTGGCAATTTGTTTGTTTCAAAGTGCTTAGCACTCACGTGTTTCACAAGCAATTTTTGTCCGATTGATAATTTTTTGATTGAATAGTTAGTGTTATTCAAGGATTGTATCAAGTTGTGCACAAATTCAGAATTTTTTTGCAATAGTAATATGGTCAGGACATGCACTTTCTTAAGGGGGTTCGAATTTGGATCAATCACTTCATCACCACTCATTGTAATCCATATCATTCGTCGCGTGACGTTTTTTATTTGAGGACATAGTGAAGTCCTTAAACTCGGTGGATCTATCAAGTTTATTCATTTTAAATGACTAGCTTAACGAAAGGGCTATAGTACCCAAGTTGTTGAAAGCTCGGGCGAGAATAAATGGCTTAGAAGATATTTTAGTTTTTTTAGAGTATTTCCAATTTTCAAATATACCTTTCGTTTTCTCCAGGGGCTTGCGCCAAAAACCATTTTCGATTTAACCTTACTAAGTGGTAGATAATGTTCGTAAAAAAAATTAAAGCAAGGAGGAGCTGAAGTGAAATATTCCATAGATCGGTATTTCAAAAATAGACGTGCATACAATGATCAAGTAAAGTAATCGACATACAAGCTCCTTTATTGGAAAGGATAATATATATAATGTAATTGCATAAATTGCGTCTAGTATATAATTCAATTATTTTTATTTCAACAAAATACACTTTAAACAAAAAATACAAAAATAACGTTAAGGTGAAAATTCGTCTGCAAAAAGGTATTCGGTGAAGTATTTTCTTAGTTTTTAAAAGTATTTAATGAATCCACTACATTATTCAAAGATATAAGGAAAAAAAAATCGGTGGAAAAACAAGCCAAGATCAGGATGCCAAAAAAAAAATTGTCCGACGGTAATGAGAGAGATGAGAGATGGAAGAATTTCTAGGCATTAATGTAACACCAAAGACCATCAGAAATGTCCTTAGAAGCAATTACTTTTATGCGAGATCAGTTAGAAAGAAGCCATTTATTCAAAAAAAAGAACAGGAAGGAAAGGTTGACGTTCGCAAGATTACATGTTAATAAGCTTCCGAAGTCCTGATCCAACTTATTGTTTACAGATGCGAGCAAGTTCAATATTTTTGGGTGCAAAGCAAAGTTATAGTGTGCAGTTCGAACAGTAAAAGACGGTGACGGAGGCATTATGGTATGGGATGTGGTTGTCTTTGGTGTTCGAAATCGGACATTTATTAATGGAATAGTGAACCACATTACTACCATCGATTTATTGAAGTGGAATCTACGTGAAAGTGTTAAGAAATTGGGTCTAGGGTAAAATTATCTATTTTATCACGATAATGATCTTAAGCATACGACGATCAGTACTTGACTTTGCCTATTTTATAACTGCCCCAATCTTCCCAACGCCTGCACAATGGCCAGATCTTAATTCAACAAATGGATAATAAGACCGCTCACTATACTCACTCAATAAAATAGACCTCTAACACGCTTCTGAAATTGCGAAAAATCATAGTTAAATAATTACTCATATGCCAACTACCATAGAAATGCAGAAATACCAGATACTAAGTGAAATCATACGCGTACTAAATTGAACATTTATAAAAAATCGAAATGTTTGTGTTTTTCGAGAAATTGCATGTGCCAACAATTACCCGCTGCGCACGCTCATCCCGAAGGACTCCATCAATTAACTATGGATTTTCCTGTGCGGTAGCAGATTAAATGTAATTCCATGAAGTTTTTAAAACGTACAAGATCCGTGGTAGAGGCTGTATACCTCACTCCATACAAATGTGAGTGAATGGGATAAGGTATGCAGAAAATGTCTATAACTGGACTGATTTTTTTCAAATCTTTACGAATGTGCTCAGAAGATGTGAATAGATTAATAAAATCCCAAAACAATACCAATTTTAATTAAATTTAGTTATTTCACTTATTCATGAAAAACCATAAAAAATGGCTTAATTATGGCTCATAATATATTGTATATGCATGACCCATTGTAGGTCTTTTATATGTAATTTTTACGCGGCCTGCGGAAATGAGAATACAAAGTTTCAATACATGAGCAAGAAGTTGGTATCTTAAAACAAGTGTGTGGAGGAGATAACTTGAAGCAAAAAAAGTCACTGGATTCTGATAGACAATATCCAAGAAAACAACTTAGGCCACATTTTTGATTATGACGACATTTTGAACGCATTTTAAAAGTCCAGTGAGATGCTGAATCAATACTGCTTTGTACAGCAAATAGTCACCTCAGCTGATTTCCAGGTGGACGACAAAGACGCACCACCAAAAATCCTAAAGGATTCGGCAGAATTGCGCAGCACACTATGACAACATCACGAGAGGTGAGTTTCTTGTTAAATGTCTAGTATATTTGTTTTTAAGTAGATATGTGTTTTAAGTAGAATTTTATGTTGTGGGACTCTTACTTCCTATAAAATCGAATGCAAGCTTAAACACACGAATGTCTTCCATCAAGCACATTTTAACATTTTACCACATAGGACATGGATATAGGTGAGCTATGGCAGCGTGAGGGCCGTGTATCAGATTACCTTCACGCTTGCATTTAGTTGGCTGTTTTAAAACGGCTTGTTTGTAAGAGCGAAAGCGCTTTGTGGACAGGCCAGAGCTGCATATCCATATTAAAACCAAGATATTTAGGTAGGTAACTGACTACAGTGCCTTGCGCCAATAGTTGCCGGTGTCGTCCAACAATTGAGAACTGTATAGGCCTCGCGTGGTTGCACACCTTGACGCGGTGCGAAGGCTTAGTGAAGTCAATGACTCAAGGGAATTTATTCAACCAAAGTGACAGAATATATACCAAACCCTATGCGGTGTCAACAGTGCCAACTCCTTGGACACACAGTTAAATGGTGCAAACGGACAGCATCTTGCGTCACCTGCAACCTTCCACCACATTCTCTTGATGTATGCACTCGCACGATGTGTGCCAACTGTAACGGCCCTCACCCTGCCTCCTCCACTCATTCGCCCAGACATATACAAAACAAAAAAATTCTCTTAATAAAAACAAAAAAAAAAAAAAATCGTCGCTAGCCGAAGCTAGACGCATATAAATTATGTTTTTTGCCGTGAAGTTTAATAAAAAAAAAAACAAAATTTGTTTTCCATTGGACAACTGTCCAGTTTCATGTGCGAATCAGAACTGAACTTAAAAACTAAATTACAGATGTTTATATGGCTGAGATGATTGTGACGATGCCGTTGTCTTAATACTTCTTCAAGTGCGTTCCTGGAATTTGGGTTGCGGATGTTTAGAAGATGAGCTGCGGATATTATTGGGCATTGATGAATGAGATGGTGCTGATGACAACTTGTTGTCTCAGCATTTCTGCAAGTGCGTTCTTAGAAGGAGGGCAACGGATGTTGTTGTTTATTGATAGTTTACTTTCGCAGTCATTCTTAAGAATTTCTGCTGAGATTCAATTATAGTTTGATCGTAGAGATTGCTCGAACTAATGCTTCCCTAATGATGACCGGATGCTTTGAAGCTTCTTGGAACTAAACTGGTGCAATGGGTTTGGTTTGGAGGATGTGACATTCAGTCGTTCACGGACCGTTGAACTGTGCAGAAGTGTTTCCATAAAAAAAGTCATCTGACATCATTTAAGACAGTGAAAGTGTAAAAGTGACGCGAGGATCCGCAACAAGCGCGTAGCCGGGAGCCTAGAGCACAGACCCGCAAACCAGCTGGTGCTGAGTTCGAAACTCAGTCCAAACACACTATTTTTTTTTTTCGGTTCGCGCTTTCCATCAAATGCATAGTGCATAGGAAAGAAGTGGTGTGCAAACCATGGAGGAGAAGGGGCAGTCCGCTCGCCTAGAAGCGGACTGCGAGAACCAACAACCGGCGGCTGAAGCATCACGCCACCAACCAACGGTGCCCGAAGAGGGTACTGCGAAGAGGAGGAGGAGAAAACAGACCTCCACCAGCTCAAAACGACGCTACATTAACACGTCAGACCAGCCAGAAGGGAAAGGGAGTGCAGCGTCTTCGTCTTCGTACGAGACCGATAGAGAAGACGATGCATATTCGTATATTTCGGAAGGGAGAGAGGGAAGATTCACGGTAAGCAGTAACAGCTTCGAATCGGTGCCCTCCGACTCCGAGGAAGAAATGGAAGCGATAATACGCTCCAAAGAAATGAGGATCGCTGATCTGAAGGAAGAGACACAGAAACTGCGTCAAGAAATCAGAAAGCTTCGTGAGAGTAACCTCGCAAGAAGAAAGATGGAAGAGGAAGAAATCGCAATAAAAACCAGGCAACAACAACAACAGTTGCCAGTACCGAGTCAGCTGCAAACACAAAAGCAGCAACAACAACATCCAGCAGCAGCAACACAAAAAATGCTGCAACCGCAATCAGCCGTTCTTCAGCAACTAAATAAAAAAACACAGCAACAACAGCAGAAGAAGATACAACAGACAGACGTCCAACAACTTCAGAAACCAGCAAAGCAACAGCAGAAGAAGCAGAAACATGCAACAATTGAACAACAACAGCACCCAGCAGCACACCAGCAACAACATGTACAGAAGAAGAAAGAAAAAGTGCCACCTATTAACTTGCACAAGGTTGATGTCATCCAGACTGCTCAGGTATGTAGGTCGGCCATAGGTAGTGGTAATTTTAGTATAAGGAAAAATAAAGGTTTCGAAAAATACTCCATAAAATGCAAGACAGTAGAGCAGCATAAAGCCCTAAGAACGTGTCTAAAGCGCTCGAAGACGGAGTTCTTTTCCTTTACACCAAAAGGAGAAAAACCCCAGTCAATATTATTGAAGATCGCCGCACCGCTAGAAGCGGATGAGATTTTCCAACTGCTCAAAGAGCAAGTGTGCGATGGTCTCGAGTTCGTCGGGGTCAAGCCCTTCACCACAGCTAAGGCAAGAAGAGAGGGACGGAAATTACCGTTCTTCATTGTACAGCTGTCTCCCAACAGCAAGCGAGATCAGCTAAATGAGATTGTTACTCTAGCTGACTACGATTGCTTCTGGGAAAGCATAAGAAGGCGCGACGGCATTATACAATGCGCTCGCTGCCAAAGGTTTGGGCACGCCGCGTCGAACTGCCAAATGCAGCCTCGATGCGTGAAGTGCAGTAAAAGCCACAAGGCGGAAGAATGCCCGCTGGGGAAAGAAGGAGTAACTGACAGAAGTCAGCTCAAGTGCGCACTCTGCGGGAACGCTGGGCACACCGCCAACTATCGGGGTTGCCCTAAGTTCCAGGAGCGGAAAACAAAAGCGGTTCTGCAGAAGCAGCCCCCAGTGAAAAATCCACTCGGGGCAGCCATACCCGTCACACCCGAAGTGACTTTCGCCCAAATGGCGTCTGTCAGGGGAGGCACGGAAAAGCAGCAACTACCAAAGGTAGCGCCGCAAACCTCAGTGCCAAGAGCACACGCTCCAACGCCTGATTGGAAATCCTCCATTGAAAGGCGTATGGAGTCGTTAGAGCAGCAGGTTGCCAAAATTCTGGCGCTCCTGCAGAACACAGCACGTCACCAGTCCTAATGGCTGCGCAGACGGGGAGTACTTTTAAGATCCTTGCAGTGAATGCAAATTCATTGATAGGGGTCCCCCGAAAAAATGAGCTCTATCGATTGTTGGACGATCAAAGCCCAGAGCTATTTCTGATTAGCGAAACTAAGCTAACCCGGAGAGGCATATTGGAGCACAGTAATTATAATGTTATCAGAAGAGACCGGCCCAACTCCAATGGTGGAGGCGGTGTTGCGATCTTCGTAAAAAATAACATTAAACACAAAGTAGTGTACAGTGGTGTAGTACGACGGTTCCAGGTGTTGGAGGCCTGCATCGTGTGCATTTCTCTCCGCAGTGGAAAGAAGCTGTATGCGGTGTCGGCGTACTCCTCCGGCTCCCTCAGTTCCAGTACAACTATTTCAGAGCTCGATTCACTCTTCCGATGTCTAAGTCTGGACTCGGAGGAGAACTATTTCATTTTGGCCGGGGACTTTAATGCCCGCCACGGTTATTGGGGAAACATGGTTTCCAACAACAGAGGGGACCAGCTCTATAGCTGGTTCTGCTTGCACAGTGTCGAGTATAGACTCGATTTAAAAGCTACCGAGATCGCATCCTTTCCCAGGAGCGGATCGTTCTTGGATCTCCTGCTATTTGACGCAAGACTGCAGCTGACAGACACAAACGCACAAACGGTAAACTGTCTGAATACTTTCGTGTATCTCAGTGACCATTGCGGACTCAGTGCCGAATTCAAGATCCCCAACGACATTGCGGAATTAGGAGAGTTTGTTCAAACGCATACCTACAATTACAGTAGGGCGCGTTGGCCACGCTTCTCCCGACAAATGACTCGAGCACTCTCTTCGAATGCGCTCCACATTCCGTCCAATAGAAACTTGTCAAACGAAGAGATTGACATGTATCTAATTCAATTGGACGAGACAATAAAACGAACTATGGACAGTACGATACCACGGTATACACGCACGAACAATGAAAACGTGTACCGCAATGCGACAATTGACGCACTACACCAACAAAAAAGTAGACTCCTGTCAAGATTAAAAACCTTGTACAGGCGGTTTACTGACAGACGCAGCGAGGAAGTTAGGACACTGAAATCGCTCATTAAGAATGTACAGACGTTGATTGTGCAAAATTACAGAGTTTCTGTAAACACGTATTGGAACACTAAGATTCGGGCTGTTAGATCTAACAATCCGAGTATGTTCCCACAAACAAATAAATTCTTCCGAAAGAAAAATAGCGATCTTCCGTGTCTTAAGCTTCCCAGGACGACGGACAATGAACACATACTGACTACAGCGGGTA
Organism: Eristalis arbustorum; assembly: GCA_916610145.1. Lineage (NCBI taxonomy): Eukaryota > Metazoa > Arthropoda > Insecta > Diptera > Syrphidae > Eristalis > Eristalis arbustorum. The sequence goes on from OU744316.1 coordinate 70,542,199, forward strand.
TTGATCCCAATAACGCCGTACTCGACGATGACTTCTTTGTGGTCGAAGATCCGCAAGAAAAAGTTGAAGTACTAGGCGCAGTTTTCCAAGAAGTGTACAAGGTGAACGTGAGTGTTCGCCCGAACCACGACCTGGAAAACAGCGTGCAAGCTAGCAACTCTCAACTTCGAGAAGAGCTGCAGCAATGGCGATCTGAGAACATCGGCTTTGTCCAGTTCAATGAAGAAAACATGGCAGACAATGTCATCGCCGACGAAGGGGTTCATCCCCCGTTCATTTCGAAGGCAGATCTTCAAGCGGTCTTCGAATCATTAAAGAAGAAAAAGTCGGTTGGAATCGACGGTATCTCGAACATTGTGTTAAGACATCTTCCGCTGGAAGTGGTCACTATGTACACAATCCTTTTTAACAATGCTCTGAATAATGCACATTATCCTGAGCATTGGAAAACTGCGATTGTACAACCCATATCCAAGCGAGGAAAAGATTCTTCGAATCCGTGCAACCTCCGGTCAATTAGTCTCCTTCCGAACATCAGCAAGGTATTCGAGAAGGTGATAAATAGAGCTCTGATCAACTGGACAGAGGACAAACATATAATTCCGGATAACCAATTCGGTTTCAGAGCGGGGCATGACACTATTCATGCCGCGTCGAAACTGGTGTCGGATATCCAATGGAACAAGAGCAAGAAACAATGCACGGGCGCCTGCTTGATTGACCTGGAGAAGGCCTTCGACACCGTATGGTTAGAAGGACTGTACTATAAGCTCAATCGGCTAGGCATTAGTAAACCACTGCTGTACCTACTGTATAACATGCTTACCGGTAGACGGTTCGTAGTCAAGATTGGCAACGTTACCTCTACAGGTATTTTTGAAGTTAAAAATGGTCTCCAACAGGGTGCCGTTAATTCGCCGATCCTGTTCAACATTTTCTTGAGCGATCTGATAAGTTCTCTTCCGCACGCTATTGCGTATGCCGACGACTTGATCGTGTACAGATCAGGCAAAAAGATCGAGGACATCACTACGCTCACGCAGGGTGACTTCGACTCATTCATGAGAGATTGCGATGACTGGAAGTTGAATATCAACTTTCAGAAGTCGGAAACCATTCTGTTCAGGACGCCGTTGTATAGGGCTTCCGCGGATACGAAAAAGAATTGGCGAAAGTTCTCTATTGTAGGACGGCACGGGCAACCACTGACGCAAAGGATTGTAGTCAGATACCTGGGGATCTGGCTAGATCAGTATCTATATTTTAACAAACATGTAGATGCTGCTCTGGCCAGGGCCCGAGGCGCTTTCGCCCTTACAAAGAGACTGTTTTACAACAGCCAACTCGATGCGAGGGTAAAGGTAATCTGCTACATGGCCCTCATACGGCCAATGCTCACATATGGTTGTCCCGTGTGGTTCAACGTGAGTGCAAGCTTGATGGAAAAGATTCGGGTGTTTGAGAGGGCTTGCCTTAGGGCTTGCCTTCGCCTCTACAGAACACCAGAGTCCCAGTACAGAAAATTCTATTCCAACGAGGTCTTATACAACAGGGCCAACCTGATACGAGTGGACAATTTCCTGGTGAAGTTGATTCGAGGTCACACTGCGAGAGCGATGAACTCGGTCAATAACTTGATCTCCGGGGCTTACTACCCCAACCCACAGTACCACGAAAGGGTACGTCACACTGGCTTCATCCCCCCAGAAGCATTCCTCCATTACGATAAGCACGGTCTGATACAGAATGAAAATGCGGTACCGATCCTGTATCACATCGCCAGGTCTGCTGTGGATGGGCGACTCAACCACGACCGTTCCGTCGCACGAAGAGCTGAGGAAGATCTCCTCCGCTTCAGTATGGCGGTGTCGAGCCGTGATAAGCGGGATGCTGCAATGCAACATCAAAAATGGTGGTGGCTAAGGAGTGAAGGAACTCCCTCTTCGAACCCCTTAGACCCGGGTTAAAAATGGGCAGTGCGTATCCCCGACTGGGAAAGCAGTTGGTCAGTCTTGCGGCGGTTATTTTTGCCTCCAAAACTTATGGCCGACCAACTTATATTAGGGTAGTGTTTAAGGTAGTCTGTAAGTCGTATACATAAAAAAAAAAAAAAAAAAAAAAATAAAAAAAAATAAAAAAAAAAAAAAAAAAAAAAATAAAAAAAAAAAATAAATAAATAAAAGTATACACAACTCTACACCTGCGTGTACTGATGTGTATACACTTGTATATAGTATATATATATGTACATATGCACGCGTATTTTATAAATACTTGTGCATATATATGTATGTATGTTTAATTTAAGTTAGTCATAAGTTATTTTAAGATAGTATGTAAGTTAGTATGTAAGTTTTAACTAAAAGCCGTTCAGTTATTAAGTTTTTTTTAAAGTTTTTCTTAATCTTTAGTCATACTGTTATTATGAATTTCCTAAGCAAACTAAATGTTAATTTAAGTCGAAAGACATAGCTTAAGTTTAAGTTTAGCTTAGAGTGCCCGCCGAGGGCCAGTAAGTTAGAAGTAGAAATTTATTGTGCGTCCAACTAGTTTTTAAGCATTTTTGTCTAGTATGTAAGTTTATCATGAATAATGAAATAAAAATGAATTTAAAATGAAAAAAAAAATGAGGATGTGACATTTATGGTGTTAACTCCTCCCTTCTTAAATTCGATTGTCCTCACTCGATACCATATAAACCATTGGTATTGCATCGTCCTGTGATGGTTCATCTCTGACTTGGTTTTCAGGCTGGATGTTGTTATGAATTACGACATTTTTGCTATGGTCAAGTATCTGTTTAATGGCAACGGTTGCAATTACTAGTATTATTATAATTGTCATGCTGTAGTTCGTGATGTGGTGGATTGTCTTCTCTTGTTCCATTTTTGATATGTGATTTGTATTATTTACATGAAGTTCTTTGAGCATTTCTAAAGATAGGAATTCTTTATATGTGGTCATTGATGCTTTTAGATTTGGTACTGCAGGTAAAGGTTTTGACGATGATATCTCATTGGAGCTGAATTCTTGACCATCGATATGGATGACCGCGTTATGAAATTGTATGATGAAACTTCCGCATAAGTTTATGATTTCATTTTCTACGACGACTGATCCGTTGAATTTGTTGAGGAATAGAGTTCCAGGTTGAAGTTCTTCTATAGTTGGTATGTGCTGATTGTTGACTTCGTCACAAGATGATGGTTTGCCTTTTATTAAATTTGGTATACAATAATCTGTACTTAAATTGACAATATTTTCTTTTTTACAAATGGTTAAGTCATTATATGTTTCACAATTACTTTTTATACCATAAAATTTATTTTCACAATTCAATATTTTTTCGAAATTTAATTTCAATACATTTTTATTGTACTTAATGGGTTTTATTAACATCTGATTACATATTGTTTCATGTGTAGTGGGTATACTTATAATATAAAGAATAGTTTTTTTATTTATTGCTATTTTGATGTTGGCAAATTCAAGTGCCTCTTCAAGATTATAAAATGGGATGTTATTTTTCTCAAATTTTTGACTTTAAGAGTTGTATGGCTTCATTAGTTATATTTGTTAGTTTATTAATTTTTTCGTTAAGTGATTTATTGATTATTACTTGTTTTTTATTATTAAGGAGTAGGTTACTATTTTGGGAGTTTAAAATTTCAAAATCGTCGTGATCTGGACTACCAGCAATCCATTTCCACGCGCTGCCTAAAAAATTTAGGGATCTGGGATTTCTGACTTTAGGTTTAAGTATATTAAGTTGGTTTCTGATGTGTTTAATTTGATGGGAAAGTATATGGAAATTGGGATCGGTACTATTCATTTCCTTCACGAGTTGTAATTCGACATAGTCAATCAGTTCTTCATACGCTTGTAGGTTAATTACATGAATGATTTTGAATATTCCTGTTTGAAGCTTAGCGGTTCCCAGTTTTGTTGATACTATTCTTGCGTTTGAATAGTCTAAGATTTGAACTTCTGCCAGGCATTGTGTGAGCAAGAATCTAGAAATGGATTAGTTCCTTATATTATTTTTATAAACTATTTTGCCCGACAAGGTTAAAATGGTAGTTGATTTGTCTTCCTTAACAATTTCTTTTCTAAACCTTGGGGATAATTTTGTACCTAATCTTTTATTTACCTTAACATATATTATTTCACCTGGGTCATATGTTTTTATTTCCTTTTTAAGTTTATTATGATATGTCTTTATTTTGTTCCAATCTTAGTTTTTCAATATTATCATGTCTCGCTTGTTCGTACTGATTTGGGTCTGTACTAACGAATCTTCCGAAGAATGTCTCTACTGGTCTTCTATTGGTAACCGAATGGATTGAGTAATTATACTTGTAAACAGCGGAATCGAGAAGTTCTGGGAATGGCATATTTGATTGTTCTGCTTTTAGGCATCTCATGATTTCGGACAATGTTGAATGAAATCTTTCCACCTGACCATTTACTGTACTACTGTATGGTGGAGTTTTGAAAATTTGAATGCCTAATTGATGCTTTAACATAAAGCATATTGTGGAAGAATTGAATGACTTTTCATTGTCAAAAATTATTAACTTTGGGACACCAAAGGCGAAAATTAATTGCCTGAGAGGTTCTCGAATATCTTCGATTGCTCTGGATTCTATTATTTTAACTTGGGCGTACTTGGAAAATTTATCTACTGCTGTTAATACCAGTTTTTTGTTGGTAGCATAGATATCGAAATGTACTATGTGTCCAGGAAATTGCGGAATAGGAGTTTCTTGAATTTTTGGCTTATTCGGATGCCGTTCGTATTTTTGCTCCTTGCAAATTCGACATTGCTTTATTAGTTCGTGGATTCGAGCTTTCATTTTGGGAAAATAGAATTTTTGCAGGAGTTGAATCTTATTTTCATTTGCGTTTCTATGTGCTCTATTATGTTCATCAAGGATTCGTTCTTGCTGTTCAATGGGATTGGTTAGATCAGTTACTTGAGACTGTGTGAAACGAGTTTTGTATGATTTGAAATGACATGGATATATGTTTTGTATTGTACCCATAATTTCTTCGTTAGTAAATAATCCGTTTATGACACTTGGGTTAAGATATTTCTTTAATAGTGCAATGAGGTCACTTTCTGTGTAGGAATTTCGTGTGACAATGTGCCTATGGAAGGTTGGGAAGGGAATTTTGAATTGATATGACGGATTGTCATCAATTAGTAGCATTATTTGATTTTTAAATGTATTTATGGGAGTTTCAACTGCTGGAACAAGTTCATGGGACGAACTTTGATCGCTGTGCTGAGATACTGATAAAGAATTTATTTGGGAGTTTCCCGGATAACGAGAAAGAGCGTCAGCAACTATATTACTCTTTCCAGGTTTGTATTGAAGTTCATAATTATATTCCTCAAGAATTGCTTTCCAGCGTTTCATTTTGGAATTTGTATTTTTGTTACTCAAGGCATATGTTAGTGGTTGATGGTCCGTGAAAATTTTAACATGAGAGGTACCGTAAAGGTAGTTGCGAAAAGAATTAAGGGACCAAATGATTGCAAGCATTTCCTTCTCATTGGTGGCATAATGTTCTTCAGTTTTGCTCAATGATCTAGAAATGAACATGATAGGTCTATTGTTTTGAGATAATACGGCACCAAGGGCAGTGTTGGATGCATCTGTTGTTAGTTCAAAGCTTTTCTTAAAATCTGGGTAAGCAAGGATTAAATCTTTAGAAATCAGAGAATTCTTTATTTTGTGAAAGGCTTCAAGAGATTCTGATTCCAAGCATATAGGAATTTTGCTAGATTGATTTTTGGATATGCGTCCTTCTTTTCCTCTTAATAAGGAAGTAAGAGGTTTTGCTAATTTCGCGTAGTCTTTAACAAATCGACGATAGTAACCTGCTAAACCTAGAAATGATCTAAGCTGCTTAAGGGTTCTTGGAATTGGAAAGTTTACGATTGCTTCCACTTTTGCAGGGTTTGTTGTTATTCCTTTAGATGAAACGATAAAACCTAAAAATTCTACTTCGTGTTTGAAAAAATTGCATTTACTTAATTGTACCTTCATATTGGCTTCGTGTAAGGTTTTAAATATTTTTTCGACATGACACACGTGTTCACTTTCATTTTTACTGAAGATAATGATGTCGTCAATATAGACGTAACAAATTTTCCCTATGAATTCTCGTAAAATATCGTCTAATGCACGTTGAAAAATTGAGGGTGCATTTTTCAGACCGAATGGAAGTCGAGTGAATTCATATTTCCCATTGTTTATTGAAAATGCTGTCTTTTCCATGTCAATTTTCCTTAAGGGAATCTGATGAAAACCACTTTTAAGGTCTAAGACAGTGAAGTATTTACTGTGTCCAAGTTGTGATAAAACTTCGTTAATTTCGGGTATAGGATATTTATCCGAAATAGTAACAGTGTTTAATTTTCGATAATCTATAACAAGTCTGTATTGCTTATTTCCTTCTGGGTCGGCTTTTTTTGGTACAATCCATACGGGTGAATTATACGGAGACCGGGATGGTCGAATAATATCGTCATTTAGGAGTTTTTTGATCTGACTCTCTACTTCTTCTTTTAATGAGGAAGGGTAGGGATAATATTTCGAATATACAGGAGTGTCTGTGTTTGTACGGATTTCGCCGATAACTTTTGTTGCATAGGTCAGTTTTTCATCTGGTTCAGAGAATAAAGTGGGGAATTTTTTTACCAAATATTTTCTGGAATGTTTTTGTGAATCTGACATGTGATCGAATTTAATGTTGATTGAATTGACTACTGGGGATCTTAATTGCTTAATTTTAACTTTGATTTTGTCGCGAATAGTCATAAAGCTTTCTTTTGTGTGAATAATTGCGTTGAATTCTCTCAAACTATCGTTTCCTAAGATTCCGTTAAATGTTTTTAATGTGGGGAGAAGGAAAAATTTCAATTTCCTATCTGTTTGTCCGAAAAGGTTTATGAACGTGTGATGGGTTAGTTGAATATTGCCAGCAATTGATTTTGCTGAGAAGGGTTGTTCGTTCGGAATAGGCTTTTTTACTAGATTGGATTGAATATAGTTTTTACTGGAGCCAGTATCGATTAAAAAATTTAAAATTTGTCCGCTCTTCGTTTTGCACTGAAAGTACGGTAACGAAGAGGAATTCATTCTAAAAAATGAATATCATTAAAGTCTGATTCTTCTTCTTCGAACTCATCTTGATTTTGTTGGCTTAAGACATAATTTCTTAAGTCAGGATCATGTTCTTCTTGATAGAAAGCGAACGAATCACGTGGGTAAACATGGCCAGTAGGTTGTGTTACGAATTCTGGGGGTTCTTCTTCCGTTTCATTATTACTTTCAGGTTTGGGTGAGTTTTGGAGATTTATATGAAAGTTTCTTTGGATTTTAGATGGAACTCGGTTTCTAAATGAGGGGTCTTGAATTGGTGGTCGTTTTCCTGCATATTTAAATGGTTGGGGCCGATTTTGATAGTTTATAGCAGATGACCTGATTGTGGATGTTTCCATGGGTTCTGGCTTTGGCTGAGGTTTTGGTGCAGTTGGCCTAGGAGGTAGATAATTTTGAGGATAACCTTGTTGATAAGCGAATTGCGGCTGCTGTGGTTGTACGTTATATTGTGGGAGTCTGTTCATGATTCTTTGCTGTGCAAATGCTTGTGGAAGATGGGCTAACTGAGGATGGAATATGTTATTTCTATTTCGTTCAGGTGGAGCTAATGGCTCAATCAACCGTTTTTGGGTAAATGAATTTGCATAATTTGACCTGAATTTCTGATTTTCAAGTTTTAAACATAAGTTTAAGGCTTGTGGGAGGTCTGAAGGTTCACGTATGCCCAAAAGTTTTGGTAATTCGCCGTCCCTGTAATTGTCGGTTAATACTGACAATGATTCACTTCCGACATCCATGCACTGTATTTTATTTAAAATAAGTGATAGATGAGAATAAAATTTCTGGTAAAATTCTTGTACAGAATCATTGCCTTGGATAAGAGATGTCATTTCCAATGTACCAAGATCTCTTTGATCAGCATAATGCATAGTTAGGCATTTGGAAATTGCTTTCCAGTTTAGCGGCGTGTTGTACGATTCAAGTACAGCATCTGCTTGTCCTATAATTTTGTTTCTTATCACGTTTAAGATACCATAGTATCTTGGTGTACCATTTAATGGTTCGTAGAGCTGTAAAATACGCTCAATGCTTTTTTTCCAGGATGAGAACTCTCCTGGTTTTCCAGAAAAATCTCTAAGACATCTGACAACGTTTGGAATTTTATCTAGGTCACTTAAATCGCCTATATGTTCAGGATTTATGCCCTGATCTATAGCAGTAGTGTCTGGATTGGGATTGATTATAGATTTCACAATATCTGTTACCATTGTGACAAGCTGCGCGGATGAAATTATTGGCCGTGACTGAGGTTGAGAAGTTTGAGCATGAGAGGGATTGTCTTTGGAATTTTCAGTTTGTGGGATATTGAGGACGGGTTGGCGTAAGATGTTACTTGGGTTAGACATTTTGATTTTTTTGTTGATTCAAATGAAAATAATAATATATTTTATGTATGCTTTGATTTTGTATATATTATATATTTGTGTTTCTTGTATTTGATTTTTCCTTTTATTTTTTTATGAAAAATTACTATGAAAGGGATTTTTATCTTTCTTTTCAATTTCTTTCTTTTATTTTTTAAATTGTTATAAGTTTAAATTCTTTTAACATTTTCTCTTTTCTATGAAAAGCTTTATTTTTATAATTTTGTATTACTTTTGTTTTAATTCTGTATGAATTTCTCTTTTCTATGAAAAGGTAATTTTTTATAATTTTTGTAAATTATGTTTCTTTCTTTTTTATTAATTTTATATTAATTACATATATTTGCTTACATTAGTATAAACTTCTTCATGACACTTGTATTTTGAAGCGGCTGGCAGCGGTCGCTGTCTCCTTTTCGTCTGTGGTGATACAGTTACTGGGGGGCCTCGTTTCTTCAAAAGAGTTCTGTTCTTATTTTTTATTCGCACTTTTAAACTTCACAACAGCAGATTTTGTATGCACTTTACTTGCACTTTTTATAATCTGCCTTTCAGAAATTAATCTGCACTTTTTGTTATTATTTTTCAGAAATTAATCTGTTTTCACTGCTTTTATTCACTTTGATCACTCACTTTTTCCACAATGTGATCTGCTTCGATAAGGCAGTCACGATACACCGCGAAATATTTGCACGATCAATTCTATTCGGTTTTAAACGAGATGAAAATATCGCGACTTATTCGGTATTACAATTTACTGTTGCTCGGGAACAGGATTTATATGCTCGGGCGCCAATTATGTTTTTTGCCGTGAAGTTTAATAAAAAAAAAACAAAATTTGTTTTCCATTGGACAACTGTCCAGTTTCATGTGCGAATCAGAACTGAACTTAAAAACTAAATTACAGATATTTATATGGCTGAGATGATTGTGACGATGCCGTTGTCTTAATACTTCTTCAAGTGCGTTCCTGGAATTTGGGTTGCGGATGTTTAGAAGATGAGCTGCGGATATTATTGGGCATTGATGAATGAGATGGTGCTGATGACAACTTGTTGTCTCAGCATTTCTGCAAGTGCGTTCTTAGAAGGAGGGCAACGGATGTTGTTGTTTATTGATAGTTTACTTTCGCAGTCATTCTTAAGAATTTCTGCTGAGATTCAATTATAGTTTGATCGTAGAGATTGCTCGAACTAATGCTTCCCGAATGATGACCGGATGCTTTGAAGCTTCTTGGAACTAAACTGGTGCAATGGGTTCGGTTTGGAGGATGTGACATTTATGGTGTTAACTTATACAAAAAACGGAACCCACTCCAAAGAATTCCAAAAATAGACCTATACTCTTCTATAGCAAAAAAAACAACAAATACAAATATTGCATATTCCCCGATACCCACTTCTAATCAGCAACAAAACTCCAACTCTGAACAAACTGCATTACCAGCACCCAAAAGCACAAAATCGATCTCTTCTCGCAACATGTCTTCCACTCTCAACTCTCCTATTCTTTTCTATTAATCTACCCACAGTTCATCATCCAATAACATAGCAAAAACTACTTATAATTTCTCATCTAAGTACAAGCAAATTCACTAAAAGCTCTCTCCGAGAACAAACGCTCGCTGCAACATACCCACAAACCCTCTCCAGCAAGAGCCATGTCTCAATATTCTCAATTGATTTTGAAAAAGCATTCGATCGAATTGGCATACATTTAATTTTAAGCAAACTGCCTAAATGGAAAATTGGGCCTAAAATGTTTAAATTTATTAAGTCTTGGCTAACCAACAGAAAATATCGTACAAGAGTAAACGGAATATTTTCCAGCATCCACAATCTCACGAACGGTATTCCACAAGGATCCCTACTTTCTGTAACCATTTTTTTAAATAGCGTTTGACGAAATAAATAATATACTCTCAAACTTCAATACAATAAAATATTGTATTTATGCCGATGATTTCATTATATTCACAAAATGTAAAGACTTAAATACTACCTCTAGCATTTTCTATAACATCCAAGGCGACCTTGAGCTCTGGGGCAAAACATCGGGCTCTAGGATATCTGTCGAAAATGTAAAAATGTAATACTCTAGATGTATGCAGAAAAAATTAGCTGCTCAAAAACTGTTAAACTTAACTTCAAAAATGTTAACATAAGCAATGTAAAATCTCTCAAATTTTTTAGAATTATATTCGATCCTAAATATAATTTTAATATACATTGTTTAGAACTAGACACTTAGACCACTGTGTCGTATCAGCTAATTTCTTGTTTTCGCCACAGCAGAGAACAAATTTCGAAAAGAACAGTATGGCTATACGAGAAAGCCAATTGGAGCGGACTCAACAACTTCTTTAGGAATTTTAACTGGTCACTATGCTTCCTCGATAGTGACGTGGATGCCGCTACTGATACGATCATCAACATTCTGCTGGGCATCAGATCCTTCATCCCGCATAGACTGAAGTGTATCAAGCCCAGACCAGATGAATGGTATGACTCGAGTTGACTTTCCGGTTATACAAAGCCAAGCCTACAGTTCTGTTCAGCTCTTTAACCGAGAAAGTTCATCTCTCTTCAAGTGTACCTACACAATCAAAATCCCAAACGTGATCAGTCGCCTTATGTTGAAGACTGTAGGTTTTCGAACATTAAATCATTTAAAATGGATTCTAGAAAGAACAAATCTAGAACCAATTCTTTCGCGGCTTTAGCAAATCTACTGACTTCAGACAATGAAGATATCGACTGTGATAAAACCTTAAGTCCCACTGTTTCTAACAGAAAAGCAAAAATGCCCTCGGTGTGTGTTTTGCAAAAGACTCTTAGTGAAGTCCATGCTTTACTCCGTGAAGCTCAAATTATCAATTACTCCTTAAAAAATGAGCATCAGCATTAAAATTATTTGCGATAGTGTTGTTTCCCACAATAAACTGTGCACTATATTTAAATCCAAAAATATGCAGTTTTTCACTCATGACCTACCAACGTTAAGGCCATTTAAAGTTATTTAAAAAAGTCTGGATGAAATTTCTGTCAATGAACCAAAGTTTATTAAAAAACAATATGAACGTTTTGTTGACACTTTTTATTTAGTCTTTCTTAAAATCGGTTCTTACGACTCGCTCAACTGAAAAAGAACATTAAATCTGTATTTAAAACGCGAGTTAAATGGGACTTTGCAAGAAGACAACGTAATCGAATCACGCAGTGTTACAACTGCGAAATGTATGGACATGGTGAAAAAAATTGTCACATAAAAACTCAGTGTGCTATCTGCTCCGAACACCACAAAACTAGTGAGTGCACCTCCAAGAACTTAAAATGCGCCAACTGCTATGGAATACATAAGTCCACTGAACTAACACGTGTCAGTCGCCAAAGCTTTCTTGAAATGAGGCTAAAGCTCTTGAACAAAAACAAAACACAGCCAATATGAACAGCACAGACGTCTTTCTCACCTAACATCGAGGATTTTTTCATCACTTCCATCCCATCGCAATTCATCAGGTAACGTAGCATCTAGGGCTACAATCACTACCATCCACAAGTCATCAAATGCGTGGTCCAAATCTACCAACAACAATACTGTGCAGAACAACCAGGAGCTTTTCTCGCTAGAAGAAATTAATTCTCTCACTTCTGAGATGATCATCTTGCTCGGGAGCTGTACTACAAAAGCGGAGCAATTTAATATTATAACACAACTTTCCATTAATTACTTATACAAATCGAAATAATGAACAGTAGCTTAAACAAAATTTGTTGGAATGCAAGAAGCATTCGAGAAAAACAATTTTTCTCATTCCTTAATACATATAAAATTCATGTAGCATTAGTTTCAAAAAAGGCTTGATTCTATTGATCGTTTATCAAACTCTGCGTATAAATGTTATATATCGTTATATATCGTATAAATGTTATAATCGTAAGTACGAAATTGATTGAAATTGGTATTGAAGTTCCTTTTGCTAATGGCTTATCACTAAAAATGTATAGTGCATACTTTTCAGGTGGGAGGACTTCGCCACAAAAACGATTTGACCTTCGAAGAGATTTTTTGAAATTAATAAACACAAATGATCTTTTTCTAATAGGCGGCGAATTCAACTGCAGGCATAGACGTTGGGGTTGTCTTAGAGCTAATTATTGAAGTAATATTCTGACTTAAACTGTAGACATCCTTTTGATATACTCTATCCTCCTAATCCTTCCTATATACCCGCTAATAGTAATTGCAACCCATCCACATTAGATCTATTTATAACGAATATTTCTGACCTTTTTACTCCTCCTAGAACACTTAATGAACTCAATTCCGATCATCTACCCGTAATATGTAGCACTATCATTTCCCCAGTGCAATGTTCAAACTATGTCTATGATGTGAAAAATGCTAACTGGAAATATTTAAGAGTTTAATACGTTCGAAGCTAGATACCTACTTAGTTCAAAATAACAGCCAATCCCATATAGATCAAAACGTGAGTACGTTTACAAATGCTATTCTGGAAGTCTTTGAGCAGTCAGTGCCTAAGAGAACGAATTTAAGACAGGCATCTAATGTGCTGGCACATTCTATTCTTCAATTTATTAAGCTGAGAAACATCTGCAGATCCAGATGGAGGCGAACAAGGAATGTTATCTACCTCATCGAATTTAAAAACAATTAACTCCTTAGTTAAATATGCTATTGGAAACTTTAGAAATCAATCATGGAACGATAGACTATAAACTTTAGAGAAAGGCAGTAAACCATTTTGGAATTTGGTGAAGATAATAAAAAAAAAACATACCTACATTCCTCCTCTGAAGATAGATAACTCTGTGGTACTCTCTTGTTCTGCGCTTGCCAACAACTTTTCTATGAGTCATTCGATAACCAACAACATTATCCAAACTACGAACACTAAATCTTCCGTCGAGCAATCTTTTCAGTTTCTCAATAGACAAACAACAATCGGCGATTTCAATCGTATTTCAGTCACTGAGTTAAAACATATTATAGACAGCTTAAAAGTTTAGAAATCTTCTGGCTTTGATTGTGTTAGAAACGTGTATCTGAAAAATTTTACACATTTTGTTCTCACTAAGTTGACTGAACTGTTTAATTGTTGTCTTACTTTGGGACATTATCCAATCCAAAAAATTGGCAAAAGTACTGGAATGGTAATTTTAGACGTTGAAAAGGCTTTCAACACTGTCCGCCATGGATTGATTCATAAGTTAGTAAGTGTTAATCTTCCGTTGTATCTTGGCAAAATCATTCAGTCATCTTTGTCTCATCGCAGTTCTAATGTTTCCATAAATGGATATTCTTCTGCAAATAAACTTATTAATGCAGGAGTTTCCCAAAGATCCGTCATTAGTCCAGTTCTATATAACATTTATACATCCGATTTTCCTATCTTGACAAATTGTAGTATCGTCCTTTTCGCTGACGATACTTGCATTTATTCATCAGATGTTATTGGTTTCAACGTTGAAACTGATCTACAATCTTATTTAAATGCATTCGAAACCTATTTTATTACCTGGAAAATAAAATTAATGCTAATGTAAAATACCTTGGTATTTATTTAGACAAGCGCTTAACATTCAATCTTCATGTGCAAGAAACAATTAAGAAGGTTAACAAAACTACACGAATACTGTATCCATTTATATGTAGACGTTCAAAACTCAATGTTGCTAACAAACTACTCTTTTTCAAAGCTATGTGTCAAGCTATTATATTTTATGGGTCTCCTGTCTGGGGTAAATGTGCAAACAGTCACTTACGCAAGCTTCAGACAGCACAAAATAAACTGCTCAAAATGATTCTGGATTTGCCATGGCTCTTTCCAACAAAAGAATTACATTGAAATGATAGCACAAGGGATTGAAAAAATTAGATTGAAATACAATATTTCGTGTTTATCTTCTGACAATCTTTACATCTCAAGTCTTCTTCATAATTTGTGTATATTTATTGTATTTATCTTTATTTATTTATTTATTTATTTATCTATTTATTTATGTATTTATTAATTCATTTATTTATTTACTATTTATTACAACAGCTACAAAAATCACTTCAATACCAATTAACAATAGAACCATTGTTTGATGACTGAGTTTCGCAACTTCTTCTGTCTTCCCTCCAACCTTATATGTAATACTTTTTGTTTTTTGTTTTTTTTTAAGTTTTAATGAAGGTTTTTTAGTGGCTTTTCCTTATAAATTTTAAAAAGTTATATGATATTATTTTAAACAATTGTATTTATATTATAGCAGTAAAGTACTTTTGCCATATCTCTGTAATTCAAAATGTTAAATTGTATGAATTGTAGATATCATGTCACAATAAAAGAAATGTTAAATGTTAAACAAGAGCCAACCATACTGAGGAAAACCGGCATAAGCTTAAATGGCCAGAAATGACTGCAATGCAATAACCCGACGTGTAAAATTCTCCCATGAACAAAAGTTGAGGCAAAAAGTGCTACAATGTCCCAAGGGTAGCAAAAACGTTTGGTCATTTGTGAAAAACGTAAAGAATTCCGCCTCGTTCTCAATTCCCACGCTCATTTACAATGACATCCAAGTTGTCAACTCTTTGGACAAAGCCAATCTGTTTGCGGCGCATTTTGCAGCCAGCTCAACACTGCCAGATTGTAATTTGTCCCCACCTGTTCTCAAGAGCGTTGGTTTTACCAATGGACAAATTCACTTCCGCACTCGTACAGTTGCAAGAGTACTTAAAGATCTCGACGTGCACAAATCCGCTGGCCCAGATGGTATTCCCCCAATACTTCTGAAGAGGTGTTCTTCTTCGCTGGCAAAACCACTGCGTAAGTTTTTTCATCTATCCAACTCTTCAGGTCTCTTTCCGAGTAGATGGAAAACAGCAATGGTCCAGCCCGTCCCTAAAAAGGGCGAATCTTCGTCACTCATCTCGTACCGACCCATAGCACTTACGATTTTTCTTTCTAAGGTCATGGAAACGCTGATCAATCGTCAGCTTATGAAATACCTTGAATCGCTGAAGCTTCTTAATGACCGACAGTATGGCTTCCGTCGCAACAGGTCCACTGGTGATTTGATAGCTTATCCCACCGAGCGAGCTAGCCAACTGCACTCCTCCTCTCCTTGAATTCACCTGCAGTCGTTCATAGACCTCCACGCAGTGCAGACGTGTTCGGCTTCAGATCGGAGTATTATTTGTTCAAGTGCGCAAAATAACAAGAAAAAATAAAATAGTGTCGATAGTTCGGTGGGTAGCGTCATCGCTCGTGATACGACCGACTCGGGTTCGGTACCCATGCAAAACCGAAAAGTTTAATTTTTTTTAAAGAACAAACAATTAGAGACACATTGGGTGGTGTGAATAAAAACTGAGAAAACACTCGGAGTAAAAACACTTGAGTCGAGTATGTTCGTCAAAGGAAATGCTCAATTTGGTGTGAATAAAAATGTTCCTCAAAGCAGGTTCTTATCCTCAATTTGACGTTTAAAAACTCTGCTGGAGAGCTGGCAAATTTATTCGTCAACATTCTTCAAATTCAATTAACAAACGGAAACACATGCGAATTATTCATTTTCAATCATGTTTTTAAATATAGAAACGCGAAAAATAAAACAATATAATTCACGGCGTTTCGGGGACACAGGGGATAATTTCAAGAAACATTACAGATTCGAGTTTCGCAACATGGAATGGTTAACCAATCAGTCCTCTCCGATATTCCTGGAGAAAACCGTGGTGGTGCAATACCAAGCATGGAGAAGATGAAAATATTCCTTTGATACATTGGTGACCCGGGTTTCCAAGTTGGAGTTGGAGAGGACTTTGGGGTTCATTACACCACTGTATCAAAAACGGTTTGCCAAGTGTGTTGCTATATGTGCAAAGGCGGATCTGTGGATGAAATTTCCTTCTTCGATCGAGGAATTGCGAGAAGTGAAATTGGCGCTCTAGATTGTACTCATATTGCAATATTAAAGTCTTATTTACATGGCGATGAGTACCTGAATCGGTTTGGCTTTTTTCCAGCAAACGCGGATACAGTTGTTAACACCTGATGAAATCGCCATCGCCCATTCCAGATTTTTTTTTTGTTTAAGGAATAAGGCTTAATCCGTCAAAATATTCCTCCTCCGACGCAGTAATTTCCATTATTTTTATTGTTTTTTACTTTTTTGTCTCTTGAGTCACCTCCTATGCACACTCAACTTCAACGATTGATATCTGAATACATTCCATCTTTATTCACACCAAAACTGAGGTAATACTCAACTGTGAAAATATGTGAGCGGAGAGGATTCGTTAAACTTAACGAAATACATTTTTATTCACGCCAGATGGAGCATTTCCTCCAAAATTCTGAGGAAATGCTCATACTCAGTTTTTATTCACACCACCCATTGTGTGAGTGGCGTGATGAACGCAGAGGAGCAACCCGCGCTCCCAAAAACGGGTACAAACAGTGAACCGGTAGCAGGCACATCAGGCCACCAAGCTGGTGTACCAAGCCATCAGGAAGAGAGGAAGAAGAGGAAGAAGAAGCTGCAATCGCAGCCAAACACGGTGAAACGTCGAACAACTGGAACCTCAGGCGACATGGACGCAACTACAAAAGCAGCAACAACAACAATTGTAGCAGCCAACACAGAAGTAGCAGCAACATCAAAAGCTGTAGTAGCATCAACACTACAACAACAATCAGTAAACAACGTACTATACGAGTCGGCAGAGGGTGAAGGGAGATTCTCCTACGGAGGCAACGGCAACCCCTTAAGCTCCATAGTGTCATCTGAGTCAGAAGACGAAGATGAGGAGGACAGAGAGCAACTTCTCAAGACACAGAGAAAAAGAGAGGAGTTGGGCTACAGGCAATCCAAAAAAAAATTGCAAGCCAGGAGAGCGGCCAGAGAAGCTGCACAGCAACAGGAGCAGCAACAACATGAGCAGCCAAAGCTGCAGCAACAACTATACCAGTTGCCAAAGGGACAGCGCATATCAGCTGTCAAACAACAACAAAAACAGCAGCAGCAACAACAACTGCCTCATAAAAAACAGCAGCAGAAGAACCAACAGCAGCAGCAGAACCAACAGCAGCTGAAGAACCAACACCAGCAGAAACAGCAACAGCAGCAAAGAACAACACCGAAAGCAGAGAGATGCCCGCCAATAAACGTCTTCGGAATGGAGACCAAGGACGTTGACAAACTATGTAAGTTGGCTACTGAAAACTCCTTTTTTATCAAATATAAAGGGCCCTTAAGGCTATCTGTCGACTGCTTATCGGTGGCAGACTACCGCGCAGTAAAAGAAGAGTTAACGGTGGCGGGGGCCGAGTTTTATTTATATACTCCCAAAGGAGAAAAATTGCAGACTATGCTCCTCAAGGGTGTGGATCCTGCAACTGATCCCGAGGATATCCTCGCCGAACTGCGCCAGGCGCAGAGCGACGATGTCACGTTGGTTGGGGTTAAGCCCTTCAACACTACTGTAGCGAGAAGGGAGAATAGGAAACTTCCGTTCTTCCTTGTCCAGGTCAGCCCAGACAGCAAAAAAGACAGCTTAAGGGCATTAATCGCTTAGGCTCCATTTCTGTTACATGGGGAACATTAAAAAAGACCAAGCACATACTCCAATGTGCTCTTTGTCAGAGGTTTGGGCATGCCGCGGCGAACTGCAACATGCAGTCTCGCTGCGTCAAATGCGCAAAAATCCACATGCAAGGGGAATGTCCCTTAGGGACGGAAAAGGTCAAAGATAGGAGTAAACTAATGTGCGTAATCTGTAACAGTAACGGACATCCGGCAAACTATCGGGGATGTCCAAGAGTGCAAGAACTCAGAAAAATCATTGAGGCTAAAAAGAAAACAAAAATGGTAGAAGCGCCTCGTGCTCCATCTACTGCTGTTACACCGGAAGTCTCCTTCGCCCAAATGGCATCTGGAAGGCGCCCGGTACAACAGACAGTGCCGAAGGTGGCCTCGGTCGCAGTGGCCAGGCAACCCGAAGCTGAAATGGACCTGAAGGCGGTCCTGCTCTCTATCCAGGGGCAGATCGCCCAGCTCCAAAAACAGTTCCAGGAGCAAACAGCGCGGGTAGACCTCATCTACTCAACGTTGTTTGCCGTGCCTAACGTCACCCATTCCTAATGGCTGCGCACGCAGCCAATAACCTTAAGATCCTAGCAGTGAATGTGAATTCACTGATTAAGACTGAACGAAAACTAACGCTCGGTAACCTTCTGCAAGTACACAATCCAGACGTGTTGATGGTCAGCGAAACTAAGCTGAACCAAACGCGCAAACTCTGGTACAAGAATTACCACGTAATTCGAAGAGACCGACCCCAATCCTTGCATAGGGGCGGGGTTGCCCTCTTAATAAAAAAAGGCCTATGTCATAAGGTCATGTATAGCAGTGAAGTGCGACGATTGCAAGTAATAGAAACGTGTATTGCACGCATTCCGCGTTTATATGTGATCGCGATCTATGCAGCTGACAATCCTAACCTCAACCGCAACTTCGTTTTAGAGCTCGACACTCTTTTTACTAGCCTTCGACTGAGCTCGGAGGAAAACTATTATATTATAGCTGGGCATTTAAACTCCAAGCACAGAGAATAGGGCAATAGGGTGCATAATGACAGGAGAACCCCACTGTATAACTGGCTGGCAAAGCACAATACAGAGTTCAAGCTAGATTTGCTAGCAACCGATAGACCTTCGTATCCCAGAAGCGGGTCCTATCTGGATCTATTACTAATCGACAAACGACTGACGATACTAGACGTGGAAAGACACACACTGCTTAACTACGATTGAGTACGAAAGTGATCACTGCGGACTCTTCGCGGTTATTCAGCTCCCGAACGAGGTGGAAGAACTGGGGGAATATGTCCTGAGGCACCCTTATAATTATAATAAGGCCCGATGGCCTCGCTTTTCCAGAACTTTATCCACAGAACTACGTTCGAGTGGGATCAATCCTCCGACAAACAGAAACCTGACAAACGAGGAGGTTGACAGGTACCTCAGACAAATGGACAACGTAATTCAACGTACAATGGACAAAACTATACTGAAGGTAGTACAAATGGATGACAACGATGTTTATCGGAACGCTACCATTGACGCACTACACGTGCACAAGAGTAGGCTGCTGTCAAGGCTCAAACTCTTGTACAGACGGTTTACAGATCCACAAAACGCCGAAGTCAGGGCACTAAAATCGGAGATCAAGAACATCCAACAGTTAATCCGTATAAACTATAGCCTGGCTATAAGCTTGCACTGGGGCAATAAAATCCGTGCTGTACGATCTAACAACCCGGGTATGTTCCCGCAAGTAAATAAAATAATTCGGAGAAAAGATCAAAACGACATTCAGAGCGTTAGACTTCCTAGGACAACAGATAACGAACACTTACTCACTACAATTGGCATCAATCCAGATGGGGCAGTGCTAGACAATGACGTCTTCGTGGTTGAAGATCCTCAAGAGAAGGTGAAAGCAATTGGTGCTGTGTTCCAGTGAGTTTATACGGTCAACGAGGTTCGTACGCCGAATCTCGAACTGGAGAACGAAGCCCTGCTGAACCACAGTAATCTTCGTAACGAGATAAGCCAATGGCGATCTGAGAATCCAGGTTTCACCAGTTTCAATGACGTTAATATGGCAAATAGTGCCATCGCCAATGACAGAAATCATATCTTGATTTCTCAAGAAGATCTCCAGGGTATCTTTAACTCGCTGAAGAAGAAAAAGTCAGTGGGAATCGATGGTATACCGAATATTGTGCTTCGCCATCTTCCCCCTGAAGCTGTGCAGATCTTCACAACATTGTTTAACAATGCGCTGAGTAATGCTTATTACCCGAAACATTGGAAAACAGCTGTGGTGCAACCAATCCCTAAACGGGACAAAGATAGATCAATTCCGACAAATCTTCGGTCGATCAGTCTTCTTCCTTGCATAAGCAAAGTTTTTGAAAAGATAGTCATTCGAGTTCTGAAACAATGGGTTGAGGAAAATAATATCATACCGGACAACAAGTTCGGATTTAGGGCGGGGCATGAAACCACACATGCCGCGTCTAAACTGGTGTCAGACAGTCAATGGAATAAAGACAAAAAACAATGCACGGGTGCTTGCCTGATTGACTTGGAGAAAGCGTTCGACACCGTTTGGTTAG
This sequence comes from Eristalis arbustorum, assembly GCA_916610145.1. NCBI lineage: Eukaryota > Metazoa > Arthropoda > Insecta > Diptera > Syrphidae > Eristalis > Eristalis arbustorum. The sequence goes on from OU744316.1 coordinate 70,562,939, forward strand.
AGGGCCTCTTCCTCAAGCTGGTCAGGCTCGGCGTAAGTAAACCATTGCTGTACAAGATCTATGACATGATAACAGGTAGAAAGTTCAAAAACGGTCTGCAACAGGGATCGGTTGGTTCGCCGATCCTGTTTTCAATATTCACTGCATATCTGATAGGTTCAATGCCGCAATTAATTGCGTACGCCGACGATTTAGTGGCGTACAGATCAGGTCCAAAGGTCGAAGAAATAAATATCTTGCTGCAAGGGGACTTCGATCAAATTCAGTGATTTTGCGCCGACTGGAAGTTGATTATCAACTTCCGGAAGTGTGAAACTATCCTTTTCAGAACCCCGCTGTACATGGCATCATGGGATACGCACCCAAACTGGTGTAAGTTCGGCATAGTTGACCCACAGGGACGCCCTTTAGATGTGAAAAGTGTAGTTAGGTATCTTGGCATTTGGTTGGACCAATATCTGTATTTTGACAAACATATAGATATTGCTCTGGCCAAAGCTAAAAAGGCCTTTGCTGTGGCAAGGAGGTTGTTTTACAGCAGCCAACTTGATACCAGGGTGAAGGTAATCTGCTACACGACCCTTATCCGGCCAATTATGGCGTACGGTTGTCCGTTGTGGTTCAACGTGAGTCCTTCCCAGATGGAAAAGATAAGGTTGTTCGAGAGACAGTGTCTGCGGACTTGTTGTTGTATCGTACACCCGAATCTGAGTACAAGAAGCCTTTATTCCTCCCGAGGCGTGCCTCTATCTCGATACAATTGGCCTAATACAGGATCCACACGGATGTCCTGTAATCTTCCACGTCGTACGCCGAACAGTGGACAGGCGACTTCAATATGAACGGGACGTCGCTCGCAGTCACGAGGATCTCCTCCGGTTCAGTAGAGCGATCTCTGCTCGAAACCGGAGAGAGTCTGCCAAAGAACGGCAATTTTACTGGTGGTTACACCAAAACCAGTCCCCACCACCGCTGGCTTTTATAAATGACGCGGTAGTTGACCATGGTGGCCAACTTACATAGGTTTAAGGTAGTTCTAAGAAATATATACCACAAAAAAAAAAAAAAAACAAAATATAAAATAAAAAACAAAAAAAAAAGGTGCACCGCGGCGTATAAATTATATATGTTAGGCATATACATAGCATATACGCCCTGGTGCACGCGTCCGTACTGTTACGGACATAGTTAAGATAGTCTTAAGTTTTAATGTTAGGTTAGTTTTAGTTCTAGTTAGTTTAAGTTAGGTTAAATTAGATATATATAGCCAAGTTTTTCTTTCCAGTTTTCTTGGCGAAACAAATAAAAGTAGAACGGTGTGTCTTTAACACAATAAAAAAAGCATAGCATAATCCGAAAGGTATAGCCAAATTTAAGATTAGAATAGCTTAGAGTACCCGTATAGGGTCAGTAGGTTAGGAGTAAGAACATTTCTTAAGTTAGTTAAGCTAGTTTTAAGCATTTTTGTCTAGCATGTAAGTTAATGAATTCAAAATAAAACAAAAATGAATGAAAAAAAAAATTCACCTGCAATACACGTCTCGCCAGGAATGCACATCAGTTTACCCTTAAGCCTGCTTTCGGACGCACAGTGAAATTTAGAGACTCGTTTTTAGCCGCACCACACGAATATGGAATGCTCTTTCCATCTCATTATTCCCCAAAGATTACCCGCAGATGTTTAAGACCAATGTGCACAGATACCACCTCTCTCTCTCCCTCTATAACTTCGGCCCGTGCTGTGTCTTGACCCCGGACAATTAAGGGTATTAATAACCCCTTGAGCACGCGGAAATTATAAAAAAAATACCAGCTCTGTGTAAATTTCTGCCTTTTGTGTTTGTTTGAATCTTGGTCCCCAAAAAGGATAAAAATCTGCACGAATTACGAAACTTGGGCCTAGAGTGTGGAAAACTCGTTCGAGCTCGTTTTGATCAATTATGCTACGAAGAGTAAATGGAAGCCACGTTAAATGAGTTGTTCGCCATCACGTATAGATCCCTTCAAAGTATCATACAAATACATTAACCTACATACCACAATTCATTCTCAATTTTGTTACTTTGCCTATCTTCTCTTATGTTCATCATAATCTCTCTCATTATACTTCCACCGCGATCACGAACGAATAAACATTGTTTTCTCGAGTGCTTTTTTTCTTTTCGAACAATAGGGGTGATGCAAACCAGTGCCTCCTCAAAACATAAGTAATGTTTATTTTGTACACGAACCGTATTTAGTTGTATAGAATCAGATTCTATACTTATTCCTACTAAATGGTATATATTATTGCGTATAAACAGAGATGAACCGCCTCTTGCCAGTTCGGACGGATGGCAGGCATGGTAACCACAGTACCCTTCTAAGTTTACACACGATTGCTTAGTCAAGTGTGTCCGAGAGATCAGACAAATATCGATACATTTTTCTCTAATATATAATTCTAGTTCGTCGAGTTTTTGTTGCAGACGCATTCCAATTTAGAATTTTAATTCACAAATCCATATTAAGGTACGCTTACTGTTAATCTTATTTTCTAGATCGAGTAGCCTTTCGAAAATAAGTTTGTTCGTCAAGTTTCTCTAAAATAATATTAAACATATTTGTAGCTGGAGTTGATTGTTCTTCGCAACCTTGGATTGTTGACTTCATATTAATAATAGATTGTAACTTAACTTACGTTAATTGGCGGGAGTTCCCGTTCATTTGGTAACTTTGTTTCGTTGTTACTGGTAAGATGCACATTCCTGTCTTCATTATAACCTCCGGCGAGATACCGGCCTTTCGTTTTTTGCGCAGTCGCCTTTCTGTCATCCAGTTGTTTTCATAAGCGAGTTCTTCATCAACCGCACAATACTTAACTTTTGTTGATGCGTTCGAGGTGGGCTTTTTCTAGATTTCCAATTTTTTGTGCCCTTAATTGACTAAGTTCATTTCTTAGTTCTTTGCAGAGAGATCTTTCATATCAGCGAGTCTAGTCCTTAATTCCACATTTACCTTTTCGCTAGAGCCTGTTCTTCGTGTGTGGACGAATCTAAATTCGTTGATATGTTAGTTACTTGCGTTTTAGATGCAGTAGTGTTCATTGGCGTTGATGCGCGCCTGTTTAAAATGTTAGATCCTGCTAGTGTTTATCAATTTACCCTTGAACATTTTTTAAAAGGGTCCAAAATCAAAAATTGACTCTCCCCAGAATCCTTAGACTGGCTCCGAAGAGTGTGAATTTTCCAGTGCGGCTGGCACTCCACCTGGGTACTAATTCCTTTGTCTTTACTCATTGCATATTTCTTTTTTTTTGCTTGTTCTAAAACAAACGGTAGCTTTTAGTCGCCTCTGACGACAGGCAAGCCTTACCTCCGGTATATTCTAGCCACTACAGGAAGGAGAATGAAACCTGCTATTCTGATGTGGTCTCAACAGTATTGCCATTTGTCTTCTACACTTTATGTCGGCGCACAGTGGTTCCTCCCATATTTCAAAACAGTGGTTCCTCCCATATTTCAAAATTAATCAAATTGTTTTTTTATGCAGTAATTATCTAAGATAACGGGACATTTAAGGGACTGTAAGATTTATGATTTAAAATTAGTTGTTGGTTGTCACTTGCATCACAAACTTGAGTGATTTCGCAGCTAAAAAAATCTGGAAACAGGACTTTTATCAATTTTAGCAAATTGTTTCATGTCGGTTTTGGAAAATAGGTGATGCGAATAATAAAACAATATATAATGACGGTTATAATTTATACATGAACTTTATTTTAATTAATTAAGAACATTTTTCTTCTTTCAGAATACGTATGACTTTTTGAGCGCAGATTGGCGCAAACCTTAAAATTTTGTCCCGAAGTAAGACACAGATTTTCAGATTGATTTTTTCATTTTTTTAGATTGAAGCGAATCGATATTTTTAACATTTGGCATTCGGTGAAGAAAGTTGGCAGTTATGCAAGATCTAACGAAACATTTACAATTTTTAGACAAATTTATAAAATTAAAGACTTAGAAGAAAAAAAGAAGATAAGTAACCTCTGCGAATCCTTTCAAAGAAGGAGAAAGGCTTGTTCAAAGAAAATAATATACTTTTTTCTTAAAACAGTACAAAATTGTTAAAATACCAAATCATCAGGATCTTGGTAAACCAAAAAACTAAAGCCGATATTTTTCCAAGCTGTGTACAAGTTTTAAAGCGAAACAAGCATCTTACCCAGCACTTCAAACAATAAAAATATCGGATTCATTAGCTGAAGTTTTGTTTGAAGGACTAGTTAAAGAATTTTGAAAATTTGAATTATGATTCCGCTAATTAAAAGCAAAGTTGTTTGTTTTATTGTAAAACTTGTCCCTTAATTTTTAGCTGTGTTAGCAGTAAGAGTGTTTCGTGTTTGTTGCAAAAAACCACATGTTGTGTTGATCTTTTGTAAAAATACAATTTCACTGTGGCTACATGAACTCTTGATTTCGGTAAGTAAATGAGGCTTTGATGGAAGCAAACGACAGTTCGAATACAAGCAAAGAATATACAGCGAATTCAGCTATTCGGATATGTTTATAACATCATATGTTCCAATACAACTTTTTTCGCAAGAGGGCTCTGAATCTGAAAAGAAAATTGTATGGAAAAATCCTCAACCAGGATCAACTCGATACTGTCGACCTATACGTTTTTAATTAAAAAAAGGAACGACAGAATTGAGCAGAGCTGAGCAAGAATAAACGAACTCAATGAAACAATTATTAACATATCGGACCATTTTATCAGCGTAAAGCATATACTTAAATTGACAATAATTGATGGTAAGATATGCAATGCCTTGTCACATACAGTTTCACAACAAGTATGCTATATTTGTGGAGCAAAACCAAGTAATACGGATGACATTCGAAGTTACTTAGAGAGAACCATAAATAAAGATTTCTTTGATTTCGGCATATCTGCCTGCATAGATACGATTTTTTGTCCTTCATTCATTTAGCTTGTTGGTTGGATCTCAAAAAATGGCGCACAGGAAACAATGGAAAACATCTTTCGGACGCACCGAATAAAGGTGGCGGGAATTCAAATGAAGGCAATACTGCCCGAAAATATTTTGCAAATCCATCTGTATCATCCAAATAACTGGTGTAAGGTAATTGATTATGGAAAGATGTGCTGTTATCTAAAGACTTTGGCAAGCTTTTTTGCAATAAATGCAGACACTTTTCAAGAAAAATAAAGATATCAAGGGTATCAACAAATACCGATTTGTTAAATAGATTTTTGTTGACTATGGACCCTTTGCTTTTTAACGAAATAAATTTAAGAAAAAATCAAAAATCGTCTTTGATTTTATTAAAGATATATATTAAAGATATATAAAATTTATTGTTATAATTCTTTGCAAAATTGCAAAAAAAGAATTAAAACAAATGCTTTTTTTTATTACATAATATACTTTCCATCAGTTAAAATTAAATTTAGAATCTTCACCGCAATTCTCATACAAATGGAACCTCTATGCGGCGGCATAGGACTTTCTGAGAGGTAAAGACTCCGTCTAAACATTTCCCGGTGATCTCATGCGGTTGAAGTTGTGCGACATTGAATTTCCTTACAGCACTGGGTTGATTTCGCTTCGTCTGAGAAATCTTCGTTTGGAAATTGGTCACCACTAGGTAGTGATCTAACCAACAGATTGCTGGTGGAATGTCTTGCATCAATCGCAATATGATCAATCTGATTGAATGTGACCATCTGACGATCGCCATGTACGCTTATGGATATTGAGATGCGGGAAACGTGTGCTTCCTACAATGAGGTCGCAAGTTCTAGTAGCCTTAGTCCCAAGATTGCATCCCTGCCTAACTTGGAGTTGAAGTCACTACGAACTATCTTGAAAGTAGGACATTGTTCGCACGCTTTGTCAAGGAGTTCCGTTTCTGAATCGTAGAGGAGACGCCTGTCAACTGTTCGGCGTACTGCGTGGTATTACAGGGTATCCTTCCGTGTCCTTGATCAGGCCGATCGAATTCAAATAGAGGAATGCTTCAGGTGGAACAAAGCCGATCTGGGGCACCTGCTCATGGTACATTTAATTAGGGTAAAGGCCCCGAAGATTAGACTGTTGGTAGAAGTCATGCTTCTTGCAATGTGACATCTCATTAATTTAATAATGCTATTTCTATACTCTTCACGTTTGCCCTGTTATACAAGGCCACGCCAGGATAGTACTCTTTCACACTCGGGGGACACAGGGGACAACCATACACCATGACTGGCCTTATGAAGGCCATGTAGCAGATTAACTTCACATTGGTATCACTTTGTGGACAGCTTACAGCAAAGGCTTTTTTAGCATTGTTCAGAGCCGTCTCTATATGTTTGTCAAAATACGGAAACTGATCCAACTGAGCTGACGGGGCCGCAGAAGAATATAAAAGAGTAATTACAATATAAAACTCAGCCGCACGTCTTTCGGCGACGAGGATTAAAAATAAGTAAATTTGTAAGAGATAAATCGACAAGATAAAGAAAGTAAAAAACAAACGGAAGGAAAACCAAGAAACAGCCGAAGTGACAGTAAAGAAACCAAAGAAATCAAAGGAAAAACAGTACCTACATTTAGGTTCGGAATCCCGAAAAGCTAGACGTACAAAAAGCATGGATCATATGGACAATCTTTTGGAACCAGCCTACGGCAGCTGACCTATATAAAAGTTTGAACTCATTTTAGAACACTGTATTTAATTGTTGATACTGGAGCGGAATTCAGTACCATCAATCGATATATATATCATCCTAAGTGGAGGATTCAATTTAAAATACCAGTCAGAGCTATGGGAAGTAAATTTTTTTTCAAAACTTAAGTTTCCTATAATAGAAGAATTCAACGAAAACAAGCAGTATTTTGTGGGTTTTCAGAATACGATTTGAAAAATAATTTCAATGGAATCATATATATCAACATTCTACGGTATCTAAATGCCGTCTACGACTATGCAAAGAAGCAATTAATAACAAGAAATGCGATTCAAGACATATATTTCAATAAACAACAAGAAGAGTACGAAAACATAGCTTGAAAAGAGAATATTGTAGAACTATTTAGTAGTGAAGTAAGATAAAATTACCTCCTCGATTTCATTAAAACTAAGCACCTTAATAATATTGAAAAAAAAACGTTTGTTTCAAGTTATAAAGCAAAACAAAAACGCTTGTTATCAGGAAAATGACGATTTGACTCTTACGAATGAAGTCAAACATCGTATCATTACAAAACATGAGCTACGGGTCTATTCAAAGCTATATCGCTACCCTCAAATACACCGTGAGGAAGTTAACAGACAGATTGAAGACAGAATGATTAAGCAAAGAACAATCTACGAATCAAGTAGTCCGTACAATAGTTCCTCAAAGAAGTTGACTCAACTGGCAAGCAAAAGTGGCGTATCGTAATCGACTATCATAAACTCCAGGACTCCAGGACTATCAACAATCCAGGACGTTGCAGGACATGGCAACCTTCAGCAAGAAAAGATAAGTTGACAGTATACAGGCAATGTATCTAAACGACATAGTCGGTGAAATTAGACGTACGCAACACGTATAGCATATGCTATCCTATATACAACCTTTACGCGAACAAGTCAGAAAAATAAAAGAAAACTTGCTAATGTGTTGGTTGGTTGTACTCACATTAAAAAAAATCAGCCATTAAAATATAACATTAAAGGAATTAATGAATGTAAAAAGCTCTGCTATTATGTATAAAAAGAAAATAGGATTTGTAATTAGGATACCTATTTCTTCTTCTTATTTGCCTGGTGCCACAGTCCGGTGTGGACGTTGGGCGCAGTCAGCATTTCTCTCCATCTGCCGCGGTCTTGGGCTTGGTGCCTTCAGCTTCGTACATCCAGCTGGTTAATATCTCTTTCCAGCTGATTCCATCGGGACGACCAAGCATCTCTTCGTCTTCCTTATTTGACATTGTTCATGCTTCTGTGCCATACAGCAGGACTGGGACTATCAAGGTCTTGTATAGAGCCAGCCTGGTTCCGAGACAGGGCTTTATTTTTCAATTGCGCCCTAAGTCCAAGGATTATCCTTCATTTTATCTCAGCGCTGATGTCATTTCTGGAGTTTATTTTAGAGCCTAGCCTGTCTTTAACTAAATACTACACTACGAAGCTGTTTCTGTCTATTATGACACTTTGCCCAAGATGTCGGTGTGACCTTTTTTGTAACTATGCCGAACTTCTTCCAGTTTACGCACGTATCACTTGAGGCAGTTTGCTGCGGCATGCTCAAACCTCTGGCATCGTGTAGTTCGATTTCCCTAATGTCTCCCATTAAATAGCAATCTTAAACTTTCCATATTGCTTTCGGGAGTCAACCGTAATAGGATCCATGATCTTAAGAAGCAGAGTTTGGAGTTTGTCTCCTCTTGGTGTATAGGAGTAGAACTCCATCTCCGCCTCAGCCGGCCCCTGCCTAACTGCCTTGTACACTGCCATGTAGTTGCAATACACAGTGTGCCTTAAGGTCATTCTATATTTAATTGTGAATGGGCTCTTCTAAACCGTTCATTCCATTAACGACACACTTACCTAGATTTTCGAAGTCGTTCGTCTCGGCCCCAAGACGTTGATTGGGGGGCAACTCTACCTCTTCTGCTTATGGTTTTGCTGATTTTGCTTCTGTTTCTGTACTCTTAAGTGCTGCTGCTGTTGTTGTTGATGTTCTGTTTTTGCTACTGCACTGCTAGTTGTTGTCGACCGTCACATTCACACTGTTCGTGATATATACTTATAATACATTTTATTGTTTATTACAAAAAAGTGTTCTATCACTAATTTCACCCTCGCGAACCCCGGATGTTCCGCTTCACAGTCTCATACACTACGCACTAGGCTACTTCTAATCTTTGATACCACTGCTGTCGGAACTTCTCTGTTTCGCGTACTACTTGCACACAGAGAAAGCGGAAATACGTCGGTTCGCTTGCAAAGTCGGAGAAGGACTGGTCAACTTTCTCCCCTGTAGGCGCGTGTACATTTATCCGACTAATGTTGGCGAATCTTGCCTTGATTCGGATCGTCACCAAGCGATCGCTTATACACTTAAAGCTGAAGACTGCTACCAATGCCAAAACCGCACCCGAATGTACGCTGAACTGGTTCTAAGTAACAATCACCGTATTAGATATCACAGCTTCTCATCCTTCTTTTGCCTGGCCTGTCCCGCCGCGTCCGTCTTGGATTGCGGTACGGTTCGCCTTATAGCAAGTTATTCGCGGTCTGTTCATGGTCCGTACATTCCACGTGTATTTCCGAAGATCGTTGCCTTTTTTAAATTTGCTTGGATCGTCAACGGAAAAACCATCCATATCCTAGGCTTGCTGCTGCTTCTAAAAACTTTTCCACGGTGGCAAATTACCCCCACGCGAGTTACATATACGTCAACGCCCGCAATTTCAGACATGTCAAAATCAGCAACAGACGATAAGTATGACCTATTTATCCGGCCAATAACCAAATAGCTGATCAAACAGTAATTGCATTTTTGTATTTTTCTATTCTTAAGAATTGCACTTGTGCATTGAATAGCGATATCGCTGACACCATGCCTGCGATTGTAATGTATGGAACAATAATATAATAAATACAGGAGAAGCACACAAAGGCGGTGCAGTAGTTTTCCATTAGTAAATAAGAGTTGTATCAGTGTTGTTCTAGTGTTTTGCTTAGTAAAATATAATCATTCTAATAAAATATAACTGTTTTTTTTTTTAACTCGTTCAACCAGGAAAAATAAGTGGCGCAGTCTGAAGGATCCTTTTTTATTAATAAGGATCTAGTGATCGTATCAAGCATCCAGAGAATAGTTCGTGTGAAGTTAAGTTTTTTAATAAACGCGAATAGTGCATTGTACAGAAACACCAGCAAAATCGACAAAGATTAAGTGTAGATTCGTATAATCACTTTAAAAAGAAAATACCTTAAGGTTATATAGAGCACCTATAATCGACAAAGATTGGTGTAGTGATTAGTGAATGAACAGACAAAGATTACACGACGAACACAGAATAATGGCGAATTTCGAGCAAGTGGTAGCAGAACTTGAGCTTCGAACCCAAAAACTCGAACAAGTGCGAATTGCCTACCAAGAACTACAACAGCAACAAAACAGAGGTATACGTTATGGGATACTAAAGGAAATCCGTTACATGCCTGTCTTCACGGGACAAGCCGAAGTCACTAGAAACTGCTTCTATAGTTGTGTGGAACACTACCTAAGCCAAGTCAGGGAAGATGATGTGAAGAACGCTGTGGTTCGAACAATTTCCTATGACAAAATACAAGGAGAGGCGAAGAATTCAATCATCAACCTGCCAAGAACAGAGGACTGGATGACAATCAAAGAAACGCTGAAACTTCGTTGAGAAATGACGCAAGGAATTTTATTATATATAATATACGAGGAGAATGATTTGGGAAAAATAGTATCTATTATCAGAAGACGAAGGTATGAGGATTCTTGTATTAGGCTAGAATTTCGAAAGGTAAAGCATAATCCAAACATACAAGAACAGACCCGTAACCTAGATAGGTCAGGTAACCATCGACATACGAATAACAGGAATTATTCAGACCATTATCGTCAAAACGATAGACAAGGACATAGTAAAAATCATTCCGGACAGTATAGGCCAAATGTAGATAGATAGAAATTCATTAAATTTTCGTCAAAACCAGAGACCGCAGGGTAATGCCATGGAGGTATACAATATAGTTACAACTAGAGATCAAGTTAATAACGGTCAAAATTCACGGAGCTGTTGAGTATACCCGGGGAAATATCGCCATGAACAGGGTACGTCTGGGCTTAGTTTAGATCCGGTAAGAAGCGTTCCATTAGAACCGGCAGAACCGTTCAGCGAAATCAAAAAAAAAGGAAGGCACAAGATTTTTTTTATGAACTAGTCTCGGATAACGTTCCCCAAAGTACAATAACAATCAATGCGAAAATATACATAGCATTGATAGATACAGGCTCAACCCTTAGCATAATTGATGACAGACTCTATTAATTCGATAAAATTCTTATAACACCTATACATTTCACAACAGTGACTGGTAAAGATATCATTTTACACGAGGTCCATACACAAGCACCGCAAGAGTTTAAAGCTCCTTCAAATGCCCTAATCCGATGGAACGTAAAAAGACTCTGCAACAGTGTGTGTAGTGTGTAGTTTATCTAAACGATATATTAATATTTAGTACCACATTAAAAGAGCACGTTAAAGCAATAACAACAATTTTTGGAATACTAGAATCAAAACATCTCAAAATACAAATCGTGTAATTTCATGCGAAAGGAGACCGAGTTCCTAGGTCATATCTTAACCAAAGACGGGTTAAAACGAAATCCTGATAAGATAGTGGTTATCGAAAAGCTAGAGCTCCCGAAAACACAAAACCAAATTAAAAGCTTTTTGGGCATAACTGGCTATTATAGAAAGTTCATTAGAGACTAGGCAAAGGTAGCCCAGCCCATCACTTAATACCTTAAGAAAAATGCGAAAATAAATACCAGCGACCCAAATTACATAGAAGCATTTGAGAAATTAAAGCAGTTAATATGTAGTCATCCCATATTGAGATATCCAGACTTTGAGAAAACATTCTGTCTTACAACAGGTGTGTTTATTTACGCTATAGGAGCAGTTCTTTCTTAAGAGGGACAACCTATATGCTTCGCGTCCGGAACAATTAACAAATATGAGAGAAATTACTCTGCTACAGATAAGGAATTTCTCGCAATAAAATGGTTAACAAATTACTCTAGGCCATACCTTTACGGTAAGAAATTCAAGATATTTACTGATCACCAGCCTATTAAATATCCTCACGCTAAATATAGAGGTAAAGACTTATCACCTCGACATCAAAGATGGCTTCTGAAGCTAGGCGAATATCAGTTCGATATTGAATACTTAAAGGGTAAGGAAAACAAAGTAGCGGATTTTTTAAGCCGCATAGAAATTAACGAGCACGTTAAATTTGAGGAGGGAGAGAACGAAGGCCCCCACATTCTGAAAACGTTTCACTTAATTGCAATAATTCAGAATCAGATTTCATATTTAATTTAGAAGATAATGAAACTATACATTCTGCAGAAGAAGAATTAATGGATCATATTCCGATCGTGAAAGACATTGTCAACAAGTTTAAGACACAACTGATACTCACAAATGATAAAATAAATGAAATTGATATTTTACATGAAAAAGATTAATCTATATAGCAGAACACGATTTTAATCGATTGGTAGATAACTTGAGAAGGTTTTTTAAGAAGGGAAAAATCGAATTTTACTCAGAACTTGCTGATCCGAAGATAGAGTCCAAGAAAAGATTAGAGAACTGTTCTCCAATGATAAGAGTTTAAAATTCGTTAAGTGTTCTGCTTCGTTAAGAGCTCAAGACATAGCAAACAGAGATAGAAGTTGTGAAACAAATATCCTTTTATCACGTGAGGAAACATACAACCAAATTAAAACAACGATTTACTATCCAAAGTTAATAGAATATATGCAAATTGTTATTCGTCTGTGTGACATCTGTCAAACAGTCAAATATGACCGCAATCCAATTAAGGTTAAATTTAATAAAACCGAAACACCTACAGATATTAATGAGATAATCCATATTGACACATTCGTTATAAAAAGGTTAGCTTCCTAACGATAATAGATAAATTTTCTAAATTCGGATCTGCATACCGTTTTACAGATGGAAATCACAATACAATTATTGATCAGTTAGAAGAACATTTCGCGAAATTCGGAAAACCAAAGAAAATAATTGCCGATAATAAATTCAAAGCGATTCAAGTTAAAGAATTTTTAGAAGAAGAAGAAATTATCCTACATCTAACAAAACCAAACAGCCACAAGGACAATGCAGACATTGAACGTCTTCATAACTCTATAGCTGAAAAGTTCAGAATAATTTCGTTTAACAAAAATAAGTAGTCAGTCTAAAGGATCATACAAAAAGCTGTACGAAATTATAATCAAAGATTTCACTCTACGATTAAACACAATCCTTTAGAGTCACAAACTCGTAAAGATGATGTAGTACATACAATTAGACTGAATATAGAAGAAATTAAAGAAAAGAAGCTCAGAAAATTAGACAAAAATATAGAGGATCATGAAGAAAAGAGATCAACAGATCAACAACAACATTCATAAAAAACTATAAGGCACAAACAAGAACCAAAATATAAGAAAGCAGAGTTAAAAAATATCGCCTACACAAACATTAAGCGACCATTAAAATTTTCAGGTGATGACATGGATATTATTTCTGATAATAATGATTCCACAGACTTATTGTCAATTCCTTGACGTGCAGGTAATAAAAGAACAATATGTCTATGTAAGGCAACATTTGAATAACATATCAATTAGTAGCGAAAACGACATTGTATTACATGTCATAAATCCATTAGGAATCATGGCATTAGTTGAAAATATATCATTAAATCTTAGGTCAGTGCCATTAAAGCAGCAATACATGCTAGAAGAAGAAATATCCAATATTATTCATAAAAACGAGGCTTACTAAATATCGTAGGATCCACGGAAAAATGGTTATTTGGAACCATGGATGAGGAGGATAGGAAAACTATAGAAATAAACCTAAAAGAAGTAAAAAACAAACAGTCACAATTCCATAATTGCATTATATAAATAAATCAAAATTAATTCGTTCTTCAACGATACATTTCAAATTTTAAAAGATAACGTTGAAAGAGATAGAGATATAATTGAAAAGCAAATGAATACAGTTCAAAGAGTAGAAAGGGAAATAGCCATAAAGCAACTATATTTTGATCAGTTATTCAAACTTAAATACATAGCAGCCTAGATTGAACATATACAAGATAATATAGCTTCAGCAAGGAATACAATTTTACACCCGAACATTTTAACAAATGAGGCAATCGAAAGATACAAAATATACTTTTATAAATTAAGCCAGATAAAACAATGGTTAGCTAATTTTGAAGAAAATTTGTTAATATTTGCGATTAAAATTCCAACAAATTATGTTACAGTTTCACTCAAACTATTACTTCCTGTACCCAATATGAATTCCTTCGGAATAGAAGCCGAAAAAGAATTTATTATCGAATACAAGAATAAATCGCTGATGTATGAAAAAAATATGTCACAGAATTGTATGAAAGTAAACATTGCGTTTTTAAAGACAATTGTAACTTGTATCTAAATGAGCAAACTGAACTCAAATCTATTGATGATGGAACAATTTTTGTAAAAAATATTAATACGCACTTAATCAAACATATGATGATAGACACATTACACTTAAAGGAAACTATTTAATTAACATTTTTAATTGTACAATCACCTTGTTTGAAAATAAATATTCCAATGTTAAATAGATAATGAAACAACGCTTCTATTATCCAAATTATAGAGAAAATTATAATTTTTCAGAAACAAAGTTTAATAAGATTTTGCTAAAACTAGTTGAAAACTCATATAATCTAAACATAATATTCATTGCAATAATCATAATAATGTGTGGAATAATATTATTGTTATGTATACGTAAACAGAGAATACAAATAATATTAAGTAACCGAATTCAGGAGAATTCTAATTGTAAGGAGGGAGATGTTACATATACGAGTACGTCAACGCCCGCAATTTCACACATGTCAAAATCAGCAACAGACGATAAGTATGACCTATTTATCCGGCCAATAACCAAATAGCTGATCAAACATTAATTGCATTTTTGTATTTTTCTATTCTTAAGAATTGCACTTGTGCATTGGATGACGAAATCGCTGACACTATGTCTGCGATTGTAATGTATGGAACAATAATATAATACAGTCGAACCCGCTTAATTGAAACTCCTTTAATTGAAAAACTCGTTTATATGAAAAACTAATAGTGTCCCCGAGTACTTACAAATTTCATACAAATTACGCCGCTTTAATGAAACCCGCCTAAGTGAAAAACTCGGATAATTGAAAAAAAATATCTGAAAAATGTATTAAATGTGTGTAAAAAAAACTGAGAGTAGGCTTTGATTGTTTCCATTTAATTTGCAGTTTCTTATGACAGTTCCGACAGCATATTTCTCAATTTTTGAATTTCAAACGACCAGAATCGTCAAACCTTCGTTTTGTAATTTGAATATTGAAAATATTTTGGCGCCAAAGGAAATTATGTTTTAGTTAGTAAAAAACGAAGTGAAGTTAAAAATTAAAAACACACAAGTTTGTCCATCAAAGACTTTCAATTTTAAAACAACTTGAAGATGGTGGGACACGGAAAACCATTTGGGCGACTTTTAATTGCAGTGCACCAACGCTAACAAGGATATGCCAGCAAAAAGATTCCATTCGCAATATTGCTGCTCGGAAACAGAAATTATCCATAAAACGATTACGTTCAGGAGCTAACAGTAGGGCGGACAAATCCTTGGTTATATATATATGGTTCAAAGATATGCGATCAAAAAACGCTATAATTAGTGGACCTATGTTGATGGACAAGGCAAAATCTTTTTCTGTATTGCTCAACGCCAACAAATGGATGGCTTAACCAATGGAAAAAGAGAGAAAACATTAGTTTCAAGAGATTTCATGGAGAGAAAAATTCTGCCGATTCTCATGCTATTATATTTTGTCAGTCTATCTTCAACTATATGATGCCGATGATATTTACAATGCCGATGAGTCCGGATTAATGTTCAAGGCACTGCCAACAGGAAAGTTGACGAACCGATTAGAAAAGCCTTGAAATTGCCAAAGGACCGCATTACCATCCTTTACATCGCCAATGCGTCTGGCACAGACAAAATGATTTATTGGATAGGTATGTAGACCCTTAAATATTGTGCTGCTTTGTTAATTTCTGGTGTGTTACATATTTAAATAGGTAAGTCTCAGAATCCCAGATGTTTCAAAAACTGCACAATTCCATTGAGATATTTTGCAAACACGAAAGCATGGATGACGGGTGCAATATGGACCATCATAATAAAATAACTTGAAGCTATATTTAAATCAAGGAACAAAAAGGTGTTTCTTCTTGTAGACAAGCTTGATGGCGATGTACTGAAAACACCAAGATCGAATTTCTGCCACCCAACACTACTTCCCTCATCCAACCCATGGATCAAGGAATAATTCAAGGCACACTATAGAACATACATTACAAAGAAACAACTTCTTCATTTAGATAATGAAGATTTATTTGATTATTGTTTTTTCATAAGATTTTTCCAAAAAAGTTGACCAGCCCGTCAACTATACGAAATTGTTTCCGGAAAACTGGTTTTACCTCAAACACCCTCACAGAAGAAATTGTGGACTTTTTCAAGCTTTTTCAAAATAGACTGACTAGTTTATTATTAACTATGTGCAATTTAATTTTTTCTAACTTGATGCTACTATAATATCGTTCCTTTTTTATTATACATACTATGTTTTGTTAGTTTTTTTAACAAATGGATTATTTTCTTTTGTTAACTGTTTCAACTTGTCTGTATTCATAGACAAAATTCTTGACGTTTGCTTAAATGAATTGATTTCTTCGTTTAAATGAAATATTTTTTCACTTATCCGAGGTCCGCTTTGCAATGCAAAACCCGGTTAATTGAAATAAACATTCCGGTTTTTTATCATTTCATTTAAGGGGGTTCGACTGTATATACAGGTGAAGCACACGAAGGTGGTGCAGTAGTTTTCCATTAGTAAGTAAGAGTTGTATCAGTGTTGTTCTAGTGTTTTGCTTTATAAAATATAATCACTCTAATAAAATATAACTTGTGTTTTTTTTAAAACTCGTTCGACCAGATTAAATAAGTCGCGTAACTCCCGAACCTGGAGGACTGGGTTAAGTTTGAGAAGCTTTATAGGAAGCAGGATATACTCTTTGAGTATTATCAGTGACAAAGTATTATCAAAAACAAAGTATATATTGAACTCGAATAGTTAAATTCCACACCCATACTTCAACCAATCATTCTACCAAACATAAAGTACTAGGTGACTACAATAATCGTAAGTCATCATAATGATTCCAAGTTAGAATCAAGACATCAAGGCCTTACACTAGTCTGCATCTTCAATGCACATTTGCGATGGAGTCATGTATGCAAGATCATTCTTGCAGTGTAATTAGATCATGGCGATCAAGGATACCCTATTTTTGATACAAGTGTAGATATTAATTCATTCGGATGATCACATCCTTGTTCATGGGTTTCTTTTGCTAAATGGGCAAATTAATCAAACAGATATAGCAATATCTATTTCACCATGACTGGCTATAAATATTCAGTCCGAATGCTACCAGCCGTCATTAGTACCTTCAACGACAATCCATCTTAATAAAATAATTATCTGCAAGTTAAAAGTATAAGAAATTAACTTTTTTAATAATACGTTACGCTCCCATGAAACTGGCACAGTCGGCAGGATGTGCGGAAGTCTAAGTTGCTATTTTATGCAGACACTTTGCACATTAACTTTATTTATAGGTAAAGACTGGAAGCTTACCGCTCACAGTGTCTTATCCACTAGTAAGCAACGCAGTGATTAGCCAGCAATATAAGCTTAATGTCTTAGCTCATAGCAAGTCTGATTAAGCAGTATTCACTCATCCAAAAATAATCCAATCTCAAAAGAAGCATCGAACTTTACAAGAAAGAAAGCAGAATTAACAACATTTACAAGTCGTCAAAGGTATACACTAAGATCTACTTATTAAGACTAATAATTATTTTTATATCAAATATATGAATTTGGCATAATAATGGTTTTTACAAGCCCCGATGTGATCAAAAATCTACCTGAGTTCAATGGACTGGCATGAGAATTCGAAAATTATATTAGAAGTGGTCACTGTCTCCAACGTTCTTAACACTGTAGAAAATGGTACATTACTCATGTGGGCTAACTTTGGGAGATCTTCGTAGGTTAGACTTTACGAAGCTCCAGAAAACTTCAGTGCATTAAGATAGTCTAGATTAGACATTCTTCGAATCATACGGATAAACGAACTCTATGTAACTAACTTTCTATTACATTCTAAGACAAATTGGTAGTCTCGCACGGTTTTTTGATAAAACACTCGAAACAATTACAGCATTAAATACTTAGACAAACAGAGCGAGGCGATTTAATTAAGCAACGTATGATGCGACGAATATACCTCCGTGAAAGACCTTAGAGAACCTTTTAGAATACTAGTTTGAAGCAGAGATTCAGATACCTCCGAAGCAGCCTATGAAATCACAACTGGAATTAGTCGCTATAAATAGCAACCCAAATCACCAAAACAGAAATAATCATCCTAGAAATAATTGCCAACCCAGAAAAAATAATACTAAGCAAAATAAAACTAATCATCAATCGAACATACAGAGAGGTAGGCCAACGGAAGCAGATCTATCCTCTTCTACACTTCAAAGAGCAAACTTAAACAGAAAAGGAGACCTCCCGTCGCAATTTGAATATAATAGAATGCCCTAATAGACAAAAGTAATATCGTCTGCTTGCACTTTAAACATGTCATTGAGACTCAATACTATTCAAATAAACCCAAAGCTAGACGCACGCGAATTTTTCCGGTTGACATTGAAAACTATTTTAATAAGAACCTATTTACCTATTTCAAGATTTAAGAAGAAGATTTTTAAAAGGTCAAACATTAACCCAAAAATAACACCGAAAAAAGAAGACATAAGTGTGAACAAAATATCTAAGATAGAATTCCAAGAAGCAGCGATGTAACTAAAAGTGAGTGTAAAGCTTATATGAAGGAAACAGTGATGACTATTTTCAACAGCTATCTGAATCAATACGGAGCAACTTTGTGAAGAGGAACTGAAAGGAAATAAGTCTTACAATCGAACAATACCCAACAAACTGAAATAAATAGTCCCATAAATAAATATGCGGGATTATTCATACAAGAAGGTAAAACTCCTTCCAATAAGGTTAAACAAGCAACCAAGACGATTCGCTGCTGGATCACGAAATAGTGAGACATAGTAATGCACTAGATCTCCATCAGTGTAGATTGTGTCAAAAAGGCAGATGCTTGTGGCTTGTAGACTTGACTTTCGGAAAGTAAATTAATAAAACTGTTGATGATAGGTATCAGATTTCTACCATCGGTAGCATTCTAGAGAAACTAGGAGACAATCAATATTTTTCAAACCTCGACCGCACATCGGGCTTTCACTAAATTGAAGTAGAAGTCACGAGATGTCAAGAAAACTGCTTTATCAGTTGATAATGGTAACTATGATTTCATTCCTTTGCCATGCGGTGCATTTACGTGTCGGCATTTTCTGAACACAAAAAGCAACTAAAACATGTTACAATTCTTAAAAAATAAATTGATAAGAGTAATTCCAAGGACAAGTAATGTCAAATGCAGGAGTTAAATCGAATCCAAAAAAAAGAAGTAAGTAATCACCCCATCCCAAGAACTCAGAAGCTTCTTCTTCTTCTTCTTTGTGTAGCGCTACAGTCCGGGGTGGACCTGGGCCTCAACCAACATGCCTCTCCAACTAGTGCAATCCCTGGCTAGCTGTCTCCAGTTTCGCACACCAAGTTGGTTGAGGTCCTTCTCCACTTGGGTGCGCCACCTTAAACGCGGGCGTCCTCTGTTACGTTTCCTGACAGGTTCGGATACAAAGATTCTTCGGGCCGGAGCTGTGATGTCCATACGTTCTAGCCACCGTAGGCGTTGGATCCGTATACGCCTAACTAGGCTCATGTCGCTGTACAGCCCGTACAGTTCGTAGTTCAATCTTCTCCTCCAAGACCCGTCAACACAAACAGGACCAAAGATCGTGCGTAGAACTTTTCTCTCAAAGAGACCAATGACTTCTTCATTCGCTTTCGAGATTGTCCATTCCTCCGCGCCGTATAGCAGGACTGGGATGATCAGGGTCTTATATAGAGTCAACTTGGTTCTTCGAGAGAGGGCTCTATTACTCAATTGCCTCTTGAGCCCGAAGAAACAGCGGTTGGCAAGAGTTATACTACGCTTGATCTCGGTACTGATGTAAAGTTGTACAAATAACATCAGAACTCAGAAGCAAATAAAGCAATTCTGGAACTACTAGGATACCATAGATGGACTTTAGAAGTTTTTGCACGATTAACAAAACTGTTAGCAGAAAATCCAGAAAATGGATAAAACGTTTAAAGAGTTGAAGATATAAACACTTTGAGGATTGTGAAAAGTAACGAAACAATATTAGTGCATTCCGATTTTAATAAATCATTTATACTTAGCAATGATGCATCCTACTTTGCAATGAGAGCAGTACTTTCGCATATCCAATACGGATATGAACACCCATAGCTTACGCAAGCAGCCAACAAGAATTATTCAACGTTAGAAAACGATTTACTTGCTATCGTTTGGGCCACTAAATACTTTAGGCTATACCTTCATGGTGTTAAATTAAGAATACATACAGATCGCCAATTCGTTATCAAATTCTATTCGATATTCAATTCTTAAACGAACAAATCAGGAAAATAAAAGAAAACATGCTAATATTGGTTGGTTGTACTTGGTCGGAATATGCTCACATCCAAAAAATAAGCGATTACAATGTACCATTACAGGAAGAACAATAACAAAAAATTTACCTGGAACGAAATTGATACATAATTGCAATGAATATGAAAGTTCAAAGCACAACTTAGTTGCATATGAAAAGTTTGAAATTGGAATTAGTAATGTAAAATATGAAAAAGTAGCAAATATATTTGTTAAACCAAACTTAAACGGTCTGAAAATAAGTAACATAACTTTTAATAAATCTAAACCAGAATTGCAGCTCAAAAATATTTAAAATAGAAAAATGATTGAAGAAATTAAAGCCAAGCATTACGCAAATATTGGAATTATAACTAGCACTATTATATAAATTATAATTCAATTTAGTTTAATAAAAAAACTAGGTGCCTACAATAATCGTAAGTCATCATAATGCTTAGTAGTTAGAATCAAGACATTTAAGCCATCCCATTGTTGACATTAGTGTGCATCTTCAAAGCGAGATCGTAGCGATTAAGTTCAAACCGATATTGCAATGCTTTCATCCCCAGTTCTCGTTAGCACCTTTAACGATAATCATATTCCATCTGTTTTGTCCTCACCTGCGGTAAGAGGTAACCACCATAAACTTAATATGTAATGGTATTAGTAATTGTTTAATAAAAAATTAGATTACTTTTTAAAGTAAAAGATATACTATTATTTGCCCAGTGAACCCATAGTGCGGCGTTCGTGTTTACGTCGAAGAAGTATGTATTGGGCCGTCAGAAGATATTATTCTGTGATTTCAACATGAATTTAAAACTATGATTATGAAGAGTTATATATTTCGACCGGGTGTGCAATGCACACGTTGCACACCATGACGCCACGAAATGCTTATGAACTTAGTTACATTTGTTATATTTTGCATGAGAATTTGATTTTTATTACCTAGGTTAGGTAGGAGTCAGTTGAAATCAGGCATTATGTCTCTATAAGTTCGGCGACTCAAGCATCGACTAGCAGACATGGTATAATGTTATGTTTTATACTGTTGCAAAAATCAAGGAGTTGCGTGTATAAAGTGTTGCGATTAACGGGTTCGGACTGATAAAAGAAATATTTGTATAAAGAAGAATGTTTAAATCTATGTTTGCTGGAACTTTATTCAAGCCCATCAAGCTAATTTTAATGAACTTCTCCACGCAGTTAAACAAGTTAGGTACAAATAACTACAATGTATTTTATTTGAAGGGAGGTGTTTTACTGTGTAAAGTGTCTTTTGAAGAGTCTCACCTACAATCGCACAAACAAAAATGCCAAATGAATGAGATAACTTATATCTAAAATGTACTTAAATTTCGAAAAACGGCCATAGCATGGTAAGCAAGGCCAACGGCCAATATATCCATTTTCATTATGTACATGTACATGTATTCTCGGAACTCTGTGATCGTAACCCGTGATATACCCAACTTCTCTATTTTTGCAACAGTATAAAATAGCATTGTAACCTGTATAAATGCAACTAATCAATTAGCTCAATGACTAAAACTGTCTACGATGCTAGTAAATAAAAACATAATATATGCTGTTTTGTTTATTATTGTCTCCTTTTTTTGTTTTTTCAGCAATTCGCAAATTACCATTTGTATACCGTTATTTTATGTATGCTGTTTTGCTGTTATTTGGCGTATATTTAATTAAAAAATCTGTTTAATTTAGAATCAATGAAGAAGCTCAATGAAATAAGTGAAATAAACTTTTAAACAATGAAAATATTTGCTTTCTGTTTCAAGCTTAGGAAAATGTGCTTTACTTAATATATTACGTATATCATTTCCCTTGGTACGTGCATCGACTTCAGTACAAAAACCTTATACGCTAATACAGTTAAACTTCGATTAGTCGAAATTCGATATCAAGATTGAAAATGTTGGCAACAGCGCTAGCACTGAAAGTGGAAATTACCACACTAAAGACGAAAAACTACCACATCGCTAGGAACTATCCAGCGCTTTTCGGTCAAAATTTCTAGCGGGATTGGAACTAGGCTATATTGAAGAGAATGCTTTGGGATGCTGACTGACCGTCTTCTAAATCCTCAACTTAATGAAGGGAAAGATGCAAGCAGTGGCATATCACAACATTTTTACCGTGGAAGAAGTTTCCAACAAACAAAAGGATAAAATGTATGCCACTTCATCCATGGAAGCAAAATAAAGTTGTCCTAAGGGTTCCATGTGGCCATCATATCTTTCTATGTTGTCACTTACTTCCATTTCAGTGAAAAAGTTTACCAAGAAGATGTGCTAGAGGGTATATAGAAGGAAATAGATGCATCTTCCAACAAGACAAAGCCAAAATCACACATTACTGGCTCTGATTAAATGTTAGAAAATACAACCAAACGAATCCTTTTGTTCTTTCGTATAGCAATTTTCCTTTTTTATGTGAAATACCTTCTTTCAAATGTCTGAACTGGAGGTTGAATTTTCTAACGAAAAGGTAAATTTACAGCAAACTGTCAGCACATGTAATTTTTCTTCGAATTATTTGGTATTATCTTTCATAAGTCCAGTTCTAGATGCGGCCGTCTGGCTAGACACAAATTCTGCGTGCTTTTACAAGTTTTATAATGGATCACTTTGAGGGGCACTATGATTGTATACCACATTTTTCTTTGGACTCCTAGCATACACATATTAAGATCTTGATTTCGTTATGTGTGAGTAATAACAGTAAGAACGAACTTAAAGCTGTGTTTAAAAAAAAATAGTACGCGCCTATGAGAAAATAAAGAGGAAGAACAAATACACAGGGCGTAAATATATATGAATAGTGCAGTGGATATTGTTGCATCTATATGACTATTTCTGATACATAATTATGTTAATATACTTTATTTGCAAATATAAACATGCATATTTATTCGAGATGTGACGGTTTCGTCCGTTAAGTATTCCGTATCGACCTATCCGTCTTCCCTTATAATAACCGCCTGGAACCGGATAGTTTATCTTATATCCGGGAGAATACCGGATAGTCGTTTTTTCTCAGTTTTAGTTTAAGTTTTATACTCTGATTGACTCTATCTACCATATGCATAATGAGGTATTTCTTCTTCTAAATATGTATATCTTCTAACAATATAATATTAAAAGTTTATTAAAATCAAGTTATGGTTATATTATAGAAAATTCTTTTTTCTGCATCGATTAATAATTTATGACTTGTGTTATCATATACGATATACCTTCTTCAGAAAGGATTCTCTGACTGTATACACTACTACAAGGAGTTCAAAGATTCGTTTTGGCAAATTTCGACATAATTGGCTACTGTCCTCCATTTAATAACCACCGAAACCAAGGGTCACTATTCCTTTTAGGCATAACTGTTTTCAGATATAAGTCAAACTCGTTGGCGGTATCACTGGAAGTAGCAGAAAACTCAATCTGACTATAGTCTTCCGCAACCTTTATATATATATATATATATTAATTAGATGTTCGGGAGAACAGCAAGAAAATAATACATATCTAGAGGAGGAGAACATATTTAAGTAGTATATACTTGTACCAGTCTGATTCGAGTATCACAGCACCAAGCTATTATACTTTTAATTTAGACAGATATCCGGCGGGCGAATATTCAGCTATACAGGTAGGCCTGCTGACGAATTTTAGGTATCCAGTATCCGGCCAAAGTCACTATTCGGAACAACTCTGATATTTATATCAAATTAGTATATTACTTAATAACTCGAAGTCCAGATAAGCAAGTAAATGCTTGATTGCATTTAAATCGGACAGAGCCTGCCGCAGATAGATAACCATATTGAATATGTGTCGCTACATCCCATAGAGGGCCAGGGCCTAGCTTCTCAGCAATCACTCGTGTTGTACGTGCAATTGTTCTCTCACGAGTGGAAGGGACCTTCAATTTTACACTGAATCCAAACGGCCAAGTTTGAAATGCTTTTTCTAGACGGGAAATACTCTTTGAGCATTGTCAGTGACTCGAAAGAGGTGGGGCCGTGAAAATTATTTCTGTCGCTCAGAGCTGGAGTCGGACCTATGACGTAGGGGTTGGGGTCGACGCACGTACCCACAACGCCACGGGCCAGCACCGATAACCATCTACACCGCTCCAAAAAGGAGACCGGCTATTCTCCATGAGGGATCCGCACTACTCTCGACGCAGGATTTCCGTCGCTCCCTAATCAAAACAATTTTCTATGTCGCATTGCAAAATTCTGTCTTGACTTGACCGCCGCTCCGTACTGCACCGGAGGACACTTTCAGCTCGTTAAGTGGCGAAACGGTCGAGGTTGCCATATCTTGTCTACACGATAGTATTTTGAATCTGATCAACACGTTTGACGACTGACGGCGAAACGGTCGTGGTTGCCATATCTTGTCTACACGATAGTATTTTGAATCTGATCAACACGTTTGACGACTATTTCTGCGAAATACTCAACAAATTAGGGGAGTGCAACACAACAACGATGAACATCTGTCTTAACTCAGAGACCCCAATTGACCAGTACGATTTAAACACTGAAAGCTCTCCTGGACCAAAACTATAAAATCCAAAGCACTTAACAGGGATGACCTAAGAATGCTGTTTGAAGATATGGCTTTCACCAATTCAGAAATCTGACCAGGCTAAGAAAACGAGAAGATAAATACTGACCGACTGCCTAAGCTTGCCAGAGAAATATTCAAAGCAATAAATCGAACATCCGTAATAGGGAAGTACTACATATAAAGAAATGCAATCTAGGAAGGTCGTACAATTACGCCTTTGGTACAGAATTTGACTGATGTCTTCAGTGTCTACAGTGTCTATGAGACACATCTTTTCTTGTGTTGGGAATTGATATTAAACTCAGTACTCCACACGTAAGGATTGACACACATGCTTCCTACCCTTATCAGTCTCAAATTCCTCTTTCAAGTACCGTAAAAGCCTAATGAGCACGTAAAAAACCATTCAGTTAGATCGTAAGGCATTTTGATATAATATATATATTAAGAGAGTGTGTGTCTGTATCTTGCACGGGCACATGTTCATACTTTCAGTCTTTTGTTTGCTTGAATTGATCACCATAGGTAGTCCAAATGGTGTTATTCTGCCGCTTATGGCATTGCACACCGATCGTTTCAAACGGTGTACAGTATTAAAAGATATGTAAAAGCATATGTAGAAGATATATGTAATTTTTACGTAAAAAGAATATATTTCCTTTCCAAGCTCAAGCAAATATTGTAATCGTGATCTGCAATAGAAAGCTATTCGAACAATAACTAAAATTGTTTAAAGAAATTTATAGCCTGAAAAATGAAATATTTCCGTCTTCTTTTCACATTAGATAATAGATATTTTCATATATACACGAATTTCACTGTACTTATCATAAGGAAGTTTAAGTTTAATTTGTTCTAATAATGTGAGCATTGTTAACTAAGCTCATAAGAAATATTGCATAGCATGTATGGCGTTCAGGATTATTTGAATATTTAATGCCATATAACCAAACGAGTTACAATATCCTCTTAATCAATTGGTGGTATACATATGTTAATAAATGTCTCCCGATCTTACCAGTTGTTGATTGTTTTATTCTTTGCGAATGCGTTTTTTTTTGCAATGCAAAAATGTGCATATAAGTAGGTACCCACGTGTACATCCATATACGCGAGTGTTAAGTCACTTAGTATAAAACCACGACCCATCCTTCGACAATTCCGTATCTGCCATCCAAAAATGTGCGGAATTTTGGAATTTATGCGTCTATGTACTCGAGACTATAGTAGGCGGAGCAATTTTTTGATTTTATTTTTTCAAACGCAAGCGCGCATTAATAATGTATGTGTGTCTCAAAACAAAAAAAAACTGCATCTCAATGCGAATGAACGTTTTGCATGCTCTGAGGCAAACGTTAGCATCTGCGCTAACTTGTTTGTGTTCACACAATATAGAAGAGACCTAGCCGTTCCTCGTGTACAACTGAATTGTGATGATTCTGTGGTTTATCATGGTGATGTCCACGAAAAAGTACACCAACGTCGCCCGATGCACATCACAGGGTGATATCAAAGTACCACACTTTCCGTATAAAGTCAACTCACACCTTTGTTAGAACCAAGCAAAAAAATTATTTTTTGGAAGAGCGTCATCCAAATGCATCCACGAATGCATTACATATGACCAATGCACTACCAACACAAACACACGTTTTAGGTGCATTCATGAACCATGTATTGAAACAATTATATAGGCCTGTCTACGTATTTTTGGTCAAGGAAACTATCAATTATTTCTTTTCCAATAGATAAATATATTTTCTCCAAAAAATGTGTGCTCTCTAAGCATTTATTCATATGTGCAAGTATGTATGTATGTACTTGGTACTTGGAGTTACATAAAAGCTGAGCATATTTTTAGTGGCAATTTTACTGCTATGTTTTGTGCTACACACAATACAATAAGAACATACAAAAAAATGTTATATCTCCTGACTGGCTTTGTCACGAAATGAATTTCCACCGACAAATTCGCTGATATCTTCTGACTCATTCGCTCACCCATATGTCAAAACATTTGCAGCAAACGCAAACGCGTACAGAAAACATTTTTTTATCATCAGTGACAAGCACTAACGAGCCGATTATCCAACTGGTAGCGGCTGTCCACGTGAGCTTTTTCACCATCACCACCAGTTAGTGCTATTCTTTATTTCTTTTTTTATTGACTGTGTCTGTAGAAAGTTTTTTATTTTAGCATTTTTTTTATTTATATATCTTCTAAGGTGAGCTAGTGTATTGCCAATCATATCAACAACAAAATATATGACAAGGATTCATATCCGGCAAGGGGTTTTATGTGATTTTCAAAGTATTAGCGCATCTCCTTTGCGGGCATTGTACAAGAGTGATATGTAAAATATATCAGTCCAAATGTTCGAAAAGCTTTCAAGTTAGAACCATATTGAAAGCCCAACAAAATACACTAAAACATTCATCCTGGGAAAAGTTTAGTTTTTGTTGGATTCTGAGTTAGGTACTCATATTAATATGTAGTACTACTCCAGCGAAATACTCTAGACAAGCCAAGTTAAAAATTCTATTACTTTGCTTCCTTTTCCAGGACCATTCCAATATTGAAATTGTGTCTTTTTGGTACATGGCACTGATTTTCAGTCACGCTTTTTCGGCTTTGTTGCCGATACGCGTATTTATCACCGCTGCCTATTGCACAATGGTGAACTTATTAATAATATAATTTGAAGCGAAAGTAATAATTATCAAAAACCAAGTCTGGAAAGAAATATTATTTACGAAAATATATATTCGAAATCAAGTGTAATTCATTGTCAAACAAAAACACTAAAATTATCGTTTTCTACATACAGACCAATACATAATACTGATTGTCTTTTTAATAACTTAATATTTTGTTTATTAATTACTATGTGCATTTCATTTATTTAAAAGAAAGTGAGAGTTAAATAACCGTTGATACTAAGAACACATTACTGAAACGTAACATCACAGCGGTCCAATTTCTACAATTTTAAATGCCGACAAAAACAATTTCTTCAAGATACGAAAAAACTATTTTAGATACCAATGCAACTATTCAAGTGCTCAGTTCCATTATATGTTATATTACATGAGAATATAAATTTAAAAAACAATTGCTTAACGAAATTCGAAATAAACCAAAAATAAATAAACATGTTTCAAAAATTAGACATCGGATGAAATATTTGAACAATAGTCAGTTATGTACAAAAATTTCAAACAAAAATTTCTAAGTTTCGATTTAAAAAAAATCTTCGGGCTTTTAAAAATGTTGCTTCGTTTTTTGTATTAAACACAGTGTAATGCTTTGATGTATTTAGTTTACCAGCAAATTAATTATTTTGTGATAAAACGAGTTCACATGTAACGAAATTATTTATTCTTCATGTATTTGAATCTGAAGTTATTTTCATGTCACCGAATAGTTTCACATCATAAAAGGAGTAAAAGTTATAATAATAAAGAACTAATAACCTACAATATAATCGGTAAGTAAGATTCTAAATATTTATAATAAAAATATCAAATAATCTTTAATAATATTTAATATCGGAATTATATTTAGTTCTAAATACATGATCTTAATATTTACACTGTACATATATGTTTTTGAGCGATAACTGATTTTTGACGTATGCCGATGACATCGACTTGCAATTGCTATAATTCCTAAGTTTCGGATAAAAATAAATACGAAGTACGAATGCGATATAATTATGTATAAGCATGAATTGAAGAAGATATTACAAACCACTATATCTAACTTACTTGCTGTCTTTCAACTTCACCAACCAACGCATATATTCAATGATAATTTATTAATAAAAATGTAAACAATAAGTAAAATATGACAAAACGAAGGTATTAAGAGGAATTTTCAAGATATACATATATCTCTATTTCCAAAGGCAATTTTTAACATGAATTTATTTATTATATCATATATGCTTTTCTGAAAACATTGACTACAACCCTTAAATAGGAGAAACCTATGCAAAATTAAGCAGCCAAGAGCATATGTCTATAAACTATGTTTTATTGTGATGAATTAGTTTTAGAAAATATAATTATATTTTAAGTAGCTCAACATTCATTGTATTAATTGTTTGTCCTTTTCGTACAATTTCAAACTATATATAAAATATAATAGCTAGTTAGATGCGTGTTATTTGAGAAATGTTTAAGATTACTCCTTATACCAACTAACATTTTCAGTAATAATTACATAGATCTAATCCATTCTTCATTAACTATAATTACATCCATATGCATGTCATATATAAATATAAATAACTCTTAATAGTTTTTTCTCTTCGAGATACTTGAGGTTGCTTCCTGACTACTTTAAGTACAGGAGATGTACATATGTGCGCATTCGTTAAAAGCTTTTTCTTCCTTGAACAAACGATATTAAGAAATGGGTGAAAAAGGACTGCAAAGTCAAACATGTGTGTATTTCTATATAGAGGCCCATGATTTTATATTTTGCCAGGTTTGTTTCTCATTTATTTGCTAAGATTTCCCCTTTCACTATATGTAAGCAGCAGAAAGCACACATAACAATGTTCTATGTACTTGCACACACCCTTGCAATCGTAAAACGCCACCCAATATTGGCACAAATTCAAGGCAAGAACATCCAACTCTAGCGGCGGGAGGATACATAATATGCCTAGTAAAAATGCTGTTAGGCACACATGCACAAAAACTTAACCCTTCTAGGCGCATGCTCTTTTTTTACTTTTTATATATTTACATAGACTTTGCTTCCAGTGAATTCTAGCGAATTTCTATTCGACTGTTTATATTTTTCCCCGACTGAGATACTTTTTCAGATTTCGTTGTTGTTGCTCCGTTCTCCTTTTGTCCTTTTCTTTTTGTGTGTGCCTGCGTAGAGGAAACTTTGAGACTGATGAAAGTTTGAATGCAAAAGGATAGTTCTCTTTTTATTTTTAAATCCTTATCTCTCTTTTTTTTCTTATGAGAGAGCTGATTAGAAAGTGATTGTGAATGCACTGAAAATTTGACTTCGCTTCAGCCAGATATCATTGTTTGGATAAAGGTGTGCAGGGTGAAAAAGGGTATAATGGTAGTGATGTCGGTATCCGGTTCTTCATCGGGTTTGGACAAGTTGGTCTTTACATCCTATTGGAAATATTGGAAATAAGAGAAAGTACTTAAAAGTTGTGTACTCGTTTTAGTTAAGGTCCGTTCCCACTGCTTCACAATGTTCTATATGGTTTAGTATATCGCCGTACAGCTGCACTCTACCTCTTCCACGTAACTAAATTCTCTTCCGCGTTTTCTTCAAGTGTTTTGTAAAAAAGTTTTTTATAATAATATCGAAGTGCAAAGCGCTAAAAAATGTTTACTCCTTTAAGACACATTTCACAACGTCGGATTTCAATTTAGTACTTAGGTAGTGAGTATACAGTGTTATTATTTGATATTAAGTTCATGTGTTATGTTATTTCATTCTTATGTTTGCAAAACTTTCTTATAAGATCTTACTCTTCGTGCCTTCTCGTTGTTAAGATTACTTACGTTGAAACTCATAAGTACATCCCGTGAAAAATACATGTATTCATATATATTCAAATTCTTCTATAAGATAAAAATATACCTATACCTTTTCCCTGAAGAGTATCATATCGAATTCAAATATACATATCTTTATCTTTCCCAATAATACGTCCTCCACCTTTACTAGAGTTTTTGTGGAAGTACTTCTAAAAATATATAAATTATATATGTTCAAAGATGTAAGGATAAGCACAACCATTATATATATATACATATATATATCATATGCATGTGTGTTTGGATGGACATAAATCTGTTTATAACAAGTGAACACATGACTATATTTCTGTATATAATATGTATGAACGTATATATACGCTGTTGTCTTGAAGAATGTATTAAAAAGGGGACAGGCATTTGTATATAACCCTGCTTAGATGTATGTGTTTCTTTTCCTTTGCTTTACTAAGCTCAGTTGATATCGCGTTGGTGGAACTTATCGTCGAAGCAATTCAAGCATATATACAGGAATGCATATACGTACTGTATGCGAGATGGAGAGCAGATCTCTCTCAAATCAACAATTTAAGCACTGATAAATATGTGAATATTTCGTTCTCAGTATTTGTCTTGTGTTTGCAAAAAGAAATAAGATAGTTCTCTCGTCGGGTGGGTAGCTCTATCTAATCCAAGGAGAAATAAAGTCGAAGAAACGTCTGGGAAAAGCCAACCCATGTCACCACCAACCAGGGAGGAATGAAAATGTTTTCCATACTTTTCGGAACACACTGATTGGGGAGACTGGAGGAAATTTTCCTGGCTGTATTTCCCTTCTCTTTTTGGGACACTTCCTTCTTTTAATTTTCTTTGAGTTACTAGCAGTAAAATATTGTTTTGTGGTAGTCCGTTCTTTTCGCGTGCTTTCTGAACCACCCTTTCTCATTATACGCACAGGAATATAGCATTAGACAAAAAATACACACCAAATCATTTCGTTTAGTTGTGTGTTCCCTTTAATTGAGTGATTGGTGTGGAATACCTTGTACTGGTTTGCAAAAGGGTAGTTAAATTCATGAAACTCTAGTTAAAGGTAGTCTTCTTCAACTTCTACGTAACCGTGGTAGTTACACGGGTGGTCAATAAAAGTCGTAGGTATTATGAAAAATAATTCTTGAGTTATCTAACATCCATATATTTATATAAATGTGGAAAGAAAACAAATATGTTTACATATATGCATGGATTTATATTCATATATATATATATAAAGGAATATATATATATATAATATATATATACATACCTCATATATGTACATTCATGAAGGGTTGTATTTAATACATAATTTTGTGTGGAGATGTGATTAACACAGAAATATACTAAATTATGTACGTATGTATGCCCATAGCTTTTATTTAAATTACGACAATTATTGTTTTTTTTTTTAAATTACGAACAATCAATTTTTTTTGAAAACTCTCATTAAGAAAAAATACAGCATTGAGTAGTCATTCCCTCTCTCTCTCTCTATTTCTCTCCTTCTCTCTCTTACTTATATTGGTCTCCCTCAAATTATTATTTGACTACATCTCCCACCCACGTCTTGTGCTTTGTGTTTCTATTCTCCTCCTGCTTCCGTAAACATTGGTCCTTTTATTTATCTTGTTCTTGGTTGGTGCTATACTCTCTTTTGCTAGTATACCATAGTGTTAGCAGCTATTGGGTGCTCTAAGGATTTATTTTTTCACTGCTTGCAATGAACGCACGTATACTTATTTTATATATTTATTATATTTGCGTTTATACACTTATGTATATATACATAAAAATTATTTAGAAAAATCTTCATATACCTTATAATAGTGTGAAGATAAGAAAGTGACTTAAGTATATCTGCAGTGGATGGTTACATTTAGAGAATGTGGCTGATTTTGAGTATATTTGAAAACAGTCAGTTCGTCTTTGATTTTCTTATTGAGCATCACGGCTAATATGCTAAATTTGTGAACGTACACTTCGTTCATATGAATTTGCATGTTTACACAAATTGTACAAAAAAAAAAATACGTATATAATTATTTGTTTTCAATTATTTTTGCGTCAATTCCCTTTAACAGCCGCTTGTTAAGGTAAGCGGAGAAAGTGATAGTGTTTTCGATCGTGGTAAATTAAACATTACAAAACGAGAAATGCATGCAATATTAATGCGTAGTTCTACAAATGATGTGCCAAAACCAACCTAAGGTCAATACTACAAGTAGCCTTTTCTTATACGGATGATGTGAAAAAAAATCATTGATTAGGAGAATTAACGCGAATTTAACAGTGCAATGTTGAGTTTAAAGTTCGGTGTACTAAATTATTTTCTTAATATTTTTGAGAACAAAAGCATAGTGAACTTCTTTTAAGTGTAATAGTGATACAATTTGGTCCAATTACCTGTTATTGTTCTCCTAACGCATACTGGATTTTAACGTATGTTGTCCGAAATTTGAGTGATTTTTGTTAATAATAAGTATCATATTTCGAAGAAAGTTTTTTTTACCTTGGATTATATGTAATAAACGCAATCCAATCCTAAAATAAATAAACGAAAGTCCACCTCCGCACGAATTTGGTGCATACTTTCGGGCGATACAGTTAAGTTTAGTTTGAGAAATATTAAATTGCATACCATGATGCGTATCAATAAATGAATGTGCATGTGTCGTATAGAAGATTTCGAGCAACATCAAGCCTTTAAGAAATAAAACATGATAAGTGATGCAATTTCGAGACTGACTGGCTTGCAACCAATATTATAAGATTAAATGACAAATAATTTCTCTGGCGAATGGATTAACAACGAAAACAGATAACTATGAGGAAATCATTTTACTACAATCTTATAATGGCATTATATTTGAATGGTAAAAATCGTTAGCATCGTTGAAGAGTAAATGTATTTACAGTCATATGTATTACATTCAAATTGCATTGGTGTACTTGGTAGTTATAAAAAGCCGAACAACTTTAGTATGCTTTGCGAGAATATTTTTTACTTTAAAATTAGGCTTAAGTGGCAATAAATAAAAAAAAATCGAACTCAAAACGGTGTTCTTAGTGTTACACATATTTAAATTCAATAACACGAGCAAAAAATGTCCCTTTGCTAGGCTTAGTATAAAAACAAAAACAAGTTATTGCAGCAAAAAAAATATGTAATACGTAGTATACAAAAGTGACACGGAAAGTGAAATAGAACAAGCAGCTCTATTAAACAATTCAAGTACTATTTGAAATATTAAAAAACTTCAACACACTTTCTAAGAATACTAAATTCGTTTTATTGCACATGTTCAAACTTTCTTACGCACACATACTTAATTAATCTTTTCCATACTTTGCATTAATAAATTGTAACCGTGAATCAGAACATAGTATTTCACTAAGAATCAAGCCAAACTAAATGTGCGACCATCATCTAAGCCGTGTTCAGATTTAATTGTATGTAATCTACTTCATTATGGCAAATTTGTCCTAGTACCTATACAATAAAATATCATAAATATTTTTAATAAAATACACAGCTAGCCTCATGTTTGCGTATTTTTATTAAGATTTCTGTATAATATCCACCATGCCTATTCTGCAATTAACAATTAAAACTAAAAATGTGTAGCTCCCAATGTTTCTATTAAAACATTAAGTGCAAATAAGAGGCGTATACAAATTCTTAATATTGACATACTCCAAGAATTTTATAGAGACAGAACTTTTCAGAAATTGATAATGAAGATACTCCCACAATTCACTCTCATACATAAATATATTTATTACAACATAAATCGAAATTTACCAATTTATTTTCTTTTTGTGTGTATCTTTAAAATTGATTTCAATGTTTTCTTATTTTACAGATCATAATACGCTAAGCATTAATTTCATAAGACCGCCTAAAGCAAAAGTAAGTGCCATAAGCTTAAAATACGAATTTTATTATTTCAAGTAGAGTGAAGTCTTACTTATATAAACTAATGATTGATGCCTAGTTCATATAAATGAAGAGTTCGTATAGTGGAACCATGTGTAGTGTAAAAATAAATGAGTGTCAGTATTTATTTAGTAAAGATAATTCACAAACTTAAAATAATTTAATTGAAATTTTGAACTGAACAGAAATTCAATAATGACGCGCTTAGTCATTAATTAGAGCGTTAGTTCATATAACTGAATTTCAGAATAAAAATTTGGCGGTTCGTATATTTGAATAATTTATATGAATGAGGGTTCACATAAGTGAGACTTCAGAGTGACTACAACAAATGGCAAATATGTTTATATAATTCCATTCACAAAATAATGTAAGATTGTATTATCCTTATACTATATTATGTATGAAATACGCACAATTTACCACACTATATGGTACTAAGGTCCCGATCACCAAAATAGGATTTAAAATAATAATTAACAACATAAGTATTGTTTTTTGTGTGTACATATTTATTTGCAGTATACACATTTAAATAACTGCGAATAAATTTATACAAACTAATATATCTGTTGATTGAAGGTTTAATGAATAAAATGCGTTTTCAATGTTCTTTACTTACATTTGATCAAAATAATAATAACAATAACACATTCCCTATTATTACTATTGAATTGGGGTAAAATTATGTTAGGGAGTCAACTATCATCAATCAATATGAACAGTATGAATATAATGCTAATATACAATACTTCTAATATATTAGACATTTAAAATAAATTAATATATAATAAGAATCAAAAATAACCTGGAACACGAGACACATTTTTTGTACACATAATACAAATCTTAAACTGATATACAGATATATGCATATATTTATTATATTGTATCGTTATGTTTATAATCTCCCAAAATTATTTGTATATCATTTTCATAAGAGTAATGTATATAATATAATAATTTGCGCATAGTGGTTTCTAATTATTGAGTAGATAAGTCTGAAACTCAAACAAATAGTTCCGGTATAAAACAATCAAGCTCTTAGAAAATCAATTGAGTACTGTATTAACAATTTAGAGGAAATACTTAACAAAAAAGCGGAACTACTCTTCGGAGATTGCATCCCATCTAGAAAAATAAACAGCTTTAACAATACTCAGCAAGCGGGTGTGTGGAATACTGTTGACGACTTGTGAAAGCTTATACATACATATATTCATACATACATGCACTATATATATTATATTGTGTTCTTGTAGTTGTATAAAGAACTATTGGAGCGGGACGCATAAGTAGATATTTTTCATGACCTATTCATCGTTGTCGTCAGAACGACTGAATCCGCAATGTTCTATCATTTTACAAAGCCGTAGGAAGATTTGAACACTTGTGAAATCGGAAGAGTCACAGTTGAGCGAAAAATTAATGAATTGTCGGACAGAGTGCATGCTTGGTTGATTCCATGTACTTACATGAATTTGTTGGTATTCATCATTCAAGTTTAATTTTTACGTATTTGTTCAATATTTTGAAGGATTGCATTTAGTGGTCATGCCACAGTGTTAAATAATCATAACTTAGTGTAGATATTTAGATTGTATGACACAATTAACTCAAGCATCAATAATCGTCTAGGTCGAGACCGGATGTGGGGAAGTGTCTACATAGGTACAGGTACTATTGTCTCAAAGTTCCAATTGGCGTATCGTGTTTTGTGTGTGTAACAAAAGTCACTAGTGTTCTCATTCCACTTTGTGTCATAGTATTAAGACTTGATTTGTTTGTCGCTTATCAAAAGTGGGTGGGACTTGATATGTGCGCGGTTGTCCATGACAGGCTGTGATGACTATCTTACTTAGAAAATGTTCGTTTCGTATTATATTTCTCTTTTTTGTGTAAAAACTAGTACATTTTTCTGAGCAACGAATAATCATTATTATTGTATATTTGACATAACTAATACTAATGCACGACGAATACTTTATTATTGGGCACATAGTCATTTTCAGGTAAACTGTCCAAGCTTGGATAAAATATTGCGTTGAACATTTGTTTGTAATCAACTCCATACGAACATTCATATATACGTATTATACATACATAGGTACGTATAGGTAGAGTAGTTGCAAATTGTTACGCTACGTGAAGCTTAGAAATCCATAGAAATGAATTTCCGGTTCAGTATAAATTGTATATACGTACATGCATATACCGTAAACCGGGATTACTTTGCACGCACTTTTTGAGTTTTCCTAAAAATCGCTGAATTATTCATAAAAATAGGAAGCAATTTAAATTATATTATAGAGATCTTATACATACATTATATAGGACATTTAAATTTAAAAAAATTTACTTCAATAAGATTTTGCTTAGCAGAAAAGTGGGGCAAAGTAGTTCAGAGAGCGGGTTTCTTTTCTTTCTTTGCAAATTTTCAATCACACTACTTGCATTTTACAATACTAAGCTTGCGTGTCATCCAAATTCGACGATTTTCTTAGATATATAGAACAAGATGCACAAAAATTGCTTACGCCTAGCATCGTTCTTCTTCTTAACCATTGACTTTCAAACTTGTAAATATGCAGTAAAATAATCGAATTTATGTAGAGATTGTATGTTAAATTTCTAAATATGCATACTTTAAGACCTTTTAGTTAACTTCATATAAAATTAAAAATTTTGTCCTTCATCTTCATCTTAACTGGTACATAAACATTTACTTTCTATACTTTGAAACACCAAACGTGTTGTTTTGCTTTATTTGTTGGGATCTATTTTTATTTCAAGGCAATGGAAATCTATCTTAAAAGAAAGATCTTATTTTATTGAAATTCGAAAATAAAGTATAAAACCCGCGCTGTCATTCATTAGAGTATCAGTTCATATAGCTAAATTGGTTACAGTATGGTACAATGGAAGTTCATATATTGGAATAAGCATTATAGCTGAGGATTCATATGGGCTGAGGATTCTCTCTAAATTCTGCCTTTATAAATATAACTTCAAAATATGTATACCACATTCAAGGCAAACACGATTAATGCAGCACTCCTCGATTTTCGCAACACAAAGACATAGCCTTTTTTAGCTCTATAACCTATCAAGATTTACCTCATCACGGATAATAAAAAAATCAGGTTGATATAGTTTTCACCGAGATTTAGAGAATTACTCTTTATGAACATCTTTCATAGTTGTCTGCCGTAAGATTTCAGCTGCTTTGGTTTTGTTTGCATTGTTAAACTTTCCCATGTTACGCATGGTAGTAGGAATGTATAGGATAATTACGGTAATAGTATTAACTAATCGTCAAACATTGATATTAGGATTTGCTTATAGGATTTTTAGTTGTAGCATAGATTGGTATATTTGACAAAATAATTTTTCAGTCATTGGTCCATCAAGGCTAAATGCCAAATCTTAACTTGAGTCCATTAGAAAGCTCGTTTTACGTTGCCGACCGCCACTTTAGCGGAAAACAACTCCCTTTGTTTTGCAATAATAATAGACATTTGGTAATTACACAATAAAACACAATGGTGCGTTGACGGAGTAGTATGCTTCTAGTAGCAGTTGCAGGCGCTTTTCGTTTTCCTTGTAAATTTAATATTAAGGAATGTAATATGTTTCTGATTTACATAAATTTAGGCATTTACATATCCCTACTTAATATAAAATATTAACTACAAGCAAGGGCGTTTCTTTTTATTTTAAGAAAAACTAATTTCTAGGAAGAGAGTTTTGTTTGAATATTTTCCAGTATGTGTTACTTACAAGTGAATAGACAATTAAACACAACTTGATATTTTAACTCAAAAGTGCCACAGAAACTTCTTTCATATGCAGCAAGATATTCAGCTAGGCAATTTGTATATAATGATTTACAACGATATAATTTATTCAATTATTTTTAATTATACATAAATATATAGTCGTATATATGTATACAGATATACACAAGGTATGTACGTATTTTGAATCTCTAATTCTGCAGATTTTCTTAATTATTTTGCATAATTTCTTAAATGTATTGATACCGTTATTAAGAAATTCAACCAATTTAAATTTGTATATACCATCGCAACATTAAAATGATCATAGTTGGAAAATTTCCCAAATTTATAATTGCGAATTATTAATAAGAGAACATCAACAACATACATAAGAGGCAAGAGGAATCATGATAAATGTTAATACTCCCAAAGTATAGCCAAAACACCCTCGAGAGCAGCAGCTCTCTATCTAAGATCTGAGTTCTCAAGAGTGTAATGCGGAAATGAGGGGCTGACGGCTGGGTGTAGCGGTTTGCGTAAGAATACTGGCAAGATGAGTAAAATCTTGACGGCAAGCAAAGAGGAGAATAAGAAAATAATACGCTCTTAAAGGAAAAAGAGAAAGAGAAATGAAAATAGTTGCGCGAATCGAATGCTTTTAGATAGAAAAGTTTCGTGCCATGTTATCTATGTATATAAAGTTGTGTTGGTATTAGCTTTCACATCTACAACGAACTTCTTCTTCTCTTCTCTTTTACTGTAGGTAAAGAAACTTACAAGATTTTGATTGGTGCAAGTGAATCTACCAATAAGAACTAGTTTCATCTTTTCTTGATTCTTATTTTTTTTTTATTTATTATTTTAAACTATGGTATGAACAATGTCTTTCAGTACTTTTCATATAAGAGTGCGTTTTTTAAGTAAGTAACAAAATAACAAGAAAATACCATAACATTAAATAAATTTTATTGTTCTTAATATTTGTATTCATTCGTTGGTCATCTCTCAGAAAAAAAATATCAATTTAAAATGATCTATCGTCCATTTGACGGCATTAATGGGAGATAAAATTTTATAAATTTAGATATTTATTAATTTTAAGACCGATTTTGATAAAAAAAAATAACTAAGCTTAAAAAAATGCCTGCACATTTCGACTAATTGACCTAGATACGTTAACATTTCTTCAACCCGCATAATGAAGCACACCGGCCCGACCGACGGTGTAATTAAATGAGAACACTACGTAACCATTACTGAAACGTCAACAATGCATATTTCTGCAAGTACTACCAGCATCAAATAAACATACAGTTGATTAAGAATGAACTGGGACAGTCAATACCATTAAGTTTAAGTTGAGATAACTTAGTAACTTTTTAAGATTTGAAACAAAGTGAATTACATATTAATGAATTTATTTTTTGACTAATTTTAACAATTAACAATAAAAAATGGAACCATAAACAGTATCTACTATGAACGGGCATAGTGGTCAATATAGAAGCGTTTGTGAAAGAGTTCTGAAAAATGTGTAGGCAATTTTCAAAAAGTATATGGAATGGTTAGTTTTCGTGTCTAAAAATGAATGAATGATATTTTAAAATCGTACCATACTTATAATAGGTGCGTTTTTGCGCGCTTCATAATTCATCAGAAAAACTTCGCAGCACAGAGGCATTTGTAACAGTCAGCAGAAAACGGGTGAATTCGTCCTTCCGTGCTAAGTAGCTCTTCAGCACCCCAACGTCTCCTCTCTTGTGCATTTCTTAATTTTCCTAATTAAAACCTTTTTTTCCAATAAGAATTTTTTGTTATTCACAATTTTTCTCTCCCTGCCTTTGAAGTTTTGATATTCTTTTATATGTCAAAAGAATGAATTCAGGGATCAATTTCATGAAGTTTCATAGTGAATTATCGATTTTGTATATGTCTAATAGATAAAGACTTAACTGAGGATTCATTTGGGAAAATGAATGTTTTAATCTCTGAGCAGACCAAACTGTTGTTTATTTCAATATTCCTAGTGATGTGTTAAATATTATACCTTTGGTCCGATTCTATTCTCATACACTGAATAGCTCTTTTTTCGAAAATGCGGAAAGGGGTGTAATGCAAAAAGAAGAAAGAAATACTCTCATTTGGGTATATACATACATAGGTATAACCATTCTTTGCAGTTATATGGTAGTTCTTCTCCGACAGTTCAGGACAGACTAAAACATCTATCAAATACATGATGATAAACATATCTAGCTTACTCTTTGGATTTCTTAGTTGCTGTATTGAGATAAGACACAAGCTTTTGATTTAAATGGCTTTGGTTTCCATTTGCTTGTATAAATATTTAATTATATGATGTGTGTAATGGGAATGTAGAAGCATTAAATTTTCACTTTCAATGATACACTGAGAAAACATACATTATGTGTTCGATATCCATGATAAAATGGGATTTAATAATTTCGCTAATTATTGTTTATTATAGTTGACATTTAATATTCTAATATTCTATCTCTTAACTTAATATATTTCTTAAAGAATTTGGTGACTCTTTCAATGCATATATATGTATGTATGTTCATATAGACGTTAATAATCCTTCTAATAGAATCAGTAGATGTAAGACTACTTACAAAAATTATAAATATATAATTCTAATTAACAAATGAAATGATTCTCGTCATCGGAATATTTCCGTTAAGTACCAATCCGTGTCACAATTTTAGAAGATGGGTGCTTACATGCAAAAAATAAATTTATGTCTGGTGTTTGAAAACGGAGACAAGGCGAGCAACAGCTCTACCTTCTAATGGGCTGCTGAATATTTGCATATGCGCAAAAGGACATATTACGAATGTGACAAATATGTGTGACAAATGCATACATATACAGTAAACTAAAGTACATGTATACATATGTATATCTATCAATCAACCAGAAACAAAGGCAAAAGCATTTGAAATTATTTTCTTTTGTATCAACTGCATTTGCAATTACCAAGATATCCAGCTGACTAATTGTCGACTAAAGGATAGAGCTGAATTGCACTTACTTTTAGCGAGCCTTTCAGCAGGAATTCTGTGACTCTAATTCCAAAATTGTTCATGTGTTATTTGTCGACTGAAAGTGATGGGACAGAAATAAACTGATGTACATTCCTTGCCTTGCAGAATAACAATTTAATCAAAGCAACATGCACGTTTACTAATTCTTCTTATGATCTG
Source organism: Eristalis arbustorum (assembly GCA_916610145.1). Taxonomy (NCBI): domain Eukaryota; kingdom Metazoa; phylum Arthropoda; class Insecta; order Diptera; family Syrphidae; genus Eristalis; species Eristalis arbustorum. The sequence goes on from OU744316.1 coordinate 70,604,640, forward strand.
CAAATGGATATAAATGCAAGTAAAATTTATCAAACGGCAAAACATATGAATACACATACATTTTGAATATGATGCGTGCCCATTAACTAGAAAAAAATTCCAATATGATATGATATATGATATCTTTAAATAGGCTTATTTCCTCAGTTAATATGCATTACGATTTACATACGTGTGCACAATATGATACTCCAGGTCTGTTTTAAATAATTTAAGAACAAAATGTATATGTACCTATATTATCTTTTCGAATGGAGGATATTGTTGTATGATGGCAAAGTGCCAAAATTCTTTTCTCTACAAAACACGCGGAGTTGTAGATGCAATCATATACCTTTCACAATCCAAGTTGGTTGGGTATAATATTTATATAGCTAGGTATATTATATAACGAATCTTACTGCATACATAACTAAGTTTGAATGTTTTTTAATTGAGATACATTGAGTCAAGAATAAGAATAACTATTATAAGAACAATAATAATAATACTAATACTAATTCTATTAAATAACAACAATAATAATAAAAGTAATACGAATACTAATATTTAGTTAGTAATAATAATAATTATTATAACAACAATAATAATTTTTTTTGCCTTGTGGACGGGAGAATATCATAATGGGGCGAGAAGCAGACCCGCTCTAATTCACGTACTGTTGGAGTCGCACCACAGCTAAAAATCCCATTGAACTCATTCATTCTTTTTGACAACATCCACTCCGGCGGCCCATCTTTTACTTGTTCCATTATTCCACCTTTCCCCTTAGAACTAACTTCGGCTGCTTCCTCTTCGAAACCCATTACTGTCTTATTTTTGTAAGCGAATTCTTCTTTCTACTACTGCCCCAGCCAGCTGTTTTCTATACATTTCCATATGGAGTGCGTCTGCCCATATTTCACAGGCACAGTAAGATCGAGTTATGGATATAAGCAGCCTTCTTTTACTCTGGACTGGACCTCCTATATTAGCCATGATCCCGCTTAGTGATGTTGCGACTTTCGCCACTCTTTCTGATGCCGATCTGATTTGTTTCCAGAAGATTAGCTTGCAGTCCAGGTCACCAGAAAAAGCCTATAAGCCCTCTGGGGACTGGTATGCGCTTTCTGGTAAAAATTACTTTTTTTTTGTTTTTTCAGCAGTCAGTCTCTCCTCATGACCTGATTTAGTTTAATCTGTGCTTCCTCAGTATTCCTCGCGGTAATTACGTCACCGACGTCATCCGCGTACTCTTTGAGGGCGGTGCGTTCTGTTAAACTTAGGCGGAGGCTCGCCTCATAGGACATATTCCATAGGTCCGGTCCTAAAATAGAGCCCTGAGCGCCCGTCTGTTATATCTTTGAGCAACGAGTACAACAAGCTATCTCCAGTAGTGGTTGAGCAATCTGGGCTGTCTTAACCACTTTCTTCATTGGGTTCACTGTTGAGCGTCCTTTCCTGAAGCCATATTGCTTTGCTGATAGATCGCCTTCCATCTGTATCGCCGTGCTAAGGCAAGACTTATGTAGCTTCTATAACAATTTCCCTGTGGTATCCTGCATATACAGAGGGCGTTATACTGATCGTGATTCGGGGTTCCTTTTTCGTTTTCTGATTAACACTTTGCATTGCTTCTTCCAGCAAACGTAGAATGTCCCTTCGCACTGGCAACTGTTAAACGGGTGTATTTCCTCAGGATGAATGGTGAGAAACTCGGGTGTCCTAATTGTGTGATCCATTTTTGGACAATTTGCTAGTGCAAGTTTACGCACTACAATCTTATATCCGAGTCCACAGAGGTCCCAATAAACATCATGGCGGAGTTCCTCCCAGTTTTGTCTTTTGCTTCTCTTAATGAAATTGCTTCTGTTCCAGCCTTGCAGCGTTTAACTCCGCTTATGTTGTCTCTATTGGATCAGGCTGTCTTCTTCGTCACCTGATAACTCCGCGTTTGAGTTGTAGACACCTTCTGCTCTGTGCGCTTATTTCTTATGTCTAATAACCAATATAATACTCTGGTTGACATATCCAATATTCTTTTACGTCTTGCATCGGTGTTGGGCATCTCCCACTCAACAGTTCTGGAATCAAAATCGCCTGCAACGTTTATGCGCCCATCAACACCACGTAACGTGTCCTATAGGGCATCAAGTTTTGCCTGGAAATCGGAGATGCAGATTATGATCATTTTTTCCGGTTTTTATCCATGAAAACCCTGGAGCTGGTCCGTGCTCCCTAATGGGTACTATATTTGTGTCTGGTCACCAGATAGCCGCTATATCCAATCACTTAGTGATCCAGCCTGGTTCTCGTATTGCTCGATCAATTTTCAGTTGAGAAAGTAGGTCATTTGCAGTCCGGCTTCTGTGAAAGTTCCCTTATAGCAATCCGATCATTATCCAGAATTTTCATCACATTTTGATTGCTTTTCTAAAAACTTTACAGCTTCCAGATGCAGAGAAGTGACCTAGTACTTCTTCTTGTGGCGCTACAGTCCGGGTGAACCTAGGCCTCGGTCAACAATCCTCTCCAGCTGGCACGATCCTTAGCCAACTGCCTCCAATTTCGCACTCCAAGTTGGTTGAGGTCCTTCTCCACTTGAGTGCGCCATCGGGTTCGGGGTCGTCCTTTATTGCGTTGTCCAACTGGTTCGGAGTCGAAGACTCTTCGGGCCGGAGCAGTGTTGTCCATGCGCTCAACATAGCCTAGCCATCTTAGGCGTTGAATCCGTAGACGCCTGACTAGACTCATATCGCTGTACAGCCCGTACAGTTCGTGGTTGAATCTCCTTCCCCAAGAACCTTCAACGCAAACAGGACCGAAGATTGAACGCAGGACTTTTCTCTCGATGAGGCCAAGTGCGTCTTCATCCGCTCTTGAGAAAGTCCTAACTTCCTCGCCATACAACAGGACAGGGATGATCAAGGTCTTATATAATGTGAGCTTGGTCTTTCAAAAGAGGGCTCTACTACTCAATTGCCTTTCGAGCCCAAAGAAACAGCGGTTGGCAAGAGTAATTCTACATTCAATCTTGGTACTGATGTTGTTCGTACTACTAACTTAGGAGCCAAGGTAGATAAAGTCCTTTACTAACTCGAAGTTGTAGCTGCCTATGGTGACGTTCTGACCGAGTCGTGGATGTTGTGTGTCCTTTCTTGATGACAGCATATACTTTGTTCTGCCCTCATTCACCGCTAAGCCCATTTTTGCCGCCTCCGTCTCAATACAAGCAAACGCTTCATTGAAAGCTAGGTGTGTTCGTTCAATCACGTCAATGTAGTCCGCGTAATCAAGAAGTTGAACGGACTTTTGGAAGATCGTGTCTCGGGTGTTTACGTTTGAGTTTCGAACGATCTTCATCAACACGATGTTAAAAAGTCACATGACAGCGCGTCGCCTTGCCTAAAACCTTTTTTGACATTGAAGGTCTCGGTGAGTTCGTTACCGACCTTGATGGAGCAGGGAGAGTTCTCCATCCTCATCCTGTACAACCTGACGAGTTTGGCAGGAATGTCAAAACTAGACATGCCGTTATATAGCTCGTCTCTATGCAC